>OX375789.1:2950000-3270000 GCA_947359385.1 Chesias legatella
CTTATTTATTGAATATTATTGACGTTTCCAAGACATATCTTTATGAATTCTATAGAAATAAAGTTTTTAATTTTGACTTTGACTTCTGGGTGTTGATATGTATTATGTGTATGCATTCAAATTAATTTACTCAGTGGTTGTTGATACAATTGCTCTAGGATTCTGTGTCACAGGTGCAAACACAACACAAAAACTCAAGCCGATTATAATATTCACACACACGTTTGCCACGAAAATCGAACCTGCGACCTGCCAGCACCACTACAAAAAAGGTGAGTCTTCATTATGATAAGTAGCCATAATCATCTAACTAGCCAATAATATAATATCCCGTCTATCTAACCCATAACGGTTAAAAATGAGTTTAAACTCTTTAAAAATATTTAAAAGTCAACATTTTTGTTTTTATATTGACAATATTATAAATAATTAATAATTAATAGTTATAAATGTTAATATTTCCCTAAATATTGTCACAAAAAGCAATTAAAACATATTACAGAAATAAAATATGTTAGATATTACCACAGAAGATATAATAGTCGGTAGGAACTCTGCCTTCTGCGCTGTAGGTCGTAGGTTCGATTCCAACCCAGGACAAACATTTTTGTGATGATTATAGATGTTTGTTCTGTGTTTGGGTGTCGATATGTATTATTTAAATGTATTTATGTATATTATATATACAACAAAAATGTATATAAGTATGTATATCAGTTGTCTGGTTCCCATGACACAAGCTATGCTTAGCTTACTTTGGGGCTAGATGGCGCTGTGTGAAATGTCCACCAATATTATTTATTATATATTGGTAACTGAACACAAACATTATATTAAATCGTCTTTCAAACTCTACTTCCACCTTTTCGTTACCTCGGTCCGCATCGTTCCACGGAAAGGGCTGAGTTATCTGGTTGGCTGACAGACAACTAATGCCAAGGTAAGCTACTCGCGCTGAAGATGAAATTCAGACCAACAAAAATCACATACTGGTTTTTGTTGGAGTGAGGGGATGCGTCCTAAGTTTACCCCGAGGTGGGTCTCAATCTGAACATCTAAAGGTGAAGGAGTAGATACAGTCGCGTGAAAAAGTTAGTTATGCGTTTAAAATTATAAATAAATAAATGACTGGCCCCGCAGCTCATTTGGTTAGTGACTCTGTCTTCTGAGCTGTAGGTCATGGGTTCGATTCCCACCCAGGACAAACATTTGTGAGGAGCATTGATGGTTGTTCTGTGTTTGGGTGTTAATATGTATTTATATGTATATATTTTTGTATATTATTATGTTTTTTGTTATTTATCAATTTTTTAAGTGTAGGTTAAGTAGGTTCGTTTCCGCATACAATTTCATTGTTTCCCTGGAATAAATAAATAAATATTGGGTCTTTAAAAAAATATTTTAATTTAAAGCCTTTCATCTAAATTTTAGGTAGGATTTTTTCATAGATACCCACTCTCTGGATCATGATGGGAAATATTAACATCCCCGTCTCGGGGTGATGGACGCAACGCAATGCTACTTGAGTCATCTCGTACTTTGATGGGAAGGACTTGAGTTTATTGTTGTCTATGGGTGGCGGTTACCACTTAACATCAGGTGGGCCGTCAGCTCGTTCCGCCATCAGAATCATATTAAAATACACATTTTTACAGAACGCACGTTAGCCAAATGTGGCGCCAAGCAATGTCTGAACTGGTCAGAATAGAGTGTTTCACGCCATTTCAATTAAACAATTTCGTAGAAAGTACGAGAATGCCATAAAATGTTATTACAAAATGGACGCTGTTGAGTTATGGTCGAGTGAAGTATTATTAGGTTTTTGTGTGTGTACGGACATTTTTCAGTGTTAATATTGTTTATAGATAACGATCGATAAAGTTTTTGACTTTGAATTTGACTTTGAATTTGACTTTGATAGTGCGGCATACACTAGGACGTGGCCCACTCTTCTACTCACTATTAAAATACTTATAGATTTTTTATTTTGTAAATACATATTTTCACCTAGAAACAGAACAAACGCCTATGCTCGCCATTTGTGTGACTATTTGGTGGGAATAGAACCCACGACCTTACTATAATATACTTAAATAACTTTTTGTGATAATGCCGCCTAATAATAATAATTTATGTTTTTCTGGTGTACAATAAAGAGTTAATTTATCTATCTATCTATATGTACAGCGCAAAAGGCAGGGTGATTTCCAATTGAGCTGAGGCCAGTCATTGGTCACTGATGCTAGAAGCCACTATCTATAATATGTTTAACTAACGACCCACCCGGGCTTCGCACGGGTAGCAGAACATTATACGCCTAAAAAAGAAGACGATGGTCTAATATAATTGAATAAGGATATACAACTGTATTGGTTTACGTCAGTGTACGCGGTGTACGACCGTAAAGCTCACAGTCGACTTGATTACCTCCGACATCTTGAACAATTATCATCATATTTCAACAAATTAATAATAAAACAAATTAAACTTTACGTATAAACGTTCCTCTTGAATCACTCTATCTATTGATGTAAACTGCATTAAAATCCGTTGCGTAGTTTAAAAGATATAAGCGTACAGACAGCGGGAGCTACTTTGTTTTATACTATGTAGAGATTAGTATTTTTACATTAAAATTTTTAATTCACTTTTCGACACGTCAGTACAACGTTAGCCCATTAATACTATCACATATGCTGTGTCAACGCCCAGTCCCAACACAGAAAAAATAAAAGTTTCCTTGTAAAGTAAGTAGTAATTAAAATGGTCTGTCCTGTCATTATGTCTATGCGTGACGCCTCGGGCAAGCAGTTGCTTGACGCTTGGTTCCGGGAGAAAAAAGGAATCACCCCCTAATCTATACAAATAAATAAAATTGGAGTGTCTGTTTGTAATATTAAAACAACCGCTGTTTACTAAGTGCATATGGATGTATACACGGTACATAGGTATATCAAAACAACATTTTTTTACAATTTCTGTCTGTCTGTCTGTCTGTTTGTTCCGGCTAATCTCTGAAATGGCTGGACCGATTTTGACGGGACTTTCACTGGCAGATAGCTGATGTAACAAGGAGTAACTTAGGCTACTTTTCCGTGGGGTAAAATAGGGGTGCACGATAAAACCGAATTCCACATGGACGAAGTCGCGGGCAACAGCTAGTATAAAAATAAGAATACACCCCGGATTCTTATTCTTAATAGTACCATGTTTATAAAAGTTTTCCACAATACCTTATTTTTTGTTATCATCCTACTTTTATTATAAACGTGAAAGTTTGTATGGATGTTTGTTATTCTTTCAAACGGCTGAATGGATTTGGATGAAATTAGCTTATATCCTGGATTAACACACAGGCTACTTTGATCCCGGAAAAGTGCAGTGTTCCCGTGGGTTGACTTACTCACCGCGGGTAACACCGCGGGGCGCACCTAGTTTAAAATAAAGTGCTTAGGATAACATAAAAATTACTATGTAAATCAAATGAAACAATGAACTTGACAATTTTATAATTATATTAAAAAAGTATTAATATGTAAATTTCATTTCACTTCTTCTATTCGAGTTACTGGTTCTCTCGAACCAGTGTGGTGAAAGGATTTCAAGTGCGCCTCAAAGAGGCTCCTTTCGTCTTTTTTCATTCATTTTATTTCACTACGTCGATGGGAGAAAAATAAATATACAAAAGTCGCAGAATAAACTGGTTTTTTTTATTTAGATATTATTGGGTGTAATTACGAAGGAGCCTATTTGAGGCGCACTTTCATCCTTCCCCCACTCTAGTCGAGACAGACAGTAACATGAGCAATAGTAGAGTAAGTAGAGTTAATTGAAAAGTGCCAATTAAACTTTTTAAATTACTCACTAAATTCATTTCATCAGGCAAATAGAAATCTGTATCCAACAGAATCTAATGCTCTGAGCCATTTCTATAGCCGAGCAGTAATACACTCAAACTACACATGAGACAAATCTTTAAGTCTCAAGGGGTACCCTACCTTTTTTTTTTTTTTTTTTTTTTTTTTTTCCGTGGAGAAATGCACTCGCATACCACCCAGCCACGGGGAAACTGAGTGGTTATGTGGGACTAGGAGTATATACCCACTAAAACTCCACGGTGTCCGCCTCTGCCGCTTAGTGGCGGGAACACGGGGACGGTTACTCTTCCGTGAACCCACCGCGGCTGTCTGTTACCAGACCCTCCATCGGTGTCTCCACCCTCCTGGGTACGACGCACCGGAACACACGGCACGTCACAACCACCTCGGGAACCAAATAGCCAAAGGGCGTCCGACGACCCCGTGTCAAGACACCCGAGGTCCCCCTGCGACGGGTCAGTTCTGTGGCCCCGTCGCCTGCCACTGCGGCCGCAGAAGATAGGGAGAGCGGCGCCTCGCTATACCGACACTCCTCTTCCCCTGCGGCCCCACCGCGTCCGCCATCGAACGGTGGCGGCCCCGTCGTGGCCGCGGAAGGTAGGGAGAACGGCGCACCGTAATACCGGTACTCCTCTCCCGCCGCGGCCCCTGCCCTCAGCTGCAGTGCCGCCCATACGACAACGCAGCCCTCCTCAGTTTCGGTGCCCCCCATAAGGCACCGCCACCTACAAGTGCCACTCCTTCGGGGCTTGGAGGCAAAGCCCGAGGAGCGGCCCCTCTCGGGTTCCTTTAGCTTCTCCGTGGGTTGGCAAGATCCACGGTTACTAAGCCCCCCCGCCGCGACAAGGCAGAAACCCCGGGGGGGAAGGGGTACCCTACCTAACCTAACCTTACCTAAATATGATAGAACATCGAGTCGTAAAGTCAAAAACTTTATTTCCACATAGAATTCATAAAGAAATGGCTTGGAAACGTCAATAATATTCAAAACATAAGGTCACGCGTACTTATCGCTAAGTTTGATGCCTGTTCAAACCCTATCCGACCCTCCATGGGAGAACAAACAAGAAACCTCAGAACAAGAAAAAAGTATTAAGAAACATAAGTGTTTGTTCTGTGTCTGGGTATTCATTATGTATTATATGTATTTAAAAAACATATAAGTATTCTATCAGTTGTCTGTTACCATACAAGCTATGCTTAATTTGGGGCTAGATGGCGCTGTGTGTAATGTCAAATACAATTTAAAAAAATTGCTTGTAAGGTTCACCCAAAAATATAACAGTCTAAAAGTACCTGAACCTAATCCTGACTAGATAAGCTACACTACAAGCGTTTCTCTTAATAATATTAAAGTATAAAATGGAGCATCCTCCCCAGCGTGTCAGTCAGTGGGTGGGGAACTAACCTCGGGCCCAAACTGATAAGCACTTTTTAACACGAAAGTAAGGAATATCACCTTTTTATGTTTAAAACTTTTTATGTTTAAAACCTTTGTGGTTAGTGAATGCTGGCCGAATAAAAAAAAAATGTTTTTTTTTATTTATGTTTTAGGAGTTGATTTGAATGGTACCTAATGGTAATACACAACATAGACAGAAAATATGATAATCTTACAAATTATTTGTTATACTTTTATGTTTGTTTTATTTTTATGTTGCTCATCATTTTCAATGTCTTGTGTTTTTTGCCTGCCCTGTCACGAACAAATATATTTTCTTTCTTTAATGTGGTATTTTCGTCATTACGTCTTATCTTTGTATCGTACTAGCGTTCTTAAAGTCAAAATCAAAAACTTTATTTCCATAGAATTCATAAAGAAATGGCTTGGAAACGTCAATATTCAAAACATAAGAACACGCGTACTTATCGCTAAGTTTGATGCCTGTTCAAACCCTATCCGACCCTCCATGGGAGAACAAACAAGAAACCTGTAAAGGAGCGATTCCTTTTTCGCGGCAAGATCCTTTAATAATCCGATGACGTTACAAAATGACGCTTCAACTTTAATTTATTTCTATTCATATATATAAAATCTCTTTGAGTCCCTACACGTGTCCCCCGGGTGGTGCGAAACCAACCCAAAGTAGCAGTAGAAGTTGTGCCAAGTTCACCCGGAGAAGTACTGCCACCACACCTGGTAATCTGCCGGCAATCAGTGATGCACTCGTGTTGCTGTGTTCCCGTGGAAGGGAGTGGGTGCCGGTGAAATTGCAGCCGCATGAGACGTAACATCCCCGTCTCGGGGTGATAGACGCAACGCAATGCTACTTGAGTCATCTCGTACTTTGGTGGAGAGGACTCGAGTCGTATTGCTGTTGTCTATGGGCGGCGGTTACCACTTAACATCAGGTGGGCCGTCAGCTCGTTCTATACCCAACATGACATAAAAAAAATAGAGTAAACTTTCAAAAGGGTTATTTTGACATTACAAACAGAAAAGTCAATTTTAATTATTATTTTTTGATAAATATAATAATGTTATGACAAAAGTAGGATATTAGGTACACCCAAATCAATAGTCTTTTTCTTCGAAGTATTCATTAGATTAACAAAAATCTATACAGCAACGATTTCGCTGGAACGTCGGCGGCACGCAATATTACATTGTTTTTCATTTGCACAGGAAACAGAGCATTATGTTGATGTTTTCCGACGGAGGTTTTCCTTCTGGCCGGGGCATGTGGCGAAGGTCGATTTTCCTGTGAGATTTCCCAAATGTCTGATTTCCCGTCCGCTTTCGCATTTCAAGGGCAAGTTCTAAATTTATATTGGTTTTTTTTTTGTTGCCGAATGTTTTATTTTTAGGATAGTTTCTAGTCTATTCTATTTAGTTAGTTAATACCCACAACACAGGGAATCCTAGTGTGGAGACTTTTTAAGTAAATAATCTATTTGTGACTTAATTAACTGCTCAATAATGTATTTACACATAATACCATATACTACCATATATATTCCGTTTGTATATTCACACTATAATTATAAGTACCTTTATGGCAATTTTTTATTTAAAATAAAGGTTTTTTTTTAAATTAAATAAATAAGAGTTTAATCTTAACAGTTTTTTAATATTTTATTTTATAATTATTAAGTATATAAGTTAGTTAACTAAGTACTAGAAAGTATAAAAAGTGTAAGACCTCACTGCTTTGTATGTATGAGAAACTATTAATATCGGTCCACCATATTGAAAATGTCATAATTATTTGCAAATTTAATGCCACACTTACACTTTATGTTATGTCTTAATTACAGATGGGACTGTCCTATAATAGGCCACTGGGTGTTGAAACACACACACTTAATGTTAAATAAATGAGTTTTTAACATCCAGGGACGTTAGATATTAATAAGGACGCTATTTAATTGTGTTGTCATTTAAATAACGGAACGAGCTGACGGCCCACCTGATGTTAAATAAAATAAATAAAAAAACATTTACACAAACTATTAGGTACTTAAGGTTCTTAATCAATTCTAATCGTAATGTACATTACGATTAGAATTGATTTTGAAGTCTGGCAACACCCATTCAAAAGACATGAATGAATATTGAAAATGGAATTCCGTTCGAACACGAAAGTGGAATGAGTATGACAGTTGAAATCCGAGTTGGCGGGAACTGTGAAAGTTTAATAAGCCGACCGTTAGGTGGCGCCATTAAAAAATTCACGCCGGCTAAACGTAGTGGCCGAGGCGAACCTCATTTTTTATTAAAAACTTAAGCTACAGACTATATAAGTCAGTGTGACAGTGTTTTGACGGTAAATTCCATGCCATTTACACGTCAAGACTGAATTGTATGAAGTTGTAATGATTTTTATTGTTGTTTTCACAGTGTAAACTCTTTTGCTTGAATTAAAAATGGTGACCCGTTAAATTGAATGTTAACTAAATACTTTGCGCAGCAAAACGAAAAATCACGAAAAAACCACCAGTGAAAAATCACAAAAAAACAACCAGTGAACGAGAATGATAGATAGATGACACTTTATTGCTCACAAAATCAAAATAACAACAATCAGTAACAATGTACAAAAAAAAGTGAAACAATGGGCGGTCTTATCGCTATAAAGCGATCTCTTACAGACAAACTTAGAACGATTCCTCGATCTCGCACTTGGATGATATATTATATCCAGTTATTTTGATTTAAAAACCAAACTACTGAATTGATTTTGATGGCATGTCTATGGAACCAATCTGAAAAGTATATCCTTTCAAAGAAAAAAACATTTTCCAAATCGGTTTCGAAATGACGAAGGTCTGAGATAACAAACATAAAAAAATATAATCGAATTGAGAAACTCTACCTTTTACTAAAATAACGGAATCTCCTTTAGGGGTTTCGTGTCTGTTCCCCATGGAGGGTTGGATAGGGTTTGAACAGGCGTCAAACTTAGCGATAAGTACGCGTGACCTTATGTATTGAGTATTATTGACGTTTCCAAGCAATTTCTTTATGAATACTACGGAATTAAGGTTTTTGATTTTGACTTACTCCAACAAGTCTGAAGCTGTGAAAAAAGATTAGTTAGACATAATTTCAGTCTAGTTACTAAGCAACTAAGTGAAACGTGACAAAATTTACCACCCTATGTAAGTAAGAACTTAATGTTGTATACAAAATGTCTTATTACTTTGACATTCAATTGTTAAACAGACTTGGAATTCCGAATGATCGAACCATCGGAGCACTTTCGTAAATCGTGACTCTGTCAAAATGGTTGCATGATTGCATTTCTGCACAGTTTATGAGTGAAATATTTTACCGTTTCAAAGTTAATAAAAACATTATATGACAAAATTTTTCATCATTTAATATTCAGCACGCGATAAATTGTAAAACGTTTACGTCCTAAACGTTTGATCGGAGTTTAAACTTACACTCTGAATTACATTTGCCAGAACAAATAATGATTGGTCTAACACCTCTAAAACACAGATTATCCAACATTACAAAACGAATCGTAGCCTCTAAAGGTTTTCCACCAAGAAGGTTCTATGTAAAAATAAATGAAAGAAAAAAGTTTTCAAAATTGCTATTTGGTAATTTTCACGCCTACGATATAACACTTTATTTAATATCGGGTTTGGAAAACTTTTGTAGTCAAATTGTTCGACATTTTTTTGTACAAATAGTTAATTTTATGTTTGGAGTTCCATGAGGAGTGAAAGGTATTTTATACTTTTTACTTATATTAGATACTAATTCTTGATATTAAGTGTACTTAAGGATACCATATTTTTCCTTGAAACTTTCCATCCAGCAATACAACTTTACATTAATACATTTTTCATTCATTTAATAATTTTGCGATTAAAAACCCCCAATTTAATTGAATTCGCAGGCCAAATAGAGAGAGACTGAAAGAAGTGAATCATTTGGATAACAATAAAAATTAAGATAGCCTTAACTTAATCCAAGTTCAATTAAATATACTATTATCACATAACCACTATATATTGACGAAACTGTTGTTTATATTAACTACGTAATTGTGTTTTGATGATTTGTCAACATAAAATTGCCGTAGATAATAATTTATGTTTATATCCTATTGCTCTCTCTAAACGATATAAAAATATATATAAAATAAATCTATTATTAGATGTAAGTATTAATATTTAAGATATGTATATGTTAGTTTAAGATCTGTGGATTTTGTGATACTAAATAAATAAAAAATAAATAAAACGCTCAAGGAAGCTAGTCAACGAAAAATAGACACCAATCTTTGGCGAAATATCACCGACATATTGAGACAAATACAATTTCTAAATTTACAAATATAAGAGTTATTTTTTCAATTGTCTTGGTTCCATTATAAGCTATGCTTAGTTTGAGAATAAAAAAATAAATATTGGTAGACATTTCACATAGAGCTAATCTAAGCACAGCTTGTTGCATGGCTACCAGACAACTGGTATAATACTTATATACTTTTTGTAAATACACACATATATTTTAACACCCAGACAGAACAAACATCTATGTTTCAACTCAAATGTTTGCCCTGGGTGGGAATCGAACCAACTAAGTGCAAGGGTAGAGAAGAGAACTGAACTCACCATCTTTAGGTGGACTAGCGCACTGCGGAGCGTAGGACCCTAAGTGATATCCATAAGTATTCTGATGCATGGGAGGGAAAGGATACCCTAAAGACCTAGGACTGGGGAACCCTGATGCCTCATGGGGGTTCTGCTGACCCCCCGGCGACCCAAAATGGTGGGGGTGCTGGTAGCCCCCCTTGAAAGCCCCATAGCCATGCTGCTGAAGCTCTATGAAGGCAGATTTGGATGTGTTCGTGGGGGTGGAGTTGTTGGAGTCGTGGGGTGTCTGACTCCCCCCCAGGTGGTGGTGGTGGTCGTCCTGGGAGGTCATGGCTGGCTGGGGGGTGGACGGGCCCCCCCCTTCTGAAGGGGGCCCGAATGGATCTGAGAAACTCAGGGTGGTGGGTTTGCTGCTCGGCGATTGAATTCGTGTAATTTTGAGTGTTGATGGGATCCGGGGGTGGATCGCGCCGCTTCTACAGCCTGCAACAAGATAATGGGGGTTAGAATAAACATTAAGGGAGGGGTAGTTATGTATTAAGTATTCTTGACTGGTCTTATAGCTCAGTTGGTAGTAACACTGCCTTCTGAACCCACGACCTACAGCTCAGAAGGCAGAGTTACTACTAACTGAGCTGTCCAGTCAATGTGATTTAGTTCCGTGATTATTTCTTTTATTTTCAATAACATCAAATAAATGTACAAGAATTTCAAATTAATTCGAATAACATTCGACCAATCACGCGTAACGGTAGAAAACATTTTAAATTTCAAAATAAGAACCACTCCCACGGGGTCGCGGAGGTCACGCGTTTTCTACAAACCATTCGATTGTCCGCTCAATTGAGTCAATGTCGGTTTAAAGGCAAGTGAAATAAATGGCTAAGGCATAATGAATTATTCTACCACATGGATGTACTGAAATAAATTATTGAATCTAAAAGATTTTTGTTCCGTACTGATACGACATTTTTGCCTAGTTACATTGAAATTTAATATAATATAATAAATATAATATAATTATGGATAAAAAGTGCTTTAAATTTTACAGATATTACAAATACTTAATGTACATATTAATATGTTATTTCTATAACCTGTATATAATCTGTATTACTAAAATGTTTGAAAAACATAATTATGATGACAAAAAGTGGTTTATACTAATCATCTACTAACAATCATGTTAAACCATGGGATATTTCTTATTTTTCATGGCCTTTGTTCTTATTATTTCGTATTTTTTTTTCGTTTGTCATAACAAAGATTTGTGACAGCGCAAGTAGCGAATATGGAGTTGCCCTTAATAAATATTTCGAATAAGGAGTTAACAACGACAAGAACTAAACCAGTCAATAACTTTTAATAAAAATTTACACCAATTAGTTCGCCCTAAACATTATTATTACTACAGCAATCAACAAACAAACAAACAAACAAAAAACAAAACGTTTTGACCCGACCTTTTACAAGCGCCGCCGCACTAAAATGAACCTAATGAGAGAACGGGACAGCTCAATTCCATAGCTAATAAGTGTGAAAAGGAAAGCTGTATTAGTAATTAACAAAGAGGTCGCCGAAAAGAGTTTTTAGCCTCAACTCTTCAAGTCATTTGTTTTATACCCAAACTGCTAGTGAGAAATTGTTATAAAGATGGACTACTTGGGCGATATCCAATTATTTTTTTCTAATGAATAGGAACATAAAGTATATTTGAATGGGGAAACGCCGACGATTACCTACGTCATCAAAGGTTTTTGATCCTAATTTTTTCCATCTCTCATGAGATAGTAGAGTATAGTACCTAATAGTAATAATAAAATACTCGTAGATGTAAGGTAACTAGAAATATAATTACATACCTAGTCGTACTTCAAAAGTTACCTATACAAATTAATATTATCGTATCTATATATTTTTCTTATTTAATTCTTAAGGAATTGTAATTTAATTTTATTATGTCTTTTCATATAGGTATTTTAATTAATTAAGATTTTGTATACAGGTAATATGAAGTGTCCACTTAATTTTCGTATGTAGATTTACATTTATTGTTTTTTTTAAAGTTCGGAAAACTGGTAGAAAATTTAATAATAATAATAAATCATTTATAATAATTATATCATAAATTTAGTAATTGGCATCGAAAATAACAAAAAAATACAATGGCGGTACATGTTAGGTTACATTTGAATTTCGAACGTTAGCTTCCAATTCAAATAGCGGTCTTGCCATTTTTTAAAGATCACAGCCTAAAGCCTAAATTTTAAATTTCGAATGTTCATACATATTGTATGCATGACATTTGAATATCAAGCTACAGTTTTGAAATAGAACGATTATTTTTAAATGATAGATAGGTACATACATGCGTTCTGAATTAATAAATGCGCAATTAAAACGCAGAAAAAGCAAATTGAAGACGAAAGCCAACTGAACTGTAAAGACATGGCCATTTATATACATGGCAGACTTCTAATTAGAATGAACAAGAAAAAGTCGTAGCAAATGTTTCATTTATAATTTTATTTCATGGAACTATTGGCCGTTTTCTTTTGTTCTTTCCTTCAGTGGTTGAATAAGTGTGCAGTACGTTGCCAATTAGATTAAAAGTGTAATATTTCGTCGAGAGGTAAACTGACTCGATTGTGATCGATTAAAATTGGCTAATTAATCAGATACATTATTATATAATATTGGTGGACATTTCACACAGCGCCATCTAGCCCCAAAGTAAGCTAAGCATAGCTTGTATCATGGGAACCAGACAACTGATATACATACTTTTATTTTTGTAAATACATACATATATCTAATACGTATCAACATCCAGATATAGAACAAACACCCATGTTCGTCACACAAATGTTTGTCGTGGGTGGGAATCGAACCTACAATCCACAGAGCAGAAGCCAGTTACTACTAACTGAGCTGTGAGGCCTGTCCAAATGTTGCCGATGGCCTGTAAGCCTCTAAGTTGTATTTCTAAGTAACCTGTAGGTACCTCTAAGTTGTACTACGGAAAACTAGATAAGACTAAAAAAAAAACACGGGAACTGAACCCACAACCTTTGCGCGGCCAGCTCCCATAGGAACAATAATTTCTGACTAAACATTATTATACCAGAGTTGGTGTGGCGCCTAGTCTCGGTTTTTCCTATCACTCAGCGTTGTGAGAAATATGCATCATCCATTTTTTCCGGAAATAATCATTTGCAATGGTGGATAGAATAATTTAACTGATTGTGGGGTCTGGGCTAGCTCCAGTGAATAAACACTATATAGGCTATTAGCTGTTGCCCGCGACGTCGTCCGCGTGGAATTCGGTTTTATCACGCACCCCTATTTTACCCCTCGGAAAAGTAGCCTAAGTTACTCCTTGTTACATCAGCTATCTGCCAGTGAAAGTCCCGTCAAAATCGGTCCGGCCATTTCAGAGATTAGCCGAAAAAAACAGACAGACAGACAGACAAACAAAAATTGTAAAAAATGTTGTTTTGTTATATGTACCGTGTATACATCCATATGCACTTAGTAAAAAGCGGTTATTTTAATATTACAAACAGACACTACAATTTTATTTACTTGTATAGATTTATTCGTTATCTGGCCTCATAGCTCAGTTGGTAGTAACCCTGCCTTCGGCGCTGTAGGTCGTGGGTTCAATTCCCACCCATAACAAACAGTTATGTGGTGATTTAAGTTTTGGATTTTGACAATTTTTGACACTTTTTTGTTGACAATTTTTGACGAAAACTCATACATGCATTTCTGGACTAGCGACCTCTGGAAACTTGGTATAAGTACCACTAGGCCACCACGCCCTGATATCAATATCGTAAATAGATAAATATAATTTCAATATCTTCATTCCCTGTGCCATTGATCCGTAATGAAGGGGCCATGGGAATGTAAAGAGCGCCATAAATATACGTGGCCCATAAAACGCATCAAGTATTCATTAAAGACAGGCGATGCTCGAACGATTTTTGGTTTGGGAATGTATTTTATCGCTAAATAGCCTAAAGTTATAGGTTTTTTATATTGGTGGACATTTCACACAGCGCTATCTAGCCGCAAAGTAAGCTAAGCATAGCTTGTGTCATGGAAACCAGACAACTGATATACTTTTTTTTTTTTTCTAAATACATTTAATACATATCAACATCCAGACACAGAAAAAACATCTATGTTCGTCACAGTAATGTTTGTTTTGGGTGGGAGTCGAATCCACGACCTACAGCGCAGAAAGCAGAGTAACCACCAACTGAGCTGTGAGGCTGTCAATAAGTTTTTAGACTTTCTGATAATTTGTCATTTAAAGTGCATAAACTGTTGAATTATGTGTTTGCTGGTGAATATATTTTAGTTATTATTAGTTCAAAGACTATTTCAATTTGTGTAAATAAAAATACTATTATGGAATAACTTTATAAAGGTAAAGTATATTAGTCTCAGCAGTGGTCAAAACAGTTTTTGGAATAGGAGAGTCTATTCAACCATCAAAACCATAAAGGAGATAAGAGCTTTTATGAGCAGTAGAACTCACGCCAAGTTCGTCCGGGGAAGTACTGCCACCATGCCCATTTCTGCCGCCAAGCAGTAACACGTTCGCGTAACTGTGTTCCGGTTTGAAAGGTGTGGTTGCCGGTGAAATTACAGGCATATGACATTCCACCTACACGTCTCATAGTTACGGGCGTTTACGATGCGGCTTGGGTTTTGTCGTACCTAGTAGGTGAGGACGCAAGTCGCATCGGTTGTTATGGGCGGAGGTTACCACTTAACACCAGGTGGGCCGTCTGCTCGTTCCGTAACTGAATCAAAGGTAGAATAATGGTGTTAGAATTATTTACTGTCCGGTGTCTATTAATAAAGAACGACTGAATTTGTAAAGTATTGATAAACCCAATGCACTTAGTCATTGAAATAAAACTAATATTATATATAATACTATTAGGTATACAATTCTGTTTTAAATTATACTTATTTTGTTGTAATTGACAGGGTGAATAAATATAATAAAATAAGGTGTTCTTAAATATTATTATTATTATATGCTATCTGCGCCTCGCGGTGTTACCCGCGGTGAATAATTAATCCCACGGGAACACTCCATTTTTCCGGGACCAAAGTAGCCTATGTGTTAATCCAGGATATAAGCTATGTTGGTACCAAATTTCATCCAAATCCATTCAGCCGTTTGAGCTGAAAGAGTAACAAACATACATACAAACTTTCACGTTTATATTAGTATGATATCTACTTAATATATTAGGTACTTATGAGATATACTATTCATACTAATACTAAAACATTTCAATATTTGGAAAGCTTAATAATTCTTGATGTTTATCTATGTTAACTGTTACTCTATTGTTTCTATATATGACGAAACTATTAATGGTCCATAGACAAAAAATCTGACTGGATGATTTCATCAAATCAATAAGTCCTACTCGAATCGACCTGACCTCAAGTCCGCTTAAATATCCAAGAAATTAAAAAACCTAAAGAAAACTACATAACTAAAACCGGATAATCTAGCGGTACATAAACCATAGACAAGGTCCATAGATTATAAAGGCCCGATCGAGACCAGATTTCGGTTTCGGCAAACATCATAGACTACGATAGGTATAGAGAATATTATTATTAAATTATATCTTATATCTAAAGCTCTTTATATCTTAAGCCAGTCCATCCAAAGGTTGCCTTAAAGATATTGCTTTAAGCAATAAGGCCACTCATTTTGCTTCACATTTAACTAATATTTCTTGTATAATTATTATGTTTATATTGTGGTGTACAATAGAGTTTTCTATCTTTCTATTCCATTATTGAATTTGTAGAGTATTATTATTTCGGAACTGGTCCAGTAGTCTTAGCCAAGTTTATATTAACACTGCTTTGCCTGCAAAGCCATGAGTATACAGGTTCGATTTCCGGCTGATTTTGGTACAAGGACATACTGGTTTCCTCATCATGTATTCCTCCACTGTTTCGAGTACGCAAAGCTGTTCCGGATTAGAATTGGCGACATTTGGATTAGAAGTAAGAGATAGTACCACTCGGCTACTACGCTATCTTGTTTGGTGGAAGATCCGAGCCTTATGATTACACTCTGCCTTTATTTATAAATTATTCTAACCCATTTTATTTTTGATCGTTTCGTTTTGGGAATAATCTAATTTTTTTACGACTATGCGACGAATTTGGGGTAAATACCATGGTTTCGTCAAAAAACTTTTATTAATACCTACTTGATTGCAAAGCGCACTCTCCATTTTCTTTATTAAATGCTCCCGTGCGAACCCCGGGCGGGTTGCTAGTGTATGCCAAAGTATTAGCGAACATTTATGAAAAAAGACTACATAAAAAATATTAACATAAAACTATTTTAACGGATCTTTTTGGTGATATCCGAGACCTCGGTCGAGCCACGCCATAGACTATAGATCCGTGACGAATCGACTATTTTTGATCGTAAAACCAGCACGCGATCATCTGATTATTCAAAAAGTTTATTGTCCAATAATTAATTTTACGGCATGCTATTGCAACAGTGTCTTCATGATTTCACTGTTTGCGCGGAAAATTCCATCGTTTATTAAACTTCTAATGAATTTACTGTACAAAAGACTATATTTTCATAAGTTTTTTATAGTAGAACTAGCTGTTGCCCGCGACTTCGTCCGCGTGGAATTCGGTTTTATCACGCACCCCTATTATACCCCTCGGAAAAGTAGCCTAAGTTACTCCTTGTTACATCAGCTAACTGCCAGTGAAAGTACCGTCAAAATCGGTCAAGCCATTTCAGAGATTAGCCGGAACAAACAGACAGATAGACAGACAGAAAAAAAATTGTAAAAAATGTTGTTTTGGTATATGTACTGTGTATACATCCATATGCACTTAGTGAAAAGCCGTTATTTTAATATTACAAGCAGACATACAATTTTATTTATTTGTTATTTAAATGTATAGATAGAATTTTTTTTATAAAATTCGTAAAAATCTAGTGTATTTTAGTAAATTATTGCGTTTTTTTAATATTGGTAAAGAAATGTTGGATATTTCTTAATACGGTATTATTTTCCTAATGTTAATAAGAAAACTATTGTATATTACCTAAGATTCGTAGAAAAACTATTATATTTTAGTAAATTTTTGTATTTATTTTTATGTTCGTAAAGAAATGTAGGGTATTTTTCTATTTTAATCCATTTTCCAAACGTTATCTAACAAGAACATTATTTTACATAATATTCAACTAGACGAAGTCCGCCATCTTACTTTTTTAGCAAGAAATTTGTATTGTATATGGTTTTGTGAAAGGATAAAAGGCTTCTTATTTTTAATCCATGTTGCTAGATTATTTTTAATATTAAACCAGACATTAATCTAGGTACTTTGTATGCATCGAATTGGTCCAAGGTGAGGCTATACGTCATAGTGACAGTCTGTTTTGCATCTATTAAAGAGACTGGTTAGAAAACGTGTAGAAAATTCAAAGTATAGCTTAACGCTTTGATTCCAGTTTGGTATCTTATAAATTTTGTTATAATACAGATAGTACCTAATAGTGTAACAAGGTGAAAGGTAGCCTTCAAGCTTTACTACCCCTTCGCGGATAAAGGCGTGGATCTAGAAGTAGTTACCAGATGCCTTTATGACAAAACCCTTAATTATGGGTCGATGTCTGCTTTTAACGACAAATTATTGCCGTTAAGCTATGCTAAAATCAATTATAACGCTACTAAGACGACAAATGCATAATACCTCGTCTCTTTTAAAAAAATGGTGTGAAAATCGGTCTTAACAACTATACTAAAATTAAATTGAACACCACTAAAATGATAATTGTAAAACATCTCTTTAAAAAAAAAAGATGTTAAACGTGGACATAACATCTTGAACGCGAGCTTAGAAAAACAATAATCAAAAAATGGCCGCCCTTTAGAAATGAATATGTCAATGTCAGTAAGTCTGTATCACGAAATGAATATGTCAATGTCAATAAGTATCGATATTTCACATCTTCCGCGAACGGTGGTCAAAATTATTGTATCTTTGTATAACAATAATAAGC
This sequence comes from Chesias legatella, assembly GCA_947359385.1. Classification (NCBI taxonomy): domain Eukaryota; kingdom Metazoa; phylum Arthropoda; class Insecta; order Lepidoptera; family Geometridae; genus Chesias; species Chesias legatella. Next base: position 2,968,028 of record OX375789.1, read on the forward strand.
TTTACCATTGTTACAGTAATATCAAGATTAACCCCAGTAACCCCCTCAATACGCGTAATAATTACAATAGAATTCAAACAGTCGCGTGCGACGGCCATTTTGTTACCTGCCATTGACAGAAGCGCTGTGTTCGGAGTTTCAATACTATGGATAGGGCGTGAAAATTATTCGTTGACATATTTAAAAAGTTTTTTTTATGTAATACAGTTACGTAACGAGCCAACGGCCCACCTGGTGTTGTGGTAACCTCGGCCCGTAACAACCGATGCGACTTGAGTCCTCCCCTACTAGGTAAAACACCCAAGTCGCATCGTATGCGCCCGTAACTCTGAGACGTGTTGGTGGAATGTCTCGTGTGCCTGTAATTTCACCGAATTGTGATTGTGGAATGGAGATTGTGGGGTTCTCTATTCGCGTCACTGGTTCTCTCGAACCAGTGTTGGAGAGGATTTCAAGTGCGCCTCAAAGAGGCTCGTTTGGTGCACTTGACACATGTCTTCGAATGTTTAGTTCTAGTTTTGTGGGGTAAAAGAGGGACTATTGGACGAAATTATCAATATATTAATTTATTTGTGTAGTTACGTTTTTTTTTATTTATAAAGAAATAGATTCCGATCTCATTATTGAGCTATCAATTGAGTTACATAATTTGGAAAATTCTCGGGTAATTGAAATTTTTGAGTGCCTTCAGTATGATTTTCGTGACATTTATGTTGTTTTCATTATTATTTCTGTGTATCGATTACATTGTTATTACTAATTGACTTAAGTTTTTTTCAAATGTCGTGTATCACGCACGCGCATTGAAGTCAAGCACGCGAATCTTGGTCCAAATAAAAACAGTTTGCTGAACAAACAAAACATCTTAAACCGAATCTACATTAGCATAAAATCACTCTCGCTGTTCTAGAGATATTATAATATTGGTAGACATTTCACACAGCGCCATCTAGACCCAAAGTAAGCTATGCATAGCTTGTATCATGGGAACCAGACAACTGATACACATAAATCTTTACTTTTCTTTTTGTAAATATATACATATAATACATATTAACACCCAGACACAGAACAAACATAAACGTTACAAATGTCACATAAATATTTGTCCTGGATGGAAATCGAACCAACGACCTACAGCGCAGAAGGCAGGTACTACTAACTGAGCTGTGAGGCCAGTCCAAATACTATACCAATTGGAATTATGCGACCGCAATAAAATGTAAAAACCGATAAAACAATGTTGTAGTTTTTGTCTGTCCGTCTGTCTGTATCTCACGCTAATCTCACACGCCACCAACTTGGAAAATGTGATTCGTATCTATTTCTTTTGTATCGGGGCAAGTACGATTGAGGCAATTTCAACCTGCGTTCTATTGGTATATGTCGGTGCAGTAATGAAAACGGAGACCTGGCCTTGTTCCAACTAAAATAGAATAGAATATATTTAATGTCATAGATAAAACACATAAATTAAATTATAAAAAACTAGCTGCGCCCCGCGGTGAATAAGTAATCCCATGGGAACACTGCACTTTTCCGGGATCAAAGTAGCCTATGTGTTCTATAACCTATCTACCCAGGATATAAGCTACCTATCTTGATACCAAATTTCATCCAAATCCATTCAGCCGTTTGAGCGTGAAAGAATAACAAACATCCATACAAACTTTCACGTTTACAATATTAGTAGGATTACCGAAAATGTTTAATCTTAATATTATTTCATTACTTTTTATCATTATTTTTAATTTTTTATTATACCTTATTATCATTATTAACCTTACAATTTGTTTTTCCCTTTTGGAGTTTATCGAAGTTTATTCCATGAGAATCGATTTCATGTAAAGGCTCAAGTTTAATCGAGCGTTAACAAAAAGCGTTATGACAAATGTCATATTTAGAGTGTTTAGACCAGACACGTCGGATCTATCAAGCACAATATTTTTTTGGTCTGTATCTACTCTTCGGAATTTTCGCGAATCTTTTATCGTTGGCCCGTAACATAGACAGACCCCAGTTTATTTCAAAGGTTCAACAAATATCTAAAATGAGCGCATTTTTTTATGAAACTGAAGTGACGGAGCGAGCTGATGGCCCACCTGATGTTAAGTGGTAACCGCCGCTCATAGACAACAACAATACCACTAAAATCCTCTCCATAGTACGAGATGACTCAAGTCGCATTGCGTCCATCACCCCGAGACGGGGATGTTACGTCTAATGCGGCTGCAATATACACAATAATACGGATAGTAGTATTAGAAAATTCCAGTTAAGAAATTTTGGAAACACCAGTTTAATCGCACAACGGTATTTCAAACCCGCATCTCCTAGAACGGAAGACAAGCCACCGGCTAGCATAGAGGCACTACCTAGCTAGCTGCTAGCATAGGTGCATTAACGACACAAAAAAACCTCCTTCAGCTGTCACCATAAAAAGGTCAGCAGCGTAAAAATTCTTGCCAGTAAAAAAAAACCAGCATAGAAAATGGCGATCATAGAGAAGGAAAAAATGGCGGGAGTTATGACATTTGCTACATCAATCATTTTGTCAAAGAAGCCGGCGCCATTTTGTCTTATTAGCCGTAAAAGGAAAATGGTACTGTAATTACAGACAATTGAGTCGTCTCTGATAACTAATAATAGATGTTCGTAATGTCAATTCGATTGTTTATGTCACCGGCTTTGGGAGATGTTCTCACTGGAACTTAAGATGATAATATACGTGCCGACGCCATTTTGTTAGTTTGAGAGCCAATTTGCGTCCGCACAGGAATATAATTATTTAATTCGCTTCATGTTTTCAGAGATTTGAAACTGTCTAGTTTTTTCATATTCTTTATAATAAAATGAACCTACCAAAATTTATAATAGACAAGGTTTTTCAAAGGTGATTTGCGAATAAAAAAATTTGTTAAATTATGAAATTATATTTTTGTTTAATTATTACAATATTATCTGCGCCCCGCGGTGTTACCCGCGGTGAATAAGTCATGCAACGGGAACACTGCACTTTTCCGGGATCAAAGTAGCAAATATGTTAATCCAGGATATAAGCTCTAATACCAATAAGCTCTTGATACCAAATTTCATCCGAATCCATTCAGCAGTTTGAGCGTGAAAGAGTAACAAACATACATACATCCTCACTTTCACGTTTATCTAAATATTAGTAGGTTAGGACTTCAAATTCTAAACTTTCTTAAAATATTACAGACTACTGTAGCAGTAAAAAATGGTGGTGCGATTTACATTAGGCTAATTCTTAAAGGCAAATTTCAGCGAAATACATTTTGTTAACCTTGATTACTGTACATAAATCACAGCTAAAATTAGATCACATGAATCGAGTGCACGAAAGGAGACTTTCAATTTACAATAATCCCTCCTAATACCCTACAATTGACTGGCCTCACAGCTCAGCTGGTAATAACTCTGCCTTCTGCGCTGTAGGTCGTGGGTTCGGTTCCCACCCTGGACAAACATTTGTGTGACGAATATAGATGTTTGTTCTGTGTCTGATTGTATGTATGTATTTACAAATATAGGTATGTATTCTATCAGTTGTCTCTTTCCTATAGTACAAGTTATGCTTAGTTTGGGGCAATTTACACATGCCATCTAGGCATGTGTAAATTGTCCACCGATATATTATTATTCATAATAGTCAAATTTAAATCCAAAACCAGACATCTTTAAGCACAAAATCATCAATATTATGCTCAAACAGACCGCGCGCGAATAAATAAAAACATTCGGATAACTCCATAAAGGCAACAGGAAGGAATCTTCATTAAAAAAAACAAACAACAGATCCTTCAGCTCTGGGCATCCTAACGACCGCGGCTACAAAAAATCAATCACACCACACCGCCGAAAGGAGGTTGATACAGAGATAGTCGCGATCCCAAACTCCTTTTTTCTCGTGACGTTTCCTTTTTTGACACTGACGTTTCCGTTCAGGAAACTGGCAACGACAATTTAGCTCATACAACTCTTGACTGTTAAAATGACCAGTGTTTACTAATAAGCGCACCGTTTTGACCAATAGGGTAGATTAGTCTTTTTTACTTACTACTAATAATTACTTTCTACATCGCCAATGAACGAGAATGATTCCTCGTTATGTCGTAGGTACTTGGAATACATATTTTTTCCAGTTATTTTAATATTAAACCTAAGCTCAGACTTTGATGAAATTTCTGTAGGACCTTCTGGAAGTATATCCTTTCATACAAATAAAGAATTTTCCAAATCGGTTAAATAATGGTGGAGACAAGTAACAAATATAAATAAAATATGTAAAAGGTAGTATAACCTGCAAAGTAGAAGAGACCTACTCAGGCTCTGCCTACCCCTTCGGGAAAAAGGCCTGGATCTATGTATGGTTGTATATAATAAAACCGCAGGCAAGTGACAAAAAAAATCATAGAGAATACTTTTCGTGAATCATATTAACTAGAAAATGTTACTTTTTCAAGTAAAAAGTTTGTTAATGATAATACAGTTTATTACGAAAATAGCATTTAAAACAAGAATATTGACGCCATTAATATCAAACCATAAGCAAGTAACAAACCCATAGAGTCACCTCGACATTAATTAATTATTAAAGAGGTTAATATCAGAAACGGTCGGGTTACAAATTAATATGTAATTACAATCGATTTGTGTATACTATTGTCTGGGACTGGTGTTTTAGACGTAATTGTAAATATTTACGATTCGTGAAATAATCTGTTTCGTTGTTTTTCATTTGTATCACAAATCAAATCAAATATCTTTATTTACTAAACATTTTATAATACAGATTACTTTGTGGTCCCAGCACTAGAGCAAGCCTGTGACGCGGCAAACCGGACTACAAAAACAAGATTACCATTTTTTAATACTGTATACAAGACAAATACTGTAAGCAATAATGTGATATAATTAAATAGTGATTAAATTTGGACAATATTTATATTAGAATAACGAAAAATAAGTTAATAAAGAACCGTGGCATTGCTGAATTTACTGAATTATGAAACCTACAGTATGCTATAGCTAATTTGATGTAACATTATTTAATCTATTTCATCAGTAATCATCTGTGTGACTGTGGACAGAAAGTTTTTTTTGAAAATTCATTTCTTCATACAAGGTTTGTCCTAGTATACTTGTAAATAATAATTTAACGAGCCCAAACGATGGAGTTACGTTGAAAAGTTAGTTAAGGAGTTCTTGCGGCTGACTCCATCATGAGATCATCTCCATATAAACATAGTCTATTATATATTATATTGGGGGCCCACGTTGCTCGCATCCGTAGGTGATAACCCTCTGAAACCCTACACTGTCCCCCGGGTGGTGCGAAACCAACCCAAAGTAGCAGTAGAACTTGTGCCAAGTTCCCCCGGAGAAGTACTGCCACCACACCTGGTAATCTGCCGGCAAGCAGTGATGCACTCGTGTTGCTGTGTTCCCGTGGAAGGGAGTGGGTGTCGGTGATATTGCAGCCGCATGAGACGTAACATCCCCGTCTCGGGGTGATGGACGCAACGCAATGCTACTTGAGTCATCTCGTATTATGGTGGAGAAGGCTTGAGTGGTATTGTTGTTGTCTATGGGCGGCGGTTACCACTTAACATCAGGTGGGCCCTCAGCTCGTTCTATCCCCAACATTACACAAAAAAACATCGGTAGGAAGCCCAGAATCAAAAAATCCAACACATTGTGTCAAATGCGCGAAGGAAGTCTCTTTGAGAAGTGCTTAATCCATTAGAAGTAGGAATTATACCAATTTCGTCCGGGAAACTAGGCACTGCCACCATACCAATTCCAAGCAGTGATTAGCGATACTGTATTCCTTTTTAAAGGGTGTGGGTGGACATTACAGGCACATGAGACGTTTAACCTTCACCTCTCAGAGATGCGGCTTGGGTCTTGTCTTACCTAAGTAGGGAAGGACCCAATTTGTATTGCTTATTATGGGCAGAGGTTACCACTTAACAGGTGGGCCATCTGCTCCTTCCGTAGGTTTATAAATACTGATACTAATACTGGGAAACTGGAAATACTGGGTCAAAATTGACACGATTTTAGTAGAGTACGACATATACAATGATATAGCAATAAAATGAACTGCCTCAAAAAAACTGCTCTTCTTATTGTATTGTATTATTATAATACTTATTATATTGGGAATCGAAGCCACGATCTACAGCGCAGAAGGCAGCGTTACCACCAAATGAGCTGTAAGGCCAGTCATTAATAAAATGTATTTGATTCTTATTTGAACCAAATTGGCAGTTCTAGTCGAGTTAGTGAAGGTGGTTTACTGTTGCAATTTGTGTGGATTTGTATCTGAATTTCAACATTAGATATTTTGAGAGCTTGTTGGCCTTGTACTGACCCCGAGTTTTAATCTGGAAGTCGCTGGTTCAAACCCTATGCACCTATGAGCGTGTCAAATAAAAAAAACTATTTTTCTATTCTATTCTATGAGTTTTTAGCGTGAAAGATTTATGCGCGCAATATCACGTTCTCAAAACGGTGAAGGAAAACATCGTGAGAAAACCGACATGTCCTAGAACTGAAAGTTCGAAGACATGTGTCAAGTGCACGAGAGGAGCCTCATTGAGGCGCACTTAAATCCTTTCACTGGTTCGAGAGAACCAGTGACTCGAATAGTAGAAGACATTAGTTTAACTCATATATGGTAGCTATGGTATTTAGTGATAGCTCTGCCAATAAAAGGGTTTTTAGTTCAGTTCCCGGCATGAGCAGAATTTGTGAAACTGAAAGTTTATTCTAGAGGGTTCTAAGTTGTCTTTATAAGCTTTTATTCCTTAGATGTTTGTATGTTAGTCGAAATTTCAACTGAATTTTAAACCAGGTCTCGTAGCCCAAATAGGGTGAATGTTGGTATTGATGCATATACCTGTTGGTGCTTCAATATAATGTTGTGGCGGTGCTGACGCTGCTGCAGCGCTGCACCAGCAGACCTGCACACAGCTACACAGCAGCGCTCAGCACACATACCGAGTGTAGGGCAGTTAGATATATCTACACAAGTACTATAGCCCTCGGTACTATCCAGGGAATGAATGAGAAAGTTTATTAGGAAAACATATGTTTAATGTATTAATAAAATGGTTTTCTTATTGTTCTGAAAATTAATTGCATTTTAATTGCTAATAATAAATAAATGTTAATTTGTTTGGTTTCATTTCAAACGATAATTATTGTCTTCGAATATTAATTGTAACATGATAATAAAGAATTAGAAATTTGGTATAAATTTTTGTATATTAAAATAGATCATGCTTTAAAAATAAATGTATTATATTTATTGTATCTATTCATTTATTCCTGTTATAGAACCCCATTAACACTTGCAACTTTAATTATTCCGTCATAGTTATCTTTTGAATACATTTTTATAATATTTCTCCATATTTCCAAGAAAACATTATTCCATACAAGCCTGTGTAATTAGACCGCGCTGATTACAATTTCAGCACTAGGTATATAATATGATGTATACATCATATCATAGGTAATGTTATGTGTCTCGTTAGAGTTACACAAGAGGAAAAAATCTATACAAATAAATAAAATTGGAGTGTCTGTTTTTAATATTAAAATAACCGCTTTTTACTAAATGCATATGGATGTATACACGGTACATGTACCAAAACAACATTTTTACAATTTTTGTCTGTCTGTCTGTTTGTTCCGGCTAATCTCTGAAACGGCTGACCGATTTTGACGGGACTTTCACTGGCAGATAGCTGATGTAACAAGGAGTAACTTAGGCTACTTTTCCGAGGTGTAAAATAAGGGTGCGTGATAAAACCGAAATCCACTCGGATGAAGTCGCGAGCAACAGCTAGTACATATTTATTGCATGTGTTCACAGACAAAGTCATTAAAATCGCCACGACAGCGTTAAGATTGATAAATAAATTAACCATTATTTCCTTGTTCATAGGTTAACTCAGTCATTTTTTTGTAGAGTACCTCCATCGTTCGTTAGATATCTTTTATTAGTCAATTACTTCATTTTTTTTTATGTTCTGCTAGTTGCGGAACGAGCTGACGGCCCACCTGATGTTAAGTGGTAACCGCCGCTCATAGACAACAATAATACCACTCAAGTCCTCTCCACCAAAATACGAGATGACTCAAGTAGCATTGCGTTGCGTCCATCACCCCGAGACGGGGATGTTACGTCTCATGCGGCTGCAATTTCACCGGCACCCACTCCCTTCCACGGGAACACAGCAACACGAGTGCATCACTGCTTGCCGGCAGATTACCAGGTATGGTGGCAGTACTTCTCCGGGGGAACTTAGCACAAGTTCTACTGCTACTTTGGGTTGCTTTCGCACCACTTGGGGGAAACGTGTAGGGGACTTACGGACGCGAGCAACTTGGGCCCTCGCATTATTTAATATAATCTATCATGTTCTTAATGAAGATAAACTCATGTGTGTTAATTATGATCTAGGAATTAAGTAAATAATGATAGTGCGGTTTTTTGTTAATAAAATTATGAGAGAGTTCCTTTTAAGGTTAATTTATAACAAGCATTGATTGATGATTCTTCTATTAGCTTAACTTCTGTGGTTTTTAGGCGACATAGCGGGTATTTTAAGAGCTTCGTACAGACCCCTTTCAATCCAGAGGTCACTCATTCAAATCCTGACGTGCATTTATGAGTTTCACTTGAAACAATAGTGTGCGACGTTCTCAACACGGTGAAGGAAAAATTCGAGACGAAAATAGCATGTCCCAGACTAAAAATGCTAAGACATTTCTAGTGCATGAAAGAAGCCTCTTTAAGGCGCACTTTAATAGTTTCATCGGTTTGATCCGAGAGTCAGTGATACGATTTGTGATATAGGTAAGGTGTTACGAATTTTTCATTAGTCAGGTAACATCCCTCACATAGGTATGGGAGACCCCACAGTGGACCCTATCTACTTTGTAAAAATTAAGAGTTTGAAATATTACGAGAAAGCCCTTAAATTCTTGGACAGTAAAGTTGGAACAATATTTCATATTGAAAGTTGCTAAGTTTCGTCTTAAATAAGTGTAGATTTTGTAAAATTTTCATATAAAATTTTCATTATTAAACTACGTCTAGATTTTTATTAGAATCCAATAGTGTTGTATTTTTATTATTAACAAATTAACAAATAACATATTTTTGCTAGTTTTGGACGGATTTCATTTTATTTCGGATTCAAATTATAGTCAAAAATAAATTTCATTTACAATTATGCAGATATCCTCTCAGTAAATGAGATGAAACCAACAATTTTGTGTTTAGACAATTTATGTTTTTTTCTGATTCAGACTTTAATTTGAAAGTCGACATTTTTATATAGATTAGTCTATTAGGTAGGTACTTTCTATATTAAATAATAAAACATTTTTAATTGGAATTTTATTCCAATAAGCATCAATAGTGAACGGTTCTCATTAGCGTCTTAATAGGCCTAAATGGTCCATTATTCGTTGACTTGCAAAATAAATGAATATTTTCTAAATATATACCTAAGCTGACATATTTTTGATAAGTCGAGGTAAAACATGATATCCAAAATTGTGAAATTAATCTTGTTTATAGTTTTTCAAAAACTTAATTTACCAGAAATGGTTATTTAAAAGAAACTAGTCTGCAAATGTGAAATAAACTTTGGAAATAATAAAAAATGGTACTTACGGTTTCGGGTAAAATCAAAAGTACAGGCACATCACTTTTGTCACAATTAGAAACACCACAGACTATATCGTCTCACAGTTAATAGTTACACACACTTTGCCGTTTTTTTTTTCACAGAATAGAAACTTTTTCGTTTCAATTGTTTAATTATAAATTTGAATTCAGAAATATATTTTGAATTTAGAATACACCGAGGCGGAGCGATCGAAATTATGATTGACGGCAATTAGAAAGAACAGGACAGAGATATAATTGGCGATCAATTAGCGCATTGCGATTCAACAATTACGTAGCACGTGGCATTATCAACTTTTTCGTTTTTAAATATGTCGCGGTCGCGGTGGTAATGTACGAAAATCACGTCACCGATGTCATTTTAGCACACTTGCAATGTTAACGAAACGTCCGAGTGAGTGACGGCAATCGGGCGCACACCGCACACTAAACCGATAACAGTCATCAAACTTCGAAAAAACGGTATCGTCACTGCGAGACGCGCACAAAAAAAAAACCACCAACTCACACAAACACAAAACACCGTCCAATTAAAGATAATGTTTGTGGATATTATAATAGCGTACCCCTCCGAAGAAATCCGACACAACCAACTCCCGATGAATTTAAACACTTAATGATCGGTTGGAGGAAATTGTCCGAGAGAGGAACGGCCCCGCGTAGCGCCGTCTCGCTCTGTTTAGTTCGCGCCGGCGCCGCTTGTACGTTGTGCGCGGCGCTAGCGTCGCACTCCGGGCGGAGTTTGGTATGGGCGGAATGTAATTTGGGCGGCGGTGACTGTGACTGGTCGGCAGTGGAGGAGCGATTTTTTCCGTCCGTACGTGCAAAGAGCGCGGGTTGGCACCGCGGGATCGATCGAACGCGCCAGGGTTACCATTATATGTTTTTTATGGGTATTTTTTGGCGCTGCTTCGTGCTTCGGTAACCTGTTATGCCGCCACGCCCACGAGATCCAGTGTATACGTGCAGACTCCGTGCGGCTATCAATCCCGTGCCTGTGGGCTTGCGTTTTTTTTATTTTCAAATAAAAGTGTTGTTTTTTTTTTCGTGACGTGTCTCTGTGTGGTGTCAATTTCAATTTCAAGGTTGTTGACCTTTTTCTGTCATTGTGTTTCGATGTGGAAGTATATATTATGTTGTATGTGCCTGTATGTAAGAGTTTGTTATGTATGGAGTTCAAACATTGTATGAGGTACGCATTTGAACGGTTCATATCTACGTAGTAAATGCGGCTTGTATCAAAATGCAATCTACTTATTTTAATCGAATGAAAAGTCGACTCTATTACGTTCTTTAAATGAAGAAAGAAATATTTATTTTGTGTTGCATTAGAAATAAAATTAGGTACAAATAAAAGTAACTGTGGCTTGTACCAGCAAAAAAAGGCTACCACTCATGTGAAAAAAAAACTTTGTTGTTTTATATCATTACAAATATACATTACTTACTAGATCTACTGTTCCACTGGACATTTTGATTTTGATTGTATAGGTATGTATATTATATTGAAGTTTTCAAGTCATTAATGAACTTTATGGAAATAAAGTTATCGACTTTGAAATGAAGAGGAAGGTGTAATGAAAATATTAGAAAGTCTCGTATATTTTCATAAGAGACGGAATATAATTTAAAATGATTTCGTAGAATTAGTGAATTTATTTTATTTCAATATCGTGCATCGTAGCTAGTAAATATTATAATCAGAAATTTAATTAGGTACTTAAAATCAAGAAAATAATAAGAAAAATAGAAAAAATACGACACTAACGATTAAAATTGATTTAGTATTTAATTACTTATAATAAAAATAATCATTTTTGAACAAAAAACAAATTAAGGCACAAATCTCAGTTTATACTGAGATTAGTTACAGTTTATACTGTTTATGCTGTTTTGAAGAAAATTTATACTGTCCTATACTTATTAAGTAGTGATTGAAAGTGTTTTTTGTCTGTGGAAAACAATAAGTACTTATTTTGTCTTAATTTATTACCTATTCTGAGATAGGTAGGTACTTTGTATGACCTCTGTAATATGACTTTACCTATTGGTTTGGGAATACCTACCCATTGAATTTTTAATATCTTTATTTATCCGTTGTTGTACACAGATAACAGAATAAAAAGTGACAAAGAAATTGTAACAAAGGCGAGCTTAACCTCAGAAGAATTCTCTTCAAGCAAACTTTAGAAGATAGAGAAACGCAATTATATTAATGCAGGACATTTACACTTTTTTTTTTTATGTGATGCAGTTACGGAACGATCCGACGGCCCACCTGGTGTTAAGTGGTAACCTCTGCCCATAACAACCGATGCGACTTGGGTCCTCCCTTACTAGGTACGACAAGACCTAAGTCGCATCGTATGCGCCCGTAACTGTGAGACGTGTAGGTGGAATGTCTCTTGTGCCTGTAATTTCACCGGCAACCACACCTTTCAAACCGGAACACAGTAACGCGAACGCGTTACTGCTTGGCGGCAGAAATGGGCATGGTGGCAGTAGGTACTTACTTTATATACTTTATAACAGTAGAATATTTTTTTTTAGCATTCATCTTAATTATTTTTTTATGTAGTGTAGGGTATAGAACGAGTTGACGGCCCACCTGATGTTAAGTGGAAGCCGCCGCCCATAGACAACAGCAATACCACTCAAGTCCTCTCCACCAAAGTACGAGATGACTCAAGTCGCATTGCGTTGCGTCCATCACCCCGAGACGGGGATGTTACGTCTCATGCGGCTGCAATATCACCGACACCCACTCCCTTCCACCGGAACACAGCAACACGAGTGCATCACTGCTTGCCGGCAGATTACCAGGTGTGGTGGCAGTACTCCGGGGGAACTTAGCACAAGTTCTACTGCTACTTTGGGTTACTTTCGCACCACCCGGGGGACACGTGTAGGGATTCAAAGGGTGATCACATACGGATGAAGCCAGAAAGAAAAGAAACAAATCAATTCTTGTATCTACTTTACCAATCAAAGCTTCAAAACAAATATTTACGTTTTAATTGTCGTATTGGAATAACTTAGCGCCGGCAAATTGGCCATTGTTTTATCTTATAAAAATCAAAATTGATCAATTATGTAGACGGAACTTTTGAGTCGCCGTAACATCGGAATTCCCCAAAAAACAAATACCCATAACGCAATTATACAATAAAAAAATGACATAATTTAACGCCAATTTTCAATAATTAGCCCACACCTTGAGTTTATTAATTAATTATTAAAATAATACGGGTTTATTGTCAACCTAGCTGTTGCCCGCGACTTCGTCCGCGTGGAATTCGGTTTTATCACGCACCCCTATTTTATCCCTTGGAAAAGTAGCCTTACTTACTCCTTGTTACATCAGCTATCTGCCAGTAAAAGTTCCGTCAAAATCGGTCCAGCCATTTCAGAGATTCGCCGGAACAATCAGACAGACAGACAAAAATTGTAAAAAAAAATGATGTGGTTTGGTCCATATACCGTGTATAAATCCATATGCACTTAGTAAAAAGCGGTTATTTTAATATTACAAACAGACACTCCAATTTCATTTATTTGTATGTATGTATAGATAATCATTAAAAAAATACGGGTTTATTGTCATATCAGAAACCGCCGTTCTGGGTAAAACAAATTCACTTTTTTTGCTTCTCGGAAAAGTTCAAATAAAATAATATAAAGCTGATTTTGGGAAGCCATTTTATAGAGCGTTGTAAAGCGCTACAGAACGCTACAGATTATTATGTTAAGGTTGCATCCCTTAGTGGTAATAAAAGTTTCAAATAATCACTAGTTTGATGAGCATCATCAAACTAGTCTTGATGTTAATTATAGTAGCAGTAGAACTCACGCCAAGTCGGCCGGGGAAGTACTGCCGCCATACCCACTTCTGCCGCCAAGCATTGATCATTCGAGTTACTGTGTTTGTTGGAAAGATGTCATGTCTCTGAGTTACGGGCGCTGTGTTCTGCCGAAGTAGGGGAGGACCCAAGTCGTATTGCGTGTTATGGGCAAGGTTACCATTGAACACCGGGTGGGCCATCTGCTCGCACAGTTATAGTTACAGTTAATTATAGTTACTGTGCAATATATAAAAGTAATTATAACCTCAAAGTTCGTAATTTAGCTTGTATCTTATTGTCAGCTACAAATATCGATTTTTCTATCTTTCTTCCGATTTTTTTCAAAATCTGTATCCAATTTTACTTCTAAATTCCCGCAAATATATCGTTTACTCACAAAATAGAGAATATCCCACTCAACAAACGAAGCCATAAACATAAAAATCCCAAAAGACTTCACGCATCATCAACAAATAGAAACAAATATCGTAGAGGCATTTTTACGAGTGGCAACAAACGATAAATGTCAATAAAATTGTGAAAAATGTGTCAACACTAGTGTTTATTAGTTTACAAAAATGTTGAATAGAATAGACAAATATATTTTTATTGCATTAAATAAAACAAAATCCATAACAGATAAGCTCGGGCGTATTTTTGTTGTAACTGAATTGTTTTTTTTTTGTTATCTTGGTTATTTTTTTTTTGTAATAAGTATGTATTTTTTTGAAACTAGCTATTGCCCGCGACTTCGTCCGCGTGTAATTCGGTTTTTTCACACACCCCCATTTTACCCCTCGGAAAAGTAGCCTAAGTTACTCCTTGTTACATCAGCTATCTGCCAGTGAAAGTCCCGTCAAAATGGGTCCAGCCATTTCAGAGATAAGCCGGAACAAACAGACAGACAGATAGACAGACAGACAGAAATTGTAAAAAAATGTTGTTTTGATATACGTATGTACCGTGTATATCCATATGCACTTAGTAAAATGCGGTTACTTTAATATTACAAACAGACACTCCAATTTTATTTATTTGTATCTATAGATAATAAATATTGGTAAAATAAATAGAGTTATGATGCAAATTCAACGGAGGAATATAACAGGTTGGCAAGAATATAATGTCTGGTTACATAACTGTATTTCTTAGCCATAACTTTTAAGTATTATAACATTATCTAGAGACGGGTCGGTAGTTAAGCTCTACCTGCCAAGAGACCCGTGTGTTGAGCAACCGAGGGTTCCCGGTTCGTTTCCCGGCCGGGGTAAATATTAGGTTTTCGGGTTGTTATATTATATTCAAGTGTACATCAGTTTACGCCCCCTGCGACACAGGTATTCGTAATCATTAGGAATTATTGTATTATATTATGTGAAAAATAAATCTTTTATTAAGTTCTATATATAATTTGGTAGAAAAAGCCTTTAAAAGCTTTAACATTTAAAATTTAAATTGAATTTTATTTTGTATACGTCCTACTTTTATAAAATCTGTTTTCTGAAGCCTCTAAGGTTTTCTAGAAGAGAACTCTCCTTATGGTTAAGCTCGCCTTTGTACATGTATTATTTTATCATCGTTTGTATTATGTTATCTGTGTACAATAAAGAATAAATATTGTTAATAAATTTAAGACTTTCAGGTACGTTATTGATTCTATACAGAGTTTTAGGTTTGGTTATATCTTGTATATTATATATAGTAGGTACCTTCCACTGATTTGCTTAAGCACTTACTAACTGAAGTCTATAAAAACCATAGCTTTGTAACAATTATTACCAGATTGGCCATCAGCTCGTTCCGTGTCTTTAGCACATGAAAAAACAAGTTATTAATCTTTTTGTATATAATATTTTCATTCTAGAATTTCTCGTGTCAAAAACAACTCCTCTGATCCCGATAGGTACAATTAATTACACAATTGACATTTGAACTCCAGTGGAATTACGTGTAATTACCCCGGCTTATCTGCTGGTTATCACCGGGAGAATATAATTAAAAAGTGGTTCTGTAATCAACTTGTGTGCGGAAGTAATATAATTCTTGTATTTTTTTCTATTATGAAATGTTTTGATGCAATTTTTCTGCTGAATACTAGAAATATGCAATGAAATCCGTCACTACTTTTGAAATCAATTTTTTAATCTCGGCTTGTTGATAATGTAAAATGAATATTAAGCAGCCATCAGTCATTTTTCGAATTATTCATGCCTATATTCATTAAAAGATATTAAATATTTAACTCCCTGATTTCAGAAAATCATATGGAATAGTTTTCAAATATTAAAAATACAAGAATAATATTATTTTTTAAACTTATAATTGTAAAAAATGTGTAAACAGGCTTTATGCGAAAAATAGATCAAATTCTGATCAGTCTGGTTTTCGCATGAAGCCTCCTTTGTGTTTTAATTATATTTTCATCCATATTTTATTACAGCTTTGTACAACCTTAAGAAAGGTAATACGATTTAATCAATACAGAATCAGTTAGGCAATTTAAAGGGAGTTACAGAAACTTATGTATAACTGAAATATTTTAAGAATAGTAACTTTTATCTCTAGTTTAATTAATTAACTAGCAAAATATAATGACGTAAACAAGAGATTTTTATTAATTATTTTTTATTTTTATTTTATATTAATTCACTATTATTTTATTAGTAATTTATTTACAATTTTATAACAAATTTATGATTACTAAGTAAAGTTATGTTCCTTCATCTGTCTACTGTTATTTAAAGAAATCCAATGATCGTTAAAATCGTTGTAAACGCCATGCGCCTATGAATACAGAACAATTCAAAAATGTCAATCTCGGCTCCTTTCTGTTTAGCGTTCTACATCATTTTTTACACTCCAAGTGACAGGCAGAATGGCAGCGCCTTTCTTTGCCATTTTTTTTGTATTATTACGGACCCATTGAGCTATTGTTATGGGGGGTCTAATAGGCCTCTTTGCCAATTTTTTTTCCCAACACAGGTGAAGTGTGCCGTCCTCTAATTTTATTGTATATTAATGTTCTTTTATTGTTGGATAATGGTATTGTAACCCGTTACTGTAAAATATGTTTGGTTTAAATAAACAAATGATATGTGATTTGTTTTTATTATGTGAATCCCAATTTCAAATTTCAGATGACCAGAAAGTAAGTACTTAATATTTTTGATCGACTCTAGTAGGCAGATAATGTTCCTAGATATTATGTAGAAATATATATAAATATAATACATAATTAGTTTTATTTTTGACACTAGCAACTTTTGAAACCAGCTGTCATTTTTGAAAATATTTTAATGATTATCTCTTTCATAATTTTCGGTTGATTATATGCTTTCAAAATTGTGGTAAGTAGGTTAATATTATTCCTGTTCCAAAGCAGTTTTTAGGAACAATTTTTATTTAAAAATATTGTAATAAAAATTTTGAAATACGTTTTATATAGGCTATTTGTGACTTGTATTAATGCATCAAAAAAGCGCTAAAAAGGGCAAAAGGTTTCACTTTCCATATTCATGTTTTATTGACACTGGTAGCCAGAACCATAACCGCTTAAACACAATCAAATAAACTATAAAATCTAAAGCAATATTCTTCGGCACATTTCGTACTAACAAACGATTTTTGCCTCGTCGTGTTCCGACCTCCTTGGTTGAATAGAATGGAACTCTATGCCATTGATTTTAAAACATATACAAA
Source organism: Chesias legatella (assembly GCA_947359385.1). Lineage (NCBI taxonomy): Eukaryota > Metazoa > Arthropoda > Insecta > Lepidoptera > Geometridae > Chesias > Chesias legatella. The sequence continues at coordinate 2,985,302 of OX375789.1, forward strand.
CTTTTTATTCAGTAACCTATAAATTTGTGTTGCTTTAAAAACGTCGAAACTGGGGCTAACAAGGCGGTTTTTAATTATTTCAAATTCTGTGTTAATTTTTTTTTGGTTGAATAGCGCGGCCGCCTTTGCCGCGGAACCTTTGTTTTGTTTTTTCTTGTATAATTTGTAAAATAGCATGTTAGCGCCGTTTTAAGGACAAGATATTTCTTTGATCATTATTGATATTAGATTGTTTCCGGTCAGTTGTTGCTAAATCGCCCACCCAGGAAAATATGTTGAGATTTCCGTGGATAGTTTTCTTAATGTTGCGACTTATTCCAATGACCATTAAGAGATAAAGTTAGTCATGAAGATATTTATTTTCTATCGGCCATTCGTTTAGTATTTTGTATAATAATATTTTACTTGAAATAAATGATTATATTATTAATATAATAGAGGCTGATGCGCCATGTAGGTACTTACGACATGTCATGAAACTGTACCGCTTTGACGTCACTTTTGTATTTTTTTTATGAAGTTGTTTGGTATGGTAGATGATTGCTTGGAACCTCATCTGCAGTGGCTTTTGAGCATCTTAATTCATATTAACACCCAGAAGAAGTACAAAGTACAAAACTTCTCATGGTCACACATATTATTTGCAATTTGAATTAGGACCTCCCCGCGTCTAGGTATGGTAAGATCGAAGTTGACTCGTTGAATTCTATTCTATTATGCAATTTACTTGATACTTGAAGGGTGAAATCTGTGACATGCATTCATTGCCAACTACTACTACTACTCCTGTCTTTGACTCTCTCAAACCAGTACGGTGAAAGGATTAAAGTAAGCCTAAAAGAGGCTCCTTTCATGAAATGCTTGGCTTGACTGTGAGGCCAGTGAAACTACCTGAAAGTGCCTTCCAATGTCAGTAATTTCTCGATGAAGACCGCCAAGGTTTCCAAACGACTATAATAACATCAAATTGCTCGTTTACAAATGACCAGATTGCGAATGATCATGGAAAATTGTGTCCACACATGCTACTGTTTGAAGACTATAATATAAATAATAATATTGGCGGACATCTCACACAGCGCCATCTAGCCCCAAATTAAGCTAAGCATAGCTTGTATCATGGGAACTAGACAACTAATATACATACTTTATACTTTTTTTTTGTAAATAGATACATATTAAACACCCAGACACAGAACAAACATCGTATATTCGTCACACAAATGTCTGTCCTGGGTGGGAGTTGAACCCACGACCGCGCAGAAGGCAGGCTTAGGTACTACTTACTAACAACCGAGCTATGAGGCTAGTCAACTATTACTATCAATTATAGCTGTGTGAAATTTCGACCAATATTTATTTATTTATATATCAATGGCTAAGTTATGTATGAACAATATATTTCAGACATTACCCAGCCATTGTTGATGTTAATAACAAATTAAAAAAACTCAATATTTTGACAGGAAATAAAGAGCTACCGAAATCCATTTGCTAAAGTGATGACACGACAGAATTTAACAACGAATTCTACAATGCATTTAGTATCGTGAGTTGCACTTTTTGGACAACATACTTTTGACTTATTTTGGTATTTTTCGATTCCGCTCGGGAGCCGTGAAAGTGCTAAGATAGTTGTCAAAATTAACGTTTGAATGATAAATTATCTTTGTCAACTTTTTTGGAATATTGTTGGGAATTTCACTAGCTTCAAACTAAGCATGGCTTGTATGATAGGAACCAGATAGCTGCTAGAAAGCATTTAGATTTTACTTTATTACTACACGAGTTTTTTTTTGTGGAAAAAATTAACGGAACGAACTTATGGTCCACCTGGTGTCAAGTGGTAAGCTCTGCTCATAACAAGTAAACGAATTGGATCTTCCCTTACTTAAGTACAAGAAGACCCAAGTCAGAATGTATGCCCAAGTAACTCTGAGACGTGAAGGTGGAATGTCTGTTTTTTATGTCATGTAGGTGACAGAACGAGCTGACGGCCCACCTGATGTTAAGTGGTAACCGCCGCCGATGGACAACAGCAATACGTATTAAGAAAACTTATTACTTAAGCAATACAAAAAGTGATATCTTATTAGATACATGATTAATGTAATTCAACCAGCTCCCACTTTTCAAGCCGGTAAGCTACACGGTTTCTCTTGCATAGATACGAACCACGGGAAAGCTGTGGATAAGCTAGCTGTATTGTACGCTCTTCTTTATTCAGACAGTACAACGTGTGCTAACTTAGACTGGGGAAGTGCTGCCACCATAACCATTGCAAGCAAACGACTTGGTAACGACGATTAGTAATATTCAAAACATAAGATCACGCGTACTTATCGCTAAGTTTGACGCCTGTTCAAACCATATCCTACAACAAGAAACCCAAGAAAGTGACTGCCTCATAGCTCAGTTGGTAGTAACTCTGCCTTCAGCGCTGTAGGTCTTAGGTTCAATTCCCGTCCAGGACAAACACTTGTGTGACGAACATAGATGTTTGTTCCTATGTCTGGGTGTTAATATGTATGTATTGTACAAAAAAGTATATAAGTATACCATCAGTTGTCTGGTTCCCATGATACAAGCTATGCTTAGCTTACTTTAGGGCTAGATGGCACTGCGTGAAATATCCAAAAAAAAGTAGGGATTCCTTTTTTCGCGAGCATGATCGCTTATTTTATTTATTTTTTATTTTTATTTTTACAATTTTAGGAAATCTTACAGCTAGCTAATATAAATAGGTTAATAAATTAAAGACTAATGGCTAATTAAAAGATTCCACAGATAAGTATATAAGAAAAAAATATTTAAGTTAAAATTGTAGATACAAAGATAAGTTATATTAAATTAAATTAAATGAAAAATAATAATAATAGGGAATTATAAGTCCCTATAAGTAAAGTAATTAAACAATAACTAACTATCTGAAAATCTAAAAATAGAACCGGCTACCTTCGCAAGACATCTCCACAATACCACCACGCCCCAAGGTCCAATTCACTAAAAAACAATTGATCTCAAATATGTCAGCGGCCGCTTATTTCAAAAGTAGACGAATGACCATTGAAATTGGCGAATCCAAAGATGGCGCGCAAATTTTTTTGAAACTAACCTTTCTCTAAGTGAAATTTACTTACCTGTCCCATTTTCGGGGTTCGGGACACTACAAAGGGAGTAATATGATTGATGTGAATAATCTTCTTAGATACGGGTTCGATTCCCGCAAAGGACAGGGTTCTTTGCGGTTACGCAATGGATTTGAGACGTGTGGGGTGGTTCTTAGCGCGACACCACTAATTCAAGAATTGCATTCAAATATAAAGAATTGTTGGAAGTAAGAATAAAGGTAATATTTTTCATCTCATTTGAGGTAATCCTACTAATATTATAAACGTGAAAGTTTGTATGGATGTTTGTTACTCTTTCACGCTCAAACGGCTGAATGGATTTGAATGAAATTTGGTATCAAGATAGCTTATATCCTGGCTTAACACATAGGCTACTTTGATCCTGGAAAAGTGCAGTGTTCCCGTGGGATTACTTATTCACCGCGGGGCGCAGCTAGTAACGAATAATTAAGTTCGGTCTGAATAAAATGTTTCAGCGCGAAAATCAAAATTACTTTTGGACTAGTTTCTTTTGAATAAGTTCGCAGTCAAATAATAAATAAATATTGGTGGACATTTCATATAGCGCAGTATCAATGACTGACCTCACAGCTCAGTTGGTAGTAACTTTGCCTTCTGAGCTGTAGGTCGTGGGTTCGATTCCCACCCAGGACAAACATTTGTGTGACGAATATAGAATTATGTTCTGTGCCTAGGTATCAATATGTATTATATTTCTGGTTCCCATGATACAAGCTATGCAGTATTAATTATATACAAGTATCAATTTTGTTTGTTTTTCTTATATTTAGAAATATTTATATAATTTGTAATTTTGTATGTCGATAATTTTGTGGAGTCAATAAAAACTTTTTCGTTCTTTCTTTCTATGCTTAGCTTACTTTGGGGCTAGATGGCGCTGTATGAAATGTCCACCAATATATAAAAATTACCTCTTTATAATATTACTTTAGTAATAGTTTGCACTAGTGAAACCATTGCATCTTAGTAACGCCGAAAACAGTAGCGTTTCTTCAAAAGATCCTTGTTTTTTCGTTTCATCCCTTCAACCCTAAGGGTGCGTTCACACGTGTAATAGCGTTATCTATACAAAGTAGATTTTACACTTGACTTGACGGGAGTACCGTATTCAGATTAAACCTTTTTTTTCAGTACAAAGGTTTGTTGTTTTTTTTATTCAAAAGATACAAAGGAGGTTTGTGTTTTCTCCTATATTATAGACTTTTTTATATTACTTACGTATAATAATAAATAAATAATAAATATTGCTGGACATTTCACATAGCGTCATCTAGCCCCAAACTAAGCTAAGCATAGCTTGTATCATGGGAACCAAACTACTGATATAATACTCATATACCTTCTGTAAATACATATAATACATATCAACACCCGACAGAAAAAACATCTATGTCCGTCTTACTAATGTTTGCCACGGGTGGGAATCGAACCCACGACCTACAGTGTAGAAGTAGGTTTACTACCAACTGAGCTGTGAAGCCTGTCAAATGTACGTTCGTACTTTAACTGTCGTACTAATTTCACAGCGTATAAGTGAGGAAAAAGACTATTTATTTATTTCCAACCAACTATATAATTAAGGATACAGATTATATACAGATTAGTTCTTTTTAGATTAGTGACACCTACTGCATAAATTCCAAATATTCAAGTGCACGAAAAGAGCCTCTTTGTGGCGCATTTTAAACACAGCACTGGTTTGTTAGAACCAGAGAAATGAGTAGCAGCAATAGTGGGAACTCAAGTCGTATTGCTGTGGTGTGTGTGTGTGTGAGGGCCATCTGCTCGTCCCCGCTAGCACTCAACACAAATTGTCAACCTAATTTTCAAAGGTTTTTTTAAATGTTTTGTATTGTTTATTTTTATCTTCAATGGACCTGCATCCGCCATCTTTTCCCACGAAAAGCTCGGTTAAATAAATTTCAAGTTCTAACATAAAAACGTTGCGTGTTACATAGACATGGCTATTATAATGAAGAATACGAAGCGAATCTCTTAGCTCTCTTTGGAAGTTCATGTATACAAATAGGGTAGGTAATATTATGCAAAAAACCTCTCAGGAACATTTCTGTCATAGCCAATATAACCTTGTTATTTCCAGAATCAACATCGTAAAGTTTATTACATTTTTAAGTATTTCAGTGCCATTTTTGTATAATTATCTATTACTATTGGTATTTCTGGCCCTTTCGAGCGAATGTAGTGAAAGTACGCCTCATAGAGGCTCCTTTCGTGCACACAATTAACTGTCGTAATAATAGGATAAAATAAAAAAAATAGTAATTCTGTAATTGTAATAATAAGAGAAGTAGAACTCATGCCAAGTTTGTCCGGGGAGGTACTGCCACCATACCCATTACAGCCGCCGAGCAGTAACGCACTCGCATTACTGTGTTCCGGTTTGAAAGGTGTGGTTGCCGGTGAAATTACAGGCACATAAGACATTCCACCTACACGTCTAACTGTTACGGGCACATCGTATGCGACTTGGTTCTTGTCGTACCTAGTAGGGGAGGACCCAAGTCACATTGGTTGTTATGGGCCGAAGTTACCACTTAACACCAGGTGGGTCGTCGGCTCGTTCCGTAACTTTATCTATACAAATAAATAAAATTGGAGTGTCTGTTTGTAATATTAAAATAACCGCTCTTTACTAAGTGCATATGGATGTATACACGTTACATATACCAAAACAACATTTTTTACAATTTTTGTCTGTCTGTCTGTTTGTTCCGGCTAATCTCTGAAATGGCTGGACCGATTTTGACGGGACTTTCACTGGCAGATAGCTGATGTAACTAGGAGTAACTTAGGCTACTATTCCGAGGGGTAAAATAGGGGTGCGTGATAAAACCGAATTCCACGCGGACGAAGTCGCGGGCAACAGCTAGTAGTAAATAGACAGTATTTCCCTTCTATACGGCTGTACCTCATAACCAGGTAAAGTCAGGTATAATTGTACATAATGTATATGTGCTGTGTAATATAATTTGAGTCGGTCAGTAATGACAGAGTGGTAGCACGCATGCGCCGCGCGCCGGGGCCGGACCACACGGAGCCATTTCTTATAACATAGTTATGAATCTATTCAAGTCACTGCTTCGAGAGAACCAGTGTGGTGTAAGGACTTGACTGGCCTCATAGCTCAGTTGGTAACCCTGCCTCCTGCGCTGTAGGTCAAAGCAAAGTCAAAGTCAAAGACTTTATTTCCATAGAACTCATAAAGAAATGGCTTGGAAACGTCAATATTCAAAACATAAGGTCACGCTTATTGATAAGTTTGACGCCTGTTCAAATCCTATCCGACCCTCCATGGGAAGAACAGACGAGAAACCCCTATCGTCGTGGGTTCGATTCCCACCCACGATAAACATTTGTGTGACATTTGTAACATTGATGTTTGTTCTGTCTTTTTTATTTTTATTAGCGATAGGCAAGCATTTGACCACAATCTCACCTGATGTTAAGTGACGATGTGGTCTACGATGTAGCGTAAAATATAAATAAATATATAAATATACCGATATTTATTATTATTTCACCACTACTAAATGGCGTTCGCAAGCCATTTTTCATGAATTCAAAGTCAAAAACTTTCAAAGTATCTATGGAAATAAAGTCTTCGTGACGTTATTGAGAAACTCTATATTTTAATTATTATTATAATATATTTTCTTTATGTGCAAATATGTTTGTAATTATAAGTTTAACGTTATAAACGTATTTGTTTGCAACACCCTTGCAGGGTACATGTGATGTTCTTATTTATATTTAGTAATAAGTTCTACATGTGCAATAAATAAATACTGACCCACCGGTTGAGAGCCGTCTGCTCTCACCAAAAGCCCGTGTAAACGCTGTCAAGGCCATCTGCGGCCAACAGCATAATGTCCAGTTATAAAAAAAAAATACTGACCCGTGTGCGCCGACACCACTCAGAGAGACGAATAAACAATCGCGTTTCCTCGAGACGTGATTCCAGTCTATTGCGTACAGACACACACACAAACTGTTCACATATTTGTATACATAGCCTTGGTGGCCTAGTGGTACTGAGGTCGTTGGTTCACACCCTCACATGTGCCAACGTATTTTTCCCTTGAGAAAGTTATGTGCGCAATACTACGTTCTCTAAACGGTGAAGGAAACCGCTCTAAGATAACCGAAAATACAATAAATAAATAAATAAATATTGGTGGACATTTCACACAGCGTCATCTAGCCCCAAAGTAAGCTAAGCATAGCTTGTATCATGGGAACCAGACAACTGTATACATACCATTTTTTTTTCGTAAATACTTACATTTAATACATACCTATATAAAACAAACACATAAATTTTGTATTTGTATTAGTATTTCTATTCATATTAACACCCAGACACAGAACAAACATCTATGCTTTTCACACATATGTTTTTCCTGTGTAGGATCCGAACCCACGACCCACAGCGCAGAAGGCAACGTTACTACCAACTGAGCTGTAAGGCCAGTCAAAGGAAGGTAAGTACAACTTTTTATACATTTGATTAAAATTACCTGCCGAATAAATTCTACGAGTTTGGAGATTTTAAATAAATTAACTACACAAATGGAGTCGACACACGCTTGACAGTTTTTTATCGAAATACTTCGCCGAACATTCCTATGTCTTGTCAATATGACCATTTCGGTCATGGCGGGGAATCGAACCGCAGACCGCGCGAGTGACGGCTAGATCACTTGTGTTATTGACGCTACACTGTAAGCTGTTCTGAAAGTTTTTCAGACGGAACCCTTTCTATTTTTGGAGATAGGTAAATAATTGTTTTGGTTTAGGTTAGCACTCCCTAATTTTTTCTACCTTTAAGGTTGACTAGCGGAAAATGCATTAGTATTAAGTCCTCCTTGTACATCGTATTTTTTATTTATGTATGCAATAACGAATTTAATAAATAAATAAATAAAAAACCCTTTTAAGAAACAAAATATTTGATGGATCCCTAAAATATTTTAAAATTGGTTATATGTGTATTCTTTATTAATAATATTAATTGACATGGACATTTGCGCCTTATGGTAGATTTGTAATTGTTTTTTTATCTTCATTAACTGTTAGATGTCAGGCTAGATAAATGAGAGTTGAAATTGACCAGTATTTTCGCGGAGCCCTACAGAGGATTTCAGGAGTCCTAGGGCTCCACGAAGCACACTTTGTATGGCTGCCTCAAAAGTGTGCTGAATTGATAATGAAGATATTGCATTTTATTTTCTTAGCGTGTGTTCTACTAGGTATAATAATTGTCGCTTCTCAAGAACCACAGCTACTAGTCGAGTTATATCGAAACAGTGTGCTGAAAAGATTTAAAAGCCACAATGAGGCTCCTTTCATGCTTGTCGAGATAATTTTTCTCATAATCTTCCGAGGCGACTGTGTATCAGCCGTTCCAACATTAAGCTACAATATATTTAAGATGGTACAAAACTATTAACTACTAATTACACATTATCTTTCGACGCGATCTTAACAAAAGTGTCATTAATTAACATAATGACGGTAAATACAATTCATTTTGCGCTAATTAAAGAACAATTCATACTGTGTTGCCATATTTGGCTAATGAAATTTAGTTAAGATATTTGTTTTTTTTCCTGTATAACCATTATTTATTTTATAAAAATTCACAAAGACATTTACATAAATTTACAAATGTTGAAATCAACTGAGCTATCTGAAGACCGTTTTCAAAGATCTATAAATAGCTTAACTGATCCAATTCTCTTCTGCGAGAAATATATATAATATAATAATAAAATACCTACCTCGCCTTTTTGTAGAAGGAGAAGTTATGTCAGCCAGGGAAGTACTGCAACCATACCCATTACTGTCTTCTGGCAGAAGACAGCAATGGGTATGCGACTTCTGCCTACTGACAAGCAATGTTTCAGTTTGAAAGGTGTGGTTGCCGGTGAAATTACAGACACATGAGACATTCCACCTTCACGTCTCATAGTTACGGGCGCATACGATGCGACTTGGGTCTTGTCGTACCTAGTAGGGGAGGACCCAAGCCGCATCGATTGTTATGGGCAGAGGTTACTACTTAACACCGGGTAGGCCATCTGCTCCTTCCGTAACTGAATCACATAAAATATATCATAAAGCATAATGTAGCTTTCTATTGGTGAAATAATTTGAGAATCGGTTCAAACTTTCCAAAGATTATCAACATTCAAACAATCAAAATATACCATTTTTTACTAGTAGTAAATATATTATACATTTCGACTCATTAAACTCATGTTATATCTTTTGTTTAAGAATTCCCATTTGTCACCATTGGAAGGGTTGAAGGAGGGGTATATTATAAGTAATATTCAATACATAAAAGGTCACGCGTACTTATCGCAAAGTTTCCGACCTACAGCGCAGAAGGCAGAGTTACTAACCAACAGAGCTGCGAGGCCAGTCAATATAACTAATAATTGAGAAATGAACGAGATTATATAATACTAGCTGCGCCCCGCGGTGTTACCCGCGGTTAATAAGTAATCCCACGGGAACACTACACTTTTCCGGGATCAAAGTAGCCTATGTGTTAATCCAGGATATAAGCTATCTTGGTACCAAATTTCATCCAAATCCATTCAGCCGTTTGAGCGTAAAAGAGTAACAAACATCCATACAAACTTTCATGTTTATAATATTATAATAGGATATAATATTATGAAAGTGTCCAACACTTTTATTATCATCAGTACACAAGGACGGCACCGTACAGACAAATACTGAGACATGTTGCATTCAGAATCACATACATAATATAATTCAATAAATAAAAAAGCCCCAATAAATATCTCATGACATATAAAATAAATTTAATAAAAAAAAGTGCATACATCGCTCTGACAGCGAAGCTCCTTATTGTCATATATCTACCAAATTAATAATCAGTAATAAAAAAATTAACATAATTACACAAATATTACCTGTAAACTTTTGAAGTAACTTCTAATTTGAACTGGCGACCATCAAATTGAAAGTCTGAAAACAACACTGTTAGCAGTAAAACAAAGCTATTCCTTATGCAAAACAAAACAAAACCTACCATAAAGCGTGGAGCAGTTCCGGGAATCGAACCCACAGCGGTTAGTCATAAAGGCGGTTTTACTGGGAAGCAATAGATTGTAATTACACCTGGTCATTGACCATAGAATTAAATTGATTTACATTTTCATCTTTCCTTTATATATATGTTGATAAAATAAAAATCTTAGGTTTCCTGTTATATACCTTTTGACTGGCCTCACAGCTCAGCTGGTAGTACCTGCCTTCTGCGCTGTAAGTCGTGGGTTCTATTCCCATCCAGGACAAACATTTGTGTGTTTATATAAGTCTTATATAAGTTTTATATAAGTCCAGGTGAAGCAAGTAAGGAAAAATAATTGCTTAGTGGATAATAATAATTATAATTATCTGTCTTCCTTCGAGATTCGATCCCTGGACCTGCAACAGAGATGTAAGTAAATACTTTCTTGGCTCTCGGATAATTAAGGATAGATTTACTGTAATGCAACGTTGTCTGAAAACCAGCGCTGCACTGGTTCTCAATGCAGCAATCTGTTGAGATAGGGACCCTTTTAGCTCTTTCAATACATCTCTCTTATTGTTATAGTTTTTATGTAGTTATTTCGATTTTACAAGTAAAACTAATTAAAAAAGTACTCTCTTTATTTAACTTATTTAATAGTACTTTTGCAATAAACAAAATTGGCTCTACCTACCCTTTCTAGAAAAAAGCGCGAATACATTTATATTGTATTAGACTAGATCTTATCTCCAGGTTAACTGAATGGCAAGCAACCGTCGCCACTGCCGGACGTAACACGGAATCGAACCCGCGACCTTCGCAAAACCAAGCCATAGGGTCCCTGTCGCCACTCAATACCCATTAAGGCTCTTATAAGAACCCAAAATAAACAATATCTCGTCAGGTAGCCGGAGATATCGCGATATGAGTCAATCCACTAATTATTATCTCGAACAATAGACATTTTACTCGTTATAATTTAGACTTTATTTTAAAGGGCTAGGGTTCATTTTCGGGTGGCTATCAATGGAAATCTAAGTCATAAATGTTACAATGAATGTGTCGAGTCAGCGTTATGTATTCTTCCGTGCAAAATAAGTGTCACACGCTTTTAGATTTTAGTTTTTTTACGAATTTATGTACATAAAGTATTAAGAATCATTGGATTTAAATAATTTTGTAGATAGTGCAGTAATTTTAATCATTTGCATCACAAGTTTCTCTCGGATCACTTATAAAGATATCAGCTTCAGTCAAAAGTTTCAATTTTAATAGAATATAAATATATATACTTGTTTCTTTGAACACTTAAAATCAAGTTTAATATATCCTTACACAATTACATACATATAAATTATGAATAATAAAAAAGTTCAAAATAATACAATGTTTTACAATACAGTAAATTTTAGTTCAGTTTTCACACATTAATAAAGTATTGCAGCCATTTAAATCAAAATTAAGGTAACATATTAAAATATTAATCAAAATTAAAATACATAAAATAAACCAGACTAATTAGCTAATTAACTAATTATTTATTAAAAATTTACTTCATGAGTGCACAGTATGCATTTTTTTATTACTTGCTCTATGTACCTAGTCTTATTATTATTGCTAGAGTATGTTTTTGTTAAATGTTTTCTCTTTTATGGCGTGTCAAATAAATGTTTTTCTTTCTTTCTTTAATTTTTGTCCTGTGCCTCGCAACATTTATTTTCAAATTTTTATGAAGCTATTAAGAAGATTATTTGATTTCCGTCACTACTCACTTCCAGTAAAAACTGACACGGCCATGTTTGCAGTTGGACAACTCAAATGACATATCGTAAAAATGACATTGATAGAATTCTCGACAAATAATTTAATTTAAACTGTTAATGCAGTCGACGTTAGAAAAAGTTGAATGCATAATGAATTCCACTGCCGTCATGTAAATAAAGAATTACAAAAAGATACCTACCTGTTCCATGTAATTATAATATTGGTATGGTTAGGACGCGTTCCGTCTGGTTTACGTACAGATAGTGTGCGTAGGAACTTGTATTGATGTATTTTAAACTTACAAATTGTTTTCTGAACATTAAATAAATATTGGTGGAGATTTCACAGTCCCACAAAGTGAGTTTAATAAACTATTTATTTTAGCCTCTCGCCCCATATCTTCAAAACTTATTGTATTCGAGTAATTTGGGTACACGATAAATTTGCAATTTTATTTCAGCCTGGAATTTAATTTTCTTAATTATATATAAATTATAAATCCATAATTCACTCTAATTTATCAATCCTTATATTTTTTATTGTAAATTGACATTTATATTGGTTAAAATTGGTTCTATTAGTGAAGACCTTTAATAGGCTAGCTATTCCTATTTAAGTTTCTAAGGGCATAGTATATAAGCTGTTGGTTTTCCGAAATAAAATAAATACAACAAAAAAATACTCCATTGAGCACAGTTCCCGAAAGTGTGTTCGATTTGAAAGACAAGTAGTTTTTATTACAACGTATTCAAATATATGCGGCGTTTTATTGATAAATTGTGTTCGCATCATGTTTCGAGTTCGACAGAATTCGCTCAGTTTTTGCGTTTACACCAAACGCAATACCATTTATTATTTATTATATTGATTCATATATTTAAAGCATCTCGTTTGCACCTGTTTAGATCTGTATCAGTGTATTTTTATTTATAAGGAGCGCGATAAGTGCGTTTTTTGACATTTGATATATGAAATGACAGTTGTACGATCTGTCTGTATGTCTGCATAACAATGGAATAATTCCTTTCATTGTTTCTTCATGAAATTGCTCGTAAATTTATAGTAAGCTGACATTGGAAATTTCCATTTAGTAGCAGTAGAACTTATGGCATCATCATCATTATCATCATTTCAGCGTGTTGGCACCCACTGCTGGGTATAGGCCTCCTATTTAGAACGCCATTCTTGCCGGTACGTTGCAGTCCTCAACCATCTTATGCCGGCTACTTGAACGACGTCGTCGGACCATCGGGCTGGTGGTCTGCCCCGTGGCCGACTACAGTTCATCGCCCTCCATTCTGTGACCGCCTTGCTCCAACGTCCGTCTTCTCTCCTAACCACGTGTCCCGCCCATTTCCACTTTAGCCTCTTGATCCTCATACCCACGTCTACAACTTTTGTGCGTCTTCGAATTTTGGTATTTGGTATGTGGTCCAAAAGGTAGATCCCGAGCATAGCGCGCTCCATTGCCCTTTGTGCTACTAACATTTTCTGCATGTTATCCTTTGTGAGTGGCCATGTCTCTGAACCATAAGTGAGTATGGGCAGGACACATTAGTTAAACACCTTAGTTTTCAGGCATTAAGGAATTAAAAAAAATATATATATATAAATGATTTTATATATCGTACCAATATGCGTCACATTTTATGTCCGACAGTGTATGGCGCCTGCGCACTAAAGCACTGCACTGAAATGTACAGTCACGCTGACGGCCCCAATGTGAATTCACACTAATGTAATTTATTAAAACTGACATCATACTGCAGTGAGAGATTTTTATGATTTAAAATCATAAAGTGCGATTTCTCCTGAATAAATCTATGCAATATAAATAAAATTGCAGTGTCTGTTTGTTATATTAAAATAAGCGCTTTTTACTGAGTACATATGGATGTATACACGGTACATATACCAAAATAACATTTTTTACAATTTTTGTCTGTCTGTTTGTTCCGGCTAATCTCTGAAATGGCTGGACCGAAACGGGACTTTCACTGGCAGATAGCTGATGTAACAAGGAGTAACTTAGGCTACTTTTCCGGGTAAAATAGGGGTGCGTGATAAAACCGAATTCCACGCGGACGAAGTCGCGAGCGACAGCTAGTACCTAATATGACTGGATTTTGTAACTCATTAAATCACAAATCCAAAAATGAATCTCAATGGATCCTTAATAAAAATTCACGTACAGTTATTATAAAAAAATAAATAAAATGCGTGCCTAAAGCCATTACGTTAGGCAAGGTCAAGTCGTTACGAACCCGAAAAGCTGCCGCCAGTTATTAAATTACCCCTGGAATACGTAAAACCACATAAACCTGTAATTATAAGAGGATTTTGAGATAAAAATAAATAATTTTTGGTCGATAACGCGTGCGGCGCCCGCGGCCCCTTGAGACCAAATGACTCATAGAGAACAGAACACTGATGGTTTTCAAATGTATTTTTGAAAATGGAAGGCTCCAATATTTTGAAAATAGAACGTTAAGTTTACTTCCTTTTTTTAAATCATAGATAAAACACGAGGACGAGCATCTCATGTGCTTATTACCCAGCAACCACACCAAGTCTGAAAATGGAACACAGTAATGAGAATACACTGTTTTGCGACAGAAATGGGTTTTGCGGCAGTACTTCCTCGCACGAACACTGCACTTACGATAGCAATTAGGAAGTTAACTTTTTTACAGCTGAAATCCGTGGTTCTGAGTCGACAAACCCTGTGGGATTCTTCATTCTTCCTATCCCCAAATAAATTAGGAAACATAAAAGGAAGAATGATTGTTAAGTCCTTTGCTACTCTTTGACATAATTCTTCGCTAAGTTATTTATGGAATCACGCGCTTTAAAATTAAAACCCTTTAGTTACCTATTCATTTACTGGATTAAGAACCTTCTTAATAAAAATGACATAAAAAACTTTTTTGCAGATCGATAAACGATCATACAGCACAAAGTTAGTTGAAAGAAAATACTAGTTAGCATTAAGTTCACCTACGTAATTGTTTATATTGTGCAATAAAGAATTTTCTTTCTATCTATCCATCGATGAATTTATACGAACATTAAAAGTACCAATCCTCTTTGCATCACCTTTTCCGTCAACGTGAGTTGAATGCGCCGCGCGTACGCTGCCTATGAGAAAAAAAAACTGACCCACTCAATTGTTTCATATTTCCTAAGAGCCTTTGCCATATCAGGTGCACCTATACAATAATTAACGTAAAATGATGTGACACTGGAGATAATACCTAAATAGGACATATAAATAGGGGGGGCTGCGTTGCTCGCGTCTGTATGCGATTACCCTTTGAATCCCTACACGTGTCCCCCGGGTGGTGCAAAAGCAACCCAAAGTAGCAGTAGAACATGTGCCAAGTTCACCCGGAGAAGTACTGCCACCACACCTGGTAATCTGCCGGCAAACAGTGATGCACTCGTGTTGCTGTGTTCCGGTTTGAAAGGTGTGGTTGCCGGTGAAATTACAGGCATATATTCCACCTACACGTCTCAGAGTTACGGGCGCATACGATGCAACTTGGGTCTTGCCGTACCTAGTAGGGGAGGACCCAAGTTGCATCGGCTGTTATGGGCGAGGTTACCACTTAACACCAGGTAGGACGTCGGCTCGTTCCGTAACTGTACTAAATAAAATAAAATAATAACGATGGGATCAAATGTCTCGATTTCGAAAAAGGCAATCCTTCTCTTAGCGGTTTCAGATATTCTGAATATTATCTAGATATTGAACTTTCTAAACCATTCCTTTATGAATTGTCTGGAAATAAAAATATTTGTCTTCGACTATAGTATCTATATACATTTTTCGAATGAAACAAACTTCGTACTTACAACTATAAACTACATTCGATTTAATTGAAAAGAAGGTTTGTTTTGTATTCCCGCCTATTTCAGTCGTTCAGTTTGCACAGAAAAGTCAGAACAAGTGTTGAATTTAAAGTTTAATTTTTCAGAGACTCTTCAAATAATATATATACAGTATCATACATTACTAAAATTAAAGATATTTTTTTGTGTAATAGTTAACTCAGCCAGATCTAAAGCTCTGTTAAAAGCCAAAATAAAAGTATACAATACGAACGGCGCCGTGGGCGTGTCCAAACCACGAAACGAAGTGTCAGTGGCGCCAAAGCTTTCCGTTTGAATTTTTTATTTTTTTTTATACGCCCGCGGCAACGGCTTTTGTCCGTCGTCTATAATTTAATTAGGTTAAAGTTTCCACATAAAAATTGGACATTATCATAATGATGTTGTCGTATATACGACTGGGCTCACAGCTCACCAGTAACTGACTTCTGCGCTAGGTCGTGGGTTCGATTCCCGGACAAACATTTGTGTGTTGAGCATAGAATTAGATGCTTGTTCTGTGACTGGGTGTTACTACCAGAGCTACTACCAACTGAGCTATGAGACCAGTCAAATATTTGAGGACTTGATAAGTGCACAAAAAGAGCCTCCCTGAGGCTCACTTAAAATCCTTTCACCACACCGGTTCGAGAGAACCAGTGACTCGAATTGAAAAAGCATTCTTATTAGAGTAACAATTGATCATTTATCATCAACGCAACGCGACGCGGCCAAAAATGATTTATGTATATCTTACTTTCACACACAATAAAAAAACAACCTGTGAACGGAAGAGGCTGAGATTAATTACTTTTTAATTCGCCATTTTCGTTGTGTCATGTTGACATTGACATGACGTGCCGTTGGTTTGCGCGGGAACGCAAGTGATGCACTTTTTGACGTGAATACGAATTTAAAAGTAGACATGGGCTTTGTTTTTTTTAGCTTTGTAAGGAATTTTTATGGGGGAAGGTCCTCAAACTTTTTGCAGTAAAGGTTATTTTTGTTATCAATACCAAAAAATAAAAATAAAACTAATATGCTGGATTGATGTCGCTGTTTAATTAAAGGAGTTGTTTTTTATATAGATTGGATTTTTGATAGGTATAAGAAGTGAAAGTCAAAATCAAAATCTTTATTTCCATAGAATTCATAAAGAAATGGCTTGGAAACTTCAATAACATTCAAAATATAAGATTACGCGTACTTATCGCTAAGTTTGACGCCTGTTCAAACCCTATCTGACCCTCCATGGGGAAGAACCCCCTAAAGGAGGGTTACCTTTTTTTCGCGAGCACGATAATAGGTTTACGGAACGAAGAGATGGCCTTGTATTACCTATGTGGTAACAACGAAAATGCATTACTGGTTGAGGGAGCAGAAATGGGTATGGTAGTAGTACTTCAACAGACGAGCTTGGCATATACCTATTCTACTGCTACTAAAACAGGTGCAAAAAGACAGTAATGTTCAATTTTAATGCTCTGAGACTGCTTTATTTCTTTTAACTTTTAGTCATCCAGATAGACATTTTAATTTAATACGGTAGCAACTCTTTATTAATTCATAACATTTTTGACGGCTGATAAAACTCTGTCTACAAGGTGTCCCAGGTTCGAACCTCTGCCACGGCGAATATTTATGAGGGTACCGGCTGTTGCTCGCGACTTCGTCCGCGTAGAATACGGTTTTATCACGTAGCAGTAGAACTTGTGCTAAGTTCCCCCGGAGAAGTACTGCCACCACACCTGGTGATCTGCCGGCAAGCAGTGATGCACTCGTGTTGCTGTGTTCCCGTGGAAGGGAGTGGGTGCCGG
Organism: Chesias legatella; assembly: GCA_947359385.1. Classification (NCBI taxonomy): domain Eukaryota; kingdom Metazoa; phylum Arthropoda; class Insecta; order Lepidoptera; family Geometridae; genus Chesias; species Chesias legatella. The sequence continues at coordinate 3,002,974 of OX375789.1, forward strand.
TGAAATTGCAGCCGCATGAGACGTAACATCCCCGCGTCGGGGTGATGGACGCAACGCAATGCGACTTGAGTCATCTCGTACTATGGTGGAGAGGACTTGAGTGGTATTGTTGTTGTCTATGGGCGGCGGTTAACACTAAACATCAGGTGGGCCGTCAGCTCGTTGCGCCACTCAAATCACATAAAAAAAACAATAAAAGAAATAGCGCGAATGTATTCGGCACGACGAACTTGGCATAAGTTCTACTGCTAGGACATCTGCTCTCGAAAGAACTCACAGCCGTCAGATTAGTTTCGTAATCGCAAACTATCCGGTTATTAAGTGAAGGCATTAAAATATTCTTGTTTATTAGATGGCTGCAAAATTGCAAAAAAATATTTTTCGCATTGTTATTAAACAATTGACAATGTTTTTTTTTAAATCGAACGAATATAAAACTAATTTTGCGTTTTTATTCGCGCCATTGTTTCATTGTTTCGTATTTTCCTAGTTGTGACTGTAATTAGATCAATTATTGTAGGAAATGTCGGATTCTCTTAGTTAATTGGTATTTTTATAGGCATTTCGATAATGAGGTTTTTTTTTTGGTTTTTTTTCGAAAACCAGAGGTGCTTGATGATTGTGTAACTGTCTCTCCAACAAGTGTAGTGAGAGGCTTAAAATGACTCTCAAAGTGGCTCTTTCCATGTACTTGAAATATGTCTACGAATTTATGGTTTAATCTTGAACCATAAATTCGTACAAAAAAAATCATTTTTACAATTAGGCTTCCCTACTTTGCGTTGTTTCATCTTAAGAACATGATTTACAATACCTTACTATAAATTTAATTTCAGCTTGCACACATCAATGAAGCCTTCTAAATTTAAATTAACCTTAAAAATTCAAATTAAAATCAAAATTAAGATATGTACAAGATATACAAGTCTTCAAATTTTCGGTCCTAGGACATTCCTCACGATTTTCTCCTTCACTGTTTTCGGGATGTTGTATATTGCACACACATTTTTCAAGTAAAATATAATTTTAACTATCATTTATATGGTTCCCATAGTACAAGCTATGCTTAGTTTGGGTAAAGTCAATTCGTGTTTGACATGTTCACGAATATATTATAGATAGATAATAAGGTATTTTATTGACCACCATACATGGAAATTTTGTAAAGATAGGTATATAGTAGGTGAGTAGGTGAGTTTTTTTTTTTACTTTCAATCATGTTTTTTAACACAGTTTTGGGATCATAAATTGGCTAGTACGTTTTGATAAATAGGGTTTGCTAAACCGATTAGCGTTTTTTTTTATTCGCCATTTCTCCAACCTTTATTTTATATCCGATCAGGTAAAACTCTGAATGATTTTTTTTCTAAAGGCTTCCCGCCAAAGCCGGCGCACGCGATAGCCGGCGCCATATTTTATTTTTTAAGTCGAGTCGGCTAGAGTTGCCCTCAAGGCACAGTCAGTCAAAAGTCACGCGTGTAAAAATGGTAAAAAAAAAAACGGAAAAGGGTCCAATGATACAGTTTTTTCGGTAAATTAGAGATTTGGAGCATTGTTTTTTGGAGAAATTGCGTGTTGCCCCGACGTAAGTATAGGCTGCGGGAGTTCGGTTTTCGGAACGGACTTTTTGGTTTTAATTTTATTCTGGGTATCGTGGTTGATGCAATTATATTTATAACTTCACCTTGAGGTGGTAGCAGACGGACATTTCCCGGGATGAATTAGATTTTAAGATAACTAAGTATTTAGAGAATAATTTTAGAATGGAGACTTTTTTGAAGTAGTTCACGCAAGGTGATAATACCTATACCTAGGTATCCTATAGGTACCTGTTCTGCTGGGGGGATGGAACGGGGTGGTCGCAGTGTCCAAAAGGAGAATCTTTCAGGCGCTCAATCCCTTTACGACGCTGGTTCGAGTGAAACAGTTGCACTTAGTGGTGGAAGAAGTAGTAGGAGACGAATGCTGGTGAAATTACAGGAATATGTTTCAGTTTCAGCCTTTTTATTCATACCTACTTACCCTATTTACCGAACTTACCTAAATTCCAAAGACTTTTCCAAGATTGATATATTGTTTCCGATCGAATCGAGGACTTCAGCTTCACAGGCAGGGTTAGTGCCAAAATTCAAATACCTATTGAGACGCCAGCGGAGTATTTTTTTTTCATTTAGAAATGTAGTGCCATTTACGAATTTTAATCCGTTCATCAAGTTATTACCTACTTAGATATAAGTACCTACCTTCTATCAAAAACTCGTTTGCAGGTGGCATGAACATACACAACATACCAGATCCGAAAACAAATGTTTATACTCAACACACTAATATTTGAGCAGGTCGGGGTTCAAACCTGTAAACTTTCGCTTAGCAGCCAGGGTAACCAACTATGTTCGAACCGTCTGACTGTCCCATTTTATGACAATGATTACATATGCTGTTCATCATAAAATTCATTAAACTGCACTTTTTATTATAGCATATAAATATTATAATAATAATAAAAGCATATAATATTAAATTATCATATTATTATTATTTAATATATAATATTATATTATTAATAATAATCAAACTATCAATAATTTGCTATAACCGTCAACAGTCATAAAAAAAAAACAGACATTTGACAGTGACATTCGCGTCACGTCAAACACCGGCTTATCAAAATCTGCTGCACACACCACACTGCACAGTTGACCTTCGTGCTTACCTACTCCAATAGTCCTTTATTTTTCTGTTAATCGTGTGTAATTAGGATGGCAGCGCGGAATATCTTGAAGCTAGGAGCCCTAGAAGCCCCCAAAACTGCGTTTCTCCTCTGCGACATACAAGAAACATTCCGACCTCACATAAAACATTTCGGAGAAGTTGTTAAAGTTGCAAATAAAATGGTATGTATCATTAAATTCAAATTGTTATGTAATAGTTACCTTTATTCGTAGTTTTGCTACGTCATTGCAATTGACAACGCAAATAAGAAATTGAAATAATATTTCAATTTCTTATATTATGCATAACAATAATAACAAAATATTAATAGAAATCAGTATATAAATATTGTGACTAACATTTTAAAATAATATTAATTTATTCAAAATAATAAATATCGTCACCAAACTCGTCATTTTTTTTAATAACTTTTTTAATTAAATGATTCATTACACATAATTCAAATAATAATAGTAAAATTAAATAAATATTGGTGGACATTTCACACAGTAGCATCTAGCCTCAAAGTAAGCTTAGCATAGCTTGTATCATGGGAACCAGACAAATGATATAATACTTATATACTTTTCTTTTGTAAATACATACATATTTAGTACTTTTTAACACCCAGACACAGAACGAACATAAATGTTACAAATATCACATAAATGTTTGTCCTGGGTGGGAATGGAACCCATGACCTATAGCGCAGAAGGCAGGGTTACTACCAACTGAGCTAACAGGCCAGTCAAAAAACTTCAGGACAATTAGTGTTGCATTGCATCTATCACCTTGAGAGAATTTAACAATTTTTTTGATTAAAAACTCCAAATTCACACATGTGTAAATATTTCCAGCTAGAAGCAGCCAAGCACTTCAAAATACCCGTATATGTCTCGGAACAGTATCCCAAAGGCCTTGGACACACAACCAAGGACATCAAGGTAGAAGATGCCGCAATGGTCTATGAAAAGACAAAGTTCTCCATGTATACTCCGGAACTACAAGAGAGGTTGAAGAAAGATATTCCGGATCTGAAGTCTATCGTTCTCTTTGGCATTGAGGTATTGGTGCTGTTTTATAAGATTGCTGAAAAGAGTTTAATGATTTCAGGGTTCATCTGTATGTGTTTGTTTATTTCACCATAACTTAAATGCCTTTGAAATTATGGATGTATGGGGTTTCCCAAGCGCCGCTGGCAATAAATGTTATTGCAAAAAATTCAGTATGTCGACCTTTTCAAATGGTTTCATTCTCAGTTGGTAGGAACACTGCCTTCTGCACTGTAGGTTGTGGGTTCGATTCCCACATATTAGTTTGTTGATTTTGAACCATAATCTTGTTTTCACTTGGGTCTTGTTATACCTAAGGGGAAGATCTATGTGGTATTGCTCCGTATGGGCAGAGTTAACAACTTAACCATCCAAAGGTTCCATGGCAGAGATCACTCTTAATGATAATGCTGACCATTGTGCCCACTTTTAATATAGTGGTTATATATTATTTTTTACTTATTATTCTTTGTTTTGTGTGTACAATAGTTTATCTATCTATCTATCTTCACACCAGGTGGGCCTCCTCAATTAACTTTATCAGATAATAAAAATGTACTGATTATATTTGACATATTTCAGGCTCACGTGTGCATAGAACAAACAGTGATTGACTTACTGAATGAAGATATCTCCGTGCACGTGTTGGCTGATGGAGTATCATCCCGTTCCCTGATGGACCGAGGACTTGCTTTGCAGGTAATTAAATAAGCTCCACCATAAAACAATAATAAATATTGGTGGACATTGTCACACAGCGCCATCTAGCCCCAAAGTAAGCTAAGCATAGCTTGTATCATGGGAACCAGACAACTGATATACATACTTATATACTTTAGTAAATACATACATATAATACATATTAACACCTAGACACAACAAACATCAATGTTAACAAATCAATCAATAATCAATAACTACACTAACTAGTTAATCAATAACTACACTTTAGCATCAAGTTTCAGCAGGAGTAATAAAAGTAAAGGTGGTGCATGCATCCTAGTACTGAAAGGCCACGAATGGAAAGAAATACCTGAAATTAAAAAAATATCTTTATCTGGAATAATTGAATGCTGTGCTGTTGAATTAGTGACATATAAAATAATAGTTATTTGTTTATACAGAATACCAAAAGTAACAAATGATTACTTTAATATTTTCTTTAATAAATTAGATAAAATTTTGACATATAGTAGAAAACTAAATTTTAAGAATACTATTTTATTAGGAGATTTTAACATTGATATGTTGAAAACTAATAATGTCACCAATGATTTTGAATGTAGTCTATTACAATACAACTTAAAATTAACCCTAAAACAACCCACTCGTCTGATATCAAATACATGCATAGACAATATTGCCCATGATTTTAAAAACCACTGTAAAACTGAAGTGTTAGAGTTTGCGCTCTCTGACCATACGGCGCAGATTATAAAACTGCCGGTGCGTACTGTTAAACTTAAGTCATGGCATAGAGAAGTGCGTGATCTCTGTAATGAAAATATTCAAAAATTTAAAATGTGTATTAAAAGCTTAACCTTCTCAGACATGTACAATACTTATGACTCTAACTTAGCTTACAAGTATTTTATTGAAGACTTTAAGCTTTTTTATGATCTATGCTTCCCAAAGAAAAATATGTTTATAAGAACCGTAAGTAAACCAAAATGGATTTCTCGAGGGATAAAATTATGTAGCCAAAGGAAACGTAACTTATATTGGAAATTCCTATCAAAACCTAATAAAAGTAATAAATATATCTATAAAATTTTTTCAAAAAGACTTAAAAATGTTATTACACAAACAAAAAGATCACAAAATATATACAAAATAATGACATCTCAAAATAAATCTAAGGCGACCTGGGATGTAATAAATAAAACTAGAATTTGCACTCCTAAAGAATCCATAGTTAAAATTAAATGTAATAATGATAATAATAAATATTTATTGAATCCTACTGACATGGCCAATCAATTCAATGATTATTTCATCAATAAAATAGAATCCATTCCTGGCCATGGAATAAAAGTCACAGATAAAATCTCTCATCATGCAAAATCAATGTTCTTAGCACCATCCGTTCCACAACATATAGAAAATATTATAAAAAATTTAAAAAACTCACATAGCACTGGTTTTGACCAAATCTCTACAAAAATCATAAAAGCAGTCAACGAAATAATTAGTCCTCATCTCAGTTACTTGATAAACCTAACTATCTCAACCGGCACGTTCCCGGAAGATCTTAAACTTGCGATTGTTAAACCGCTATTTAAAAAAGGTAACAAAGAGTTAACTAATAGTTACAGACCAATAGCACTTCTATCGGTCTTCTCAAAAATCTTCGAAAAATATATATATAAAGAAATTAATTGCTACTTAGAAAAGCTTGGATTACTATGCAATGAACAAAAGGGTTTCCGACGTAACAAAACGATAAACTTGGCAATATATGAGTTCATTGAAAATATTGTGTTCCAAATAGACAAAAGAACACCTGTATGTGCTGTGTTCTGTGATATGACCCAAGCATTTGACTGCGTAGATCACGACATCTTGATTAACAAATTAGAGGCGTATGGACTAAGAGGTAGAGTATCTCAACTTATCTGCTCGTATCTTAAAGACCGTAGACAAATGACCGAGATCACAAAACTGGATACCAAGACCAAATGTGAAAAATCGTATCGTTCTTTAGAACGCATAATCCAGTTTGGAGTTCCACAGGGGAGTGTCCTGGGACCTTTGCTATTTATTATTTATATAAACGACCTACCTAGATCAGTCAATCAACCAATGACCTTATTTGCTGACGATAGTACAATAACAATAAAATGTGATGACATGAATACTTACACTTCTGACATTAATAATTCAATAAATTCAATAATTAAATGGCTTGACAATAATAATTTGAAAATAAATATAAATAAAACAAACATAATGCATTTTAGTCAAAGAATTAAAAATTATCCTCAAATAGACCTGCAGTTTAACGGTAGTCAAGTAGACGTGGTAGAATCAACAAGATTTCTAGGTATTCAAATTGACTCTAAACTAAATTGGAAAACCCATATCGAAATTTTATGTAAGCGAGTAAGTAGCTCTACCTACGCACTCTATAAACTATCCTCCATTGTTAATACAGAAACACTACTTACAGCTTATTATGGAACAGTAGAGTCCATTCTAAGGTTTGGTATAATTTTTTGGGCTAACTCTACCAATAAAGAATTCATATTTAAAACACAAAAAAGATGTATTAGGTCAATGTTTAACCTGCACGTTACTGACAGTTGCAGACCTTTGTTCATTGAGCGCAAAATTCTAACGCTTCCGTCGTTATATATATTTGAGATGGCACTATTTGTAAGAAAACATCCCCATCTTTTCCCACGCAAGTCTGAGTTTGTAGTGCGGAATAGACGTGACAGCAGTAAACTCCAAATGCCTAACAGTAAAACAGCTTTCCTACAAAAAAGTGTAGTCTGTATGTCACGTAACATCTATAATAAAATACCTAAATCATTAAAAGATCTCGATGACAATATATTTAGGAGCAAATGGAAACAATTATTAATTAACAAGTGCTATTATAATATTAACGATTTTATGACAGATACATTTTGACATCATCTTATTAGTATTACTTTTATTTTTCTATTTCTTATTTTTATTAATATTATATCTTAAATTTTTGACATTGTTTAAAATTATAATATAGATTAAAATTAGAATAAATACAATATTAATTGAGTTAGAACTCACCCTAACATTTGCATGCTAATCTTAGTAGAACATAATTGAAACTAAAAATAATATTAACATCTGTGTAATCTACATTATGTTCAAGCAAATAAAATATCTTTGTCTTTGTCTTTGTCTTTGTCTTTGTCTTTGTTACAAATGTCACGCAAATGTTTGTCCTGGGTGAGAATCGAATGACCTGCAGCGCAGAAGGCTGGGTTACTACCAATTGAGCTATGAGGCCAGTCTAAATAACAACTAAATAAAATGTAATGTTTAAATACAACTTTCTTTTATACTATTAGTATTGTATCAGTTATCTAGTTCCCATTGTAGATGTGCTTAGTTTGGAGTAGGTCATGCGGTATCGATACTTTTTCTAGTTCCGGGTATTTTAGGCTCGATACTGACTTGGTGGTGGGAATCCCAAGTCCCCAAAAAAAAAAGAGAAAATGGACAGTGGAAATTACTTTTGTTTTATTACTTCAGTCACATTAAAATACAAATACAAATTACAAAATAGGTGTGAGTCTCTTTCATAATTCACATTTCATCATTATTAGTCATTTATAGTCACATTTCATAATTATTGCTAACATAAATCGTACATTTCTAATTAATTTCAGCGCATGCAATCCCTAGGCTGTTTCATATCGACATCCGAGAGTGTACTGTTCAAACTGATGAAGGACAAGAATCATCCGGAATTCAAAAACATTTCTAAACTTACCAGGGAGCCCGCTGAAGACACTCTGTGTTATGTCCCATCTAAATTGTAGACATAAAAGTCTATGTTCCATATTGTTTAGTAACATACTACATAAGTACAAATATGACTGGCTTCATAGCTCAGTTGGTGGAAACCCTGCCTTCTGCGCTGTAGGTTGTGGGTTCAATCCTCACCCAGGACAAATATTTGTGTGATATTTGTAACATTGATGTTTGTTCTGTGTCTGGGTGTTAATATGTATTTATGTATGTATGTACAAAAGAAAAGTATATAAGTATGTATATCAGTTGTCTGGTTCCCATGATACAAGCTATGCTTAGCTTACTTTGGGGCTAGATGTTGCTGTGTGATATGTCCACCAATATTTATTATTATTAATGTTCTTATATATATTTTTTTAAGATAAATAAAACCAGGTTTCATCAAAAAAGTATTTTCTTTCGTTCCAGCGTCTCCAAACAATCGGTTGCTTCGTCGGCACTTCGGAAAATGTGCTATTCAAGCTGCTAAAAGACAAAAACCATCCAGCTTTCAAAGCCATCTCCAAGCTGAATGTAAACCCAACATCTGATGAGTTTGGGAAAACCAAGCTCGCTGATCAACTTTAAATGAATACAACCTTAGCAGTAGTAGAACTGTGTGCAGGGGAAGTACTACCAGCATACATATTTCTGTCGCCAAGTGCCCACGCATTACCGGTTGACGGGTGCTGGTGTGATAACAAGCACATAAGTCTGATCTACGTGTCTCGAGTGATAAAAGTTATCTGGGTCTTCCCATAATTTACGGGAACTCAAGTTGCTGTGAGGGGCAGGTGTAAAATAGCAAGTTGGCATCTGTGCGCGACACATAATATTATATTCAAAGAAACGTTGTAAATATAATTCAGCGCCATCTAGTTGTAAAGGCTTACACTACTTTGTAAAAAGAAAGAGACATCTAGTAGTAGGGAGCTAAAACTGACTAGTTGGAAACTAGTTTTCGACGCCACAGCTAGATGGCGGTGTATTTATTAATACAAGCGCCATCTATTAGTAGATGGTTGAACTTTAACAATATTGTAGATACTTTTGGTGACTAAGTAATAGAATTTATGTGATACAGTGGACCCCCGGTAATCCGACAAACATTTTGAAGGGCAGTGTCGAACTATCGAATTTGTCGGATTATAGAGTATCACCTAAGACCTAGTCCGGAATTTTTTACAAAATAGTACTTACTCTGAAGTACAAATCATACTTCATTATGTTTGTCAAATTTAGTAAATTAAACAATACAATAGAGTGCTTACGTTTTATTATAAAATTAACGTCATTAATGCTATTATATGTACATATATGCTACAAATTAATTAACGAAGATTATCAAAAAAATATTCAGTAATAAATGTAATAAACCATGTCGGATTACAGGGGATGCCGGATTACCGGGGGTCCACTGTATAGGGAATGAGCAGATGGCCCATCTGGTGTTAGTTATTTATTATCTGATGTTTTGCATCTGCCCATAACGAAGCAACACGACTCAGACCCATGTCCCGTAATGTGCCCGTTGGTAACTCTGAGACATGATGGTGCTATCTCATGTGCCTGTAATTTCACCGGCACACAGTAACATGACTCCATATGTTACACACAAAGATTTGGTGTGGTTTACAAAGGATTTTTTGTATTACCAGAAGGCATTCACTTTAGGTATTATGTACATATTAGGTGCTTTTGTAAAATCGTCTTTCTCTAGCCTCAAAGGCTAGCTAAAACAGAACTCTGTTTAGTCTTAAGCTCACCTGTACATAGTTTTGTCATTTTTTGTATTTATTTATTTATGTGTGTGTGTACAATAAAGAATAAAAGAATCAGCTTCGATTCTGTTTGCTTCAAACTAAAATATACTTTCCTATTAAATTGTTCACCTTAGTTCGCTGACACAGAAACTGAGGGATACTTTTCAGTATCTATATATAAAATAGTCGTGCCCGCATGCACGGTCAGGTTCTATTCGAGGCACTGGTTCTCTTGAGCCGGTGTGGTGAAAGGATTTTAAGTGCGCCTCAAAGAGGCTCCTTTCGTGCACTTGACACATGTCTTCCAATTTTTAGTTCTAGGACATGACGGTTTCTCACGATGTTTTCCTTCAGCGTTTTGAGAACGTGGTATTGCGCACATAAATCTTTCAAGAGACTCATAGGTGCACGTCGGGATTTGAACCGGCGACCTCCGGATTGAAACTCGGAGTCAGTACCGCTAGACCACCACGCTCTCGGTCAGGTTAAGCAACGTATGTGGCGTTCATTATATGGATGGGTTGAATTTCGAAGGTACGACCTGATGTGTTACACTGTGAGTAGGTAAGTACTTCAGTAAACATCGATTTATTTATGGGTGTAGGGTTTTTAGAGGTAGATCTTGGCAAAATTATTTTAATTATTCTGCATGTTATAAAACAATGAAAATATACCATTTAATACTCAAAACGCATTATTTATTTTTTTCTAGCAAAACTAGCGATTACAGAATAGAATTTAAAATTAATTGATTATAGAATACATTTATGACTGAATCGCTAAAGTAGTCATGTAAATAAAATACTTGTAATTAAATTAAAAATTAAATATATTAATAAATTTACGTTTGTATTCATTTCAACAATGACCACTTGAGTTGCTCCTTTGCAGATTGAAGAACCTGGAAAGGTATTTTCAAAGATTAATATCAATACTTTGGAAAAAGAAAAAAAATTGCTAATTTAAGTAATAACACTACACGAACTAATATATTTACGTGCTTGGGGCATTAAAACAATTATTTTAATCAGGGTCACGATAAAATAAAATAAAAAATTCATAACATATATATTTATTACTATATTTAATCACAATAATAATCTATAAAAGTGTTAATACTTTTAATAAATTATGTAAATTATTGATCATTTGGTATTTTTATCTAGATGTACGTATCGACGATATTTTAATGAATTTTCCACGGATTTCTAAATATTCATTAATTGGTTGAGAATCTGAAATTATTAAATAAAAAAAAAATATGTTAATTAGTTTATATATTTTTTGTGATGTGCCAATTTAATAATAAAGTAATTATAGTTAATTAATAACCTATTTCAAATAAGGAATAAAATTTAATTGCATTAATAGACCTTAAATGAAATTAGACATCCCATGATCTTATATTTGTAGTTTTAAAACGTAAATTCTTATAAATTTTTGTATTGTTAGTACTTCAAAGATTTCAAAAACAATCTTTTAACATAACATACCGCTTAGCCTTCTACGCTGTAGGTTGTGGATTTGATTCCCACTCAAACATTTGTGAACATATATTTTTTGTTATATCTGGATGTCGAAATGTATTTTAAAGCATTATTAATGTTTCCCAGGTACAAGGTTTGCTTAGTGTGGGGATAGATGGCGCTGTGTGAAATATACACCAATATTTATAATTAAATGGATGATGTTTATTTAACTACCAGTTCAGATAATTTAACAGAGAATTATCAATGCATATGTCAATAAATATATTTCTTTCTTTCTTTCATAATATGTCCCACGAGCGAGATAGCTTCGCAATATCTTAATCTCAATTTTTTTTTATTTATTAAAATGTCCTAAATCTGTACAAACTTATTCGATATTATGGCAACAAAAAAGAGCAGATGTGATGAACGCCAAATTAAAAAAAAATGTAGCACTTATTTTGCCAATCCAAATTATGCAAAGACATAAAAACTAAACTCACGACCATTACAAAGCGATGTTAGTGTTACCAGACTATCAGAGGTCAGTGACCCTTGACATTGACATTGCTCTTGACTTTAGTGCCCATTGTAAAAAAATATGTTAGTGCTACCAGAAGACCATGTCAAACGTTTATATTTCCGAGAATGGTGTTCAATAAGGAATTCTCATTTATTAATTCAAGTATAAGGTCACTGACCTCTGGTCTTACCTGTGACCTCAAGGTCAATTATTAAAAAACGTGACCAATTAAGTAGTTTTAAGGTTTATATTTTCGAGAATGGTGTTCAATAACGAATTTTAATTCATTAATTGAAGTTTAAGGTCAGTGACCTCGGATCTAACCTGTGACCACAAGGTAAATTGTTGAAAAACTTGCCAATTACAATGTAATGTTAGTGTTACCAGAACATTTTGTTTATTTGCTCAACTACCTGCGCCACGGTTTGCTCGCCTAGAGGAACGTCGTCTGAACGTAACGCCGCGCGTCCCACTATAGAAGTCGGATCCGCATCTAGGATAATTCTGCAAACACAACAATTGGTTTCTGACTGGCACAGCTCAGTTGGTAGTAACCCTGCCTTCTGCACTGTAGGTCGCGGGTTCGATGTTCACAAAGGACAAAAACATTTGGGTGACGAGCGTAGGTGTTTGTTCTGTGTCTGGGTGTTGTAATGTATGTATTTACAAAAAATATTTAAGTATGTATATCAGTTGTCTGGTTCCCATGACACAAGCTATGCTAAGCTTACTTTGGGGCTAGATGGCGCTGTGTGAAATGTCCACCATATTTATTTATTTAATTATTTTTTATGTGATTTGTCACGGTACGAGCTGATGGCCTACCTCGTGTTAAGTTGTAGGTAATCTAACCTCATAATGAGTAATATGGCTTATTGCACTCGAAACATACAATTGTTCGACTCGCAGCTCAGTTGGTAGTAAGCTCTGCCTTCTGCCCTGTAGGTTGTGGGTTCGATTCTCACAAAGGACAAACATTTATGTGACGAACGTAGGTGTTTGTTCTGTGTCTGGGTATTGATATGTATCATATGTATGTATTTACACAAAAGTATAATATATAAGTATTATATCAGTTGTCTGGTTCCCATGATCAAGCTATGCTTAGCTTACTTTAAGGCTAGATGGCGCTGTGTGAAATGTCCACCAATATTTATTTTATATTACGTACCCTCCATCGCAGATTTCATCTACAGCCAGCATCACAGAGTCCAGGTTATCGAGGAGTACTCTCCTTTCCACGTTTCTGCGCACCAGGATGCTCACAGACTCGTACAGGGCGTTGAGGACCGACTGTAGTATTAGCTGGAAATAGAGAAACTCAAAATCACTTTTACTTCCTTAAGAGTGTGATACAACAGCGCTGAATGACAGATTTCTTGTTGCCCTTCCCCGCAGGACACCAGACAATTTTGGGTGCCCAAGTTGCTCGCGTCCATAGGTGATTACCGTTTGAATCCCTACACGTGTCCCCCGGGTGGTGCGACAGGAGCAACCCAAAGTAGCAGTAGAACTTGGGCTAAGTTCCCCCGGAGAAGTACTGCCACCACACCTGGTAATCTGCCGGCAAGCAGTGATGCACTCGTGTTGCTGTGTTCCAGTGGAAGGGAGTGGGTGCCGGTGAAATTGCAGCCGCATGAGACGTAACATCCCCGTCTCGGGTCCTCATCAAAATCAGAGTTTGGAACTAAATAATTAGTTATTACTTCAGGTAATAAAGGTAAAAGCCTATTAAAAGGTAGATCGAAAAATATATTTTTCAACAAAAAAAAATATTTGTTATAATATATTATTTCTATACTATATATATAACTATTTCTATTTTATTTTGTATGTATTCAATGTATATATTTTATGCATTTCTCGCTCAACTGTTAATCTCATTTTTGCTTGTAGTCTATCGCCTGTAATTAGAGTAACATTAAGAAGGATTTGTTTAGATGGAAAAATTGCTTATTGTAATCGGTGTGTACTTTGTTGGTGATAATAAATAAATAAATAAATATATAAAATACTAATTTAGTAATAATATAAAAAATACCTCATTCTCGTGTGAACTGCCCATGACATAGAAGAATAGGTCGACATTACTCTTGTAGACGCAAGTCAGACCGTCCAGCATAATGATTTCTGCATTCGCTCTGAAAATTACAATTTGTCAATAAAACTGTTTATTTGTAATGTGATAAAGCTACAGAAGAGCAGATGGCCCACCTAGTGGTAACTTCTACCCATAACAAGCAATCAACTTGGGTCCTCCGCTACTTAGGTACAAGACCCAAGTTGCATGCTATGTGCCCGTAACTCTGAGACATAAAGGTTGAATGTCTCGTGTGCCTTTCATTTACCTGTGAGTCTTGTTGAAGAGATTCTTCTCAAACGCCTTCTGCTCCTTAGTGGTGGGCAGGACATTCTTATCATAGTACTTGGCCAGGATTCTGTTCCCGTCATTGTCTAGTATGCACATACCTTTGACAATGTATAATGTTGGCTCCTGAAATGACATTATGATAAAATTTGATGAGTGATATAACATTTTGGAAGACCTCACAGCTCGGTTGGTAGTAAACTCTGCGCTGTAGGTGGTGGGGGGTGGTGGTAGGTTCAATTCCCACTTTGGAAAAATATTGGTGTGACAAACATAGGTGTTGTTGTTCTGTCTGGGTGTATGTAGTATTTATATGTATGCAGTTACAATAAAAAATTGCATTAGTATTCTATCAGTCATCTGGCACCCACAGTATAACTTAATTTGGTGCTGTGTGAAATGTATTAAACATTAATTATATCCAATTTTTTTTGAGGGTTAAAATGTTATTAAAAAAACATACTGTGTCACATATATACACAAGAATGTGGCAACCCAGTGGTAACAATCCTCAGTTGCAATCAGTTGGTAGCGGGTTTAATTCAGAGGTGCAAAAGGAGTTTTTAGATTCAAAGTCAAAGTTAAAAACTTTATTTCCATAGAATTCATAAAGAAATGTCTTGGAAACGTCAATAATATTCAAAACGTAAGGTCGCACATACTTATCGCTAAGTTTGACACCTGTTCATAACCTATCTGACCCTCCATGGGGAAGAACAGACCCCTAATGGGGGGGCGTCCTATTTTTTCGCGAGCACGATCCTTGTAACAATCTGAGTAATCTATGATCTATGTCACATAAAATACTGAAATAATATATTATAGGATGTTTTGTGTGTCGTTGATTGAAACAATTATGTGCACAATACAAGTTTCTCAAGTAGTGAAGGAAAACATTTGAGTAAGTATCTAAGTCCCCTTTCGCTTTAGTTGTACTGCGAATGCACTGCATTATACTTCGCGCATACCCCTCATTAGTCGCGCTAGTTACTTGAGACATGCTAAATATGAATTCAATGGGTAAGAGTACTTTAGGGAAAATAATAGTCTGATAATTAAATAAGTTCTAAGAAAATGAACTTTTTTTGGAGACCTTTTTCGTAGGGTTCTCCTAGTTTAGGGGTTATTTATCACTCAGAATTCTATTTCAGCAGTTCTGTACTTACGAAAAGGGATCCTTCCATTGTAGTGTGAATCATTTTACACGAAAATATATAACTTTTTCAGTGACGAACAGTGAATTAGCGTTGCACTGTTGTAAGTTTTGAAGAGAAATTGTAAATTGTTGTGATGGGTGGGTGACGTGTTAGCTATTGGTTGTCAATGTCAATTTTGATATCGACATTATTCGTGACGTTGACAGCTTCAAATTGACATCATATGGCAATAGATGGCACGACTGTATACCATTTTAGCCATAACTATGGAATGTTTTAGGAATAACAACATATTACGACTAAAAATGCACGTGAATAATAACCAATATGGTTACATACATGTATTAGAAAGTAATACTGCCGCTGTAGTTATATTAGAGCGAGCGTAATAACCCATGTGGGATAGTTTTAGATAGAGCTGTGAAATAAAAAAAAGCAAATGAGTGTGTGTACAATGTTAATAATTATGAGTCGGAACATAGTAATACGAAAGCATTACTACTTCGAGGCCGAAATGGGTATCGTGGCAGTACTTCCCTGTACGAACTTGGCATAAGTTCTACAGCTAAACAAAACAACAACATAATTACTAATCAACCGCCAATAAAACATGGCAACCAAAATAGCTTACAATCTGCTTCACATACTTCCTCACCAGACATCTAAAGGTGAAAGAGGAAGTTTTACTTTTGTAATTTGATTCGGTGACATCAAAGCAACTAAACTAGTCTACAGTTAAAATCCGTGTCTATGGTTCTATTTTAGACATTCCTTGAACCGGTATAAAAATATACCGCGAAAATTAATTGTATTTGCTTTCCTCGGTTTCTGTACTTGCTAATACAAATACAAAATGTATTTGCCAAAGTGCGGCCTATAAGGCCTTATAGATAATTTGGTGCTTAAAACTTAGTTGCCTTTTTCAGGCATTGCAAATTTATATACTTGTATTAAATCGTTCAAAGATCTTACCTATTTATTCAAATATGTTATATATCTTAGCTACCTATTTATCGCAGAATTATAATTTCTACTTATATTATACTAAAGACCACGGGTCTTCACACGGGTGCATTTTACTAAAAAAATGAGGAGTGCGCTTAGCTAGAAGTAACAATAATTTCGAAAAAACACCGTCACTATACACTATAGTTCAGCCATTTTGTAAAAAATATTTACAAATGATATACAAAAATCATCCTCGTTTATCGCTCTTTCTATTTGTGAAAACCGTGTCAAAATCCGTTGCGTAACTTAGAAGAAGTAAGCGGAAGCAAATAGCAACTTTTTTTATACTAATATAAATAGGCCTATATATAACTTATTTATTACAACTAAACATACCTATTATAAGAAATTAGTTTATAGTATTCACGACTTCTCCCATTCCACAGTCTATTTTAATGCCTACGAATCCCTTTATACCAACAAGTAGCAACCCGAGTCTAAAATATTAATTATCCCTAAAATTGAGCCCTCAATCGTTACCTCCTCACGTTTCGTCGTTAAATAACTTTAAAAATATTCTCAAGTACCAAAATGGACGAGAATATTAACGTAACGATCTCTGTGAAATGCTACTTTTAGAAAAAAAAGTTTAACTGCAACGACCTCTGTAAAATGACTGAACAAAAAAAATTATTTTCTATTGAGCTACGTTTGACATAGACTTGGTAGGTTAAGGCAGTTCAGATTAAACTGGTCGTGTTATACATCGACCAATTTAAAAAGAACCGTACGCGAGTAAAATTCGTGCAAGCAGTCGGGCCTAATGAATTTGGCCGGTTATTTTGGTGTGGTATTCATAAATTTTCACAGGACAGTGAGTTCGTCTAAATCATTTTAACGCCAAAACTGAATTCGGATGAGGGTTCGATGCCGTTTAGAGGCGACGACACGATTTTGAGATGGTATGGAATATTGGTGGACATAATCACACTGCGCCATCTAGCCCCCAGTAAGCTAAGCATAGCTTGTATCATGGGAACCAGACAACTGATAGAATACTTATTTTTTTTTGTAAATACATGCATATAATACATATTGACACCCAGACACAGAACAAACATCTATATTCATCATACAAATATTTGTCCTGGGTGGGAATCGAACCCACGACCTACAGCGCAGAAAGCATGGTTACTACCAACTGAGCTATGAGGCTGGTTATTTTATCAAAATTAACAGATTTATAAAAAAAATAAGGTTAAATTGAATTAATTATGTACCAATGTAAATCCATTATTAGAATTAGTAATTAAGATTAAAATAATTATTTTAAGATCTGCGGATTTTGTGAAATAACAATAAAACGTCGTGATGGTAGTCAAAAAAAATTGTAGATTGTAAAATGCCTTCCTGAAGAGAGGCGTTGGATCCAAATAGCCATCATCGTTCTGACAGACAGACAGACGTCCCCGCAACTTCATAATCATTTAGAGATATCGGTAAATATGATAGAATAAAAATTGCTTTAAAAAATGGATTTAGCATTACAAAAAAAATGAACTAATGTTATAGGTAAATGTGTTATGACATATGGTATCATATTGTGGGGCAAAGCAGCAGATTTGATAGCTTTATTATTAAAAGAAAAATAATTAGTAATAATTATCTATTGATCTAACGCCACGGTCATATTTTCAGTCAGTTATTTTGATTTATAAATCAAACTACTAAACCGATTTTGATGAAATTTATATGTGGCTAATTTGAAAATATATCCTTTCAAATAAAAACGTGTGCGACTTGAGTCATCTCGTACTTGGTGGAGAGGACTTGAGTCTTATTGCTGTTGTCTATGGGGGGCGGTTGTATCTCTAAATAAGAGTAATATAATAAATAAATAATAAATAAATATTGGTGGAAATTTCACACAGCGCCATCTAGCCCCAAAGTAAGCTAAGCATAGCTTGTGTCATGGGAACCAGACAACTGATATATAGATACTTGTATACTTTTCTTTTGTAAATACATACATATAATACATATTAACACCCAGACACCGAACAAACATCAATGTTACAAATGTAACATAAATGTTTGTCGTGGGTGGGAATTGAACCCACGACCTACAGCTCAGAAGGCAGAGTTACTAACCAACTGAGCTGTGAGGCCTGTAAAAACTGAGTCGCTATCTGTCTAGTGTCTGTATCTCCGCTGACTTCTTCTAAACCACGCAACAAATGATACGGTTTTCACAAATAGAAAAAGCGATGAACTAGGAAGTATTGCGTATATAATTTGTAAATTTTTGTCGTGTATGACGTTTTATCAAAAATCTTGTTTATGCGTTCGTGCCATCTTGCTATATATTATCTCTTACGTTATCAAGTAAATAACATAATCAAATAACATTCGAACGAAGTCGGGTGTGTTTACTATTAGTAGTACCTACCTACGGCCTTAGACCATATAGTTACAATTAGGAAAGATCATAAATCGATTGGCCACACCGTTCAGTTTGCGACTAGGGTTCCGCGGGAGGAAGGAAAAACGGCAGAGAAAGAATTGTATAAAGGGCGGCTGATCATCGAAATGGTTATGGTTCTGGCGTATACGTCTCTAAGTTGCGGGCGGAATACAATGAACGAAAACGACTTGGGTCTTCCCATAGTCTTCCCATACATGATTATGGGAAGACCCAAGACGTTATGTTTTTGTTATGGGCATCGGTTACTTCAGGTGGGCCATCTTGCTCGCTCCATAACTTATCCGCAAAAAAAAATTTTTTTTTTTTTTTTTCTTTGGTCTTGTCATACCTAGTATGGGAGGACTCAAGTCGCATCGGCTGTTATGGGCCGAGGTTACCACTTAACACCAGGTGGGCCGTCGGCTCGTTCCGTAAATGTATTACATAAAAAAAAAAAAAGATATACAGAGATATCGGTAATATGACAAGTCATCCGGGGAAGTACTGCCACCATGCCCATTTCTGGCGCCAAGCAGTAACACATTCGCGTTACTATGTTCCGGTTTGAAAGTTGTGGTTGCCGGTGAAATTACAGGCACATGAGACATTCCGCCTACACGTCTCTAGAGTTACGGGCGCATACGATGCGACTTGGGTCTTGTCGTACCTAGTAAAGAGGACCCAAGTCGCATCGGTTGTTAGGGCCGAGGTTACCACTTAACCGGTGGGCCGTCGGCTCGTTCCGTAACTGTATGACATAAAAATGGCTCATCTGAAGGCAGTAGGTTCATGGATGTTCATACCTATGTAGAGAGTTCCCTGTGTGGTTATTAAGGTTCCGTTGCCAATAAAGAGAACCCTTATTTATGGGGTCGTAAACAATATTGTTTCGATTAATAGGGGTAGGCTTTAGTGGCCGGGATGATGTATATCAGATTATATCTAAATTAATTAAAAAAACGTACATTAATTTGTTTAGTAAGACAGTTAGTTAAATACGATCAATGTAAAATGCCTCAAAGTTAAATAAAATTAATATTAGTGGACGTTTTACACAGCGCCATCGAGCCCAAAGTAAGCTAAGCATAGCTTGTATCATGGGAACCTGACAACTGATATACTTATATATATTTTTGTAAATACATACATGTAATATATATAAACACCCAGACACAGAATAAATATCTATTTTCGTCACACAAATATTTCACCGTGTTGTTGTCCAAAAAAAAGTATAAAATAATTTGGGGCTACATAACTGTATGCTATATACCTGTATACGTTTAACATCATGGGGATAACGTAGTGGGCTATGTAATTAATAGTTTTTCTTAGTTTATGTAATTCTAGTGTTAATATATATTATGTAGCTGTTTGTTTTCCCTAATAAACAAAATAAAATAAAATAACATTTATTTACGGTATTCCTTACTTTCTTACTATTTTGCAACATCAAAACAATGTACTGAACCCGTAAACTAAAAATATAAACGTGAAAGTTTGTATGGATGTTTGTTATTCTTTCACGCTCAAACGGCTAAATGGATTTGGGTGTAATTTGGTATCAAGATAGCTTATATCCTGGATTAACACATAGGCTACTTTGATCCCGGAAAAGTACAGTGCTCCCGTGGGATTACTTACTCACCGCGGGGAATACTGCGGGGCGCAGCTATCTATACAAATAAATAAAATTGGAGTGTCTATAACCGCTTTTTACTAAGTGCATATGGATGTATACACGGTACATATAACAAAACAACATTTTTTAAAATTTTTGTCTATCTGTCTGTCTGTTTGTTCCGGCTAATCTCTGAAATGGCTGGACCGATTTTGACGTGACTTTCTGACTGACAGATAGCTGATGTAACAAGGAGTAACTTAGGCTACTTTTCCGAGGGCTAAAATGGGGGTGCTTGATAAAACCGAATTCCACGCGGACGAAGTCTTTAAAAAGTAGTTCAATTGTGCGCGCACAGCACTGACTAGATACAGTAACGAATGCACAAGAGAGATAACGGAGCGGTGCGGTGGCGCGGCGGTGCTCTGTAACGCCGCGGCTTACACCGTAACGAATCTCAACACTCACAGCTCGTAGGTCGTGGGCTCGATTCCCACCCAGTACACATTTGTGTCACAAATGTAGTTGTTTTTTCTGTCTGGGTGCTGATATGAATTTATAAAAAAATCATATCAACATTCAGACACAGAACAGAATTTTGACCATCCTCACAACTCAATTGGTAGCCCTGCTTTCAGCGCTGGCGCTCGTGGGTTCGATTCCCACCCCGGAACAAACATTTGTGTCACGAATATAGATGTTTGTTCTGTGTCTGGGTGTTAATATGTATTAATAAAATGATGTATATAAAAGTATGTATGTATATCAGTTGTCTGGTTTCCATGATACAAGCTATGGTTAGCTTACTTTGGGGCTAGATGGCGCTGTGTGAAATGTCCACCAATATTTATTTACTTATACCATTCATTGTGAGTGCGGTCGTTCACAAAGACATTGTCGGACGCCGACAAAGTGTCGGGATCCCGACAGATACGACTGTTCTGTTATTTTGTTGAATCATCAAGACTTTAGTAGTTTCTTCATCTTCACAATAAATTGTTTCAAAGGTACACAGTTTATAATAGAGTAGCTGTTGCCCGCGACTTCGTCAGCTTGGAATTCGGTTTTATCACGCACCCCTATTTTACCCCTCGGAAAAGTAGCCTAAGTTACTCCTTGTTACATCAGCTATCTGCCAGTGGAAGTCCCGTTAAAATCGATCTAACCGTTTCGAAGATTAGCCGGAACAAACAGACACAGAACTGACAGACAGACAGACAAAAAATGAAAATAATATTGTTTTGGTATATGTACCGTGTATACATCCATATGCACTTAGTAAAAAGCGGTTATTTTAATATAACAAACAGACACTCCAATTTTATTTATTTGTATAGATATACTAAAAACTTATATTATACTAGAGCAGTAGAACTCACGCCACGATGGTCCGGGGAAGTACTGCCACCATGCCCATTTCTGCCTCCAAGCAGTAACGCATTCGCGTTACTGTTTTCCGATTTGAAAGGTGTGGTTGCCGGTGAGATTACAGGCACGAGAGACATTCCAACTACACGTCTCAGAGTTACGGGCGCATACGATGCGACTTGGGTTTGTCTGAGCCATAACTTAAAATCTTTAAACCTGACTGATCGAAGTATCAACCAAATTATGAACGCCTTATCCAAGTTATCCAGTTAATTATCCAGTAAAAGGAATCGTTAAAATAATCAGTTTACCGGAACTAAATTATAATGGCCTCGTTAAGCTCAAAGAAACCGATTTTATAGTGGTATTTATTAAGCGTAGGATTTGTAAAAAGTGTTTTTTGATAAGTTACAAATAATAATAATATTGGTGGACATTTCACACAGCGCCATCTACCCCAAAGTAATCTAAGCATCTAAGCTGTATCATGGGAACCAGACAACTGATATAATACTTAAATACTTTTTTTGTAAATACATATAATACATATCAACACCCAGACACAGAACAAACATCAATGCTCGTCACACAAATATTTGTCCTGGGTGGGAATCGAACCCACGACCAGCTCAGAAGGCAGTGTTACTACCAACTGAGCTGTGAGGTCAGTCGAGATTTGATTGTGAGGTCATAATTACATAATAGGCACAGTAGACTTTCGTCGGTATATGAATTAATACAAAGAGCAGATGGCCTACTTCAAGGCAAAAACAGTATTTTAACCCATAATACACTATTCTTTATGTAGTGGAATGTCTCATGCGCTGTATTTTCAAACAGGAACACAGTAACGCGAATGCATTACTGCTTGGCGGCAGATATTGGTATGGTAGCAGTACGTTCCCGGACGACCTTGGCATAAGTTCCACTGTTACTATGATGATGAGAGCATCGTCACAATTTTTGTCCCACGAATAACTCAGCAACAATTTCTTGTTGCAATTCATCATTCATAACAATGAAAGAACAAGTCCGGGCGAAATATTTCAATTCGACTTAGCAATTCGAGAAATGTACTCTCTGTCTCTATCTGTACACGTCACGTGACGAATGATGGATGGCCCAGTTGGTTATTTATGTATGCGACTTGATATACAGGGTGTACAGAATATCAATATACGCATTCTAATATAATTGTATAAGGATATACAACTGTATTGGTGTACGTCAGTGTACGCGGTGTACGACAGTAAAGCTCACAGTCGGATTGATTTATTCCGACATCTTGAACAATCGTCATATTTCAACAAATTAATAAAAAAACATATTAAACTTTACGTATAAAACTTCCTCTTGAATCACTCTATCTATTGCTGAATTATCACGCACCCCTATTTTACCCCTCGGAAAAGTAGCCTAAGTTACCCTTGTTACATCAGCTATCTGCCAGTGAAAGTCCCGTCAAAATCGGTCCAGCCGTTTCAGACATTAGCCGGAACACACAGACAGATAGACAGACAAAAATTGTAAAAAATGTTGTTTTGTTATATGTACCGCGTATACATCCATATGCACTTAGTAAAAAGCGGTTATTTTAATATTACAAACAGACACTCCAGTTTTATTTATTTGTATAGATGTCTTCAATTAAAATGTAACACCCTGTATAATGTGCGTCACCAAATGATCTACAATGAAATATCGAGGTGTACTACGATAATATATGGGTCCGCGCTGACCCCGACGATAAACAAGTTTCAGAATCATAAATTTCAAGATTCAGGTAGGTACTATGAAGATGTATACTTAGGTAAGTATATACTTAGATGTGATACAGAGAATATTATAGGTATTACTACTACTAATCGTGTCTCGAACCAATGTGGTGAAAGGACATAAGTGCGCCTCAAAGCGGGTCCTTTGTAGCACTTGACATGCGCCTGAATTTGGTATTGCGCTAATGCATTTAATCAAATACGTCGGTGCACGTCAGGTTTTGAAAGAGCGACCTCCAGATTGGTTAAAGAAGATATTGGGATTAAATTTGGATATTTCAATACCTTTATTCAATGAGAATTAAACAGTCGAGAATGGAATGCGTAAAATCATTAGTAACAATGTGTGGGTGCCATGTGACTGTGCGACTCAGAATTAAAGATGGCGGCTCGTGTAGCGATTTGAAAAAAAAAAGCAGTTTTATTTACAATTGACTCTTCAAAAACTGTGATAAAAGATGGCGTCTCGTGAAGCAATAAAAAAAAGCAGTTTTATTTACAATTGACTCTTCAAAAACTGTGATAAAAGATGGCGTCTCGTGAAGCAATAAAAAAAAGCAGTTTTATTTACAATTGACTCTTCAAAAACTGTGATAAAAGATGGCGTCTCGTGAAGCAATAAAAAAAGCAGTTTTATTTACAATTGACTCTTCAAAAACTGTGATAAAAGATGGCGTCTCGTGAAGCAATAAAAAAAGCAGTTTTATTTACAATTGACTCTTCAAAAACTGTGATAAAAGATGGCGTCTCGTGAAGCAATAAAAAAAGCAGTTTTATTTACAATTGACTCTTCAAAAACTGTGATAAAAGATGGCGTCTCGTGAAGCAATAAAAAAAGCAGTTTTATTTACAATTGACTCTTCAAAAACTGTGATAAAAGATGGCGTCTCGTGAAGCAATAAAAAAAGCAGTTTTATTTACAATTGACTCTTCAAAAACTGTGATAAAAGATGGCGTCTCGTGAAGCAATAAAAAAAGCAGTTTTATTTACAATTGACTCTTCAAAAACTGTGATAAAAGATGGCGTCTCGTGAAGCAATAAAAAAAGCAGTTTTATTTACAATTGACTCTTCAAAAACTGTGATAAAAGATGGCGTCTCGTGAAGCAATAAAAAAAGCAGTTTTATTTACAATTGACTCTTCAAAAACTGTGATAAAAGATGGCGTCTCGTGAAGCAATAAAAAAAAGCAGTTTTATTTAAAATTGACTCTTCAGAAAAACTGATAAAAGATGGCGGCTCCGTGGGGTAAAATAGGGGTGCGTGATAAAACCGAATTCCACGCGGACGAAGTCGCAGGCAACAGCTAACTAATTTTGGAACAGAGTTCAGTACATGTACTGCGGTACAAGTCGCGTTGTGAATGGCTGCTTTACAAAATCACCTATCAATAAAGGGGCACAAAAGAAGCGTTACAACGCACAAAGCGTTAAAAGATGTCCGACATTATGCGGTTGAATAAGGACTGATTGCGTGTTTCGATCTGTGGACGGCGGTATGCGAGAACCGAGCAGCCTCTTGCAAAGTCAAAGTCAAAAACATTATTTCCATAGTTTCTTTATTTCATACAGTTACGGAACGAGCCGACGCCGACGGCCCACCTGACACAACATCAAACCAGAACACAGTAATGCGTTACTGCTTAGTGGCAGAAATGGGCATGGTGGCAGTACTTCCCCGGACGAACTTGGCGTGAGTTCTACTGCTCTTAGAAGAAGAGAAATCAGATTCTTAGATTCCAAGAAATTCATAAAGAAATGTCTTGGAAACGTCAATAATATTCAATAAATAAGGTCATGCGTACTTATCACTAAGTTTGACCCTATCCGACCCTCCGTGGGGAAGAAGTGTTATGCAGAGTTCTCTCAAAGATGGGGGTTTGGAAAGCAAAGAATTAAACTTAGTAAATATATTACGATTAAGATAAATTATTGTTCGAGAGAGGAGGATATTAGAGGAGAGCGTGGTGGCTAGTGGTACTGACCTTCAATCCAGAGGTAGCTGGTTCAAATTCCGACGTGCACCTATGAGTTTTCGCTTGAAAGATTTATTTGCGCAATGCCACGTTCTCAAAACGGTGAAGGAAAACATGATGAGGAAACCGACATGTCCTAGAACTAAAAATTCGAAGACATGTGTCAAGTGCACGAAAGGAGCCTCTTTATAGAGCACTTAAAATCCTTTCACCACGCTGCTTCGAAAGAACCAGTGTCTCGAATAGAACAGAACAGAAGAATTATAACATAATTAGATAATTAATTTATTAATATAATTTTCTCTAGTTAAGAAGACGTCGCTATCAAAACTATGTAACCTTAACGATTCCATTATTGTTTTTATTTAACGTCGTTAAATTTATCCATGTCTTTTTCTTATCCCCACTAGTTATAACAATATAATTTAAGGCTATACATAAATTGTAAGTTTTTTGGACATCATGTTAGCCAAGTGTTTTTATGCTGTAAATACATAAATTAACTGGTTTTCTCACGTAATAAAGTATAAGTGGACTCAAGTTGCTCACCCCGTAACTAAGTGGCACATAAAGAGTTCCAACGCGTTGTGTGCCATATCATATGTCAACAATACAATAAATAAAGTAATTCAAACGAGGTGATATTATAATATAACCGCGACCGCATAACAGATAAACGGGCGCAAGTTGAAATGCGGTTGCGAGATTTACATATTACGTAGAATTATAGAAGCGAAATACTGTAAAAAATAAAATATGTCGTGCTGTCAAGGCTGTGGAATCGATCAGATCTAACAGTTTTTTCAACTTTTTCATTAACATAATAGTTAATTAAAAATTATACAAATAACTAGCTGTTGTCTATTTTTGTCTGTCCATGTGGTTTTATTATATTCGGTTTTATCATGACACCCTCGCAAAAGTATCCTAAGTTAGTCCTTATAACATCAGCTATCTGCCTGTGAAAGTCCCGTCAAAATTGGTATATTTTGAAGCCCGAATGTCTCCCTAAACTCTGGCTCCTTTTTATCAAATCATCATCATTATTTTAGTTGAGATTCGCTTCTACGTATCGATACTCATGGTTGCGGTCCTTTAAAGTTTAATTTTTGCGATTATGACTGATTGATTGGTGGTAATGGCTGCACATTAAATTAAATACATCTCAAATTAATTATATTTTGTGATATAGAACAGTTTGAGTGGCGCAATAGCGTCTTGGAATAAAAACTTAAGTAGGGGAGGATCCAAGTTGAATGACTTTATGTCACGGGCAGATATTATTGCTTAAAATAACTTTAAAAAGATAGTTTCGAGACTGGCTTGTCTTGTTTTACATAACACCATCCAAATCAAAGGTACAGTCAAGACAACAAGGTGTGAACATAATTTCCGTTATTCGTTATGCTTTAGTTTAAGTCCATTGTTTCGATAGTTTCTCTCTCTTTTGTTCGCCTTATAACGTCGTCTTTTGTCTCTGTTTAATTGTAACTATTGCTTAAAACATTATACCAGGCATATTAACTCCGTATACTGCCAGCCAAATTCTGGGTTCTATTACCAGTGAAGGGGATGGATAGTATTCTTTGGCAAAGGTATGAGTCGGTAATTTAAAAAATAAATTGGGCTAAGTAATTTACTATCATTCTACCAATCTTTCGAGTTATCATTTGGTCACAGATAATAAAAAAAATACATAAGAATTAGATGAATCATCTCCATCCACCACAAACTTTGGGAATATCGAAGTAGTCATGATACCCCCTCGTAGATCTCTCTGCCTTAGATAAAGCATAGAATAGTTTTAACATACACTGATGCATTTCTCAGCAATTTTATTGCAGACTCAGCCGTCTCTATGTCGCCGGCTGTGTCATGCCTCTGTAATTGATGATCATTATTAAAACGCCTCCAAATCGGCGTGGACGTAATCATGTAGCTTTTATTTCAAATTCCAATTTTAGTTTTTAAGAACCCTTAACAACGTTCCCAAATCATCAGTGGCTACTACATCCTTTATGTTGGAATATAAACAAAATAAACAAAGCGTGTAAACATGTCATATCTACCCTCAGTCGTCAGTTCACCGGAAGTCCGCGCCGGCCATCTTTGCGCGACCGGAAGTAGCCATTTTGAGGCGTCACCGATTGATTGTACATTTTAGAAGTTATAGACTTGACGCCAAATTTAAAAGACTGGTCGTGAATTGGTGTCTATTTAGGATATAACCGGTTCTATTCTATTCGTGAAATTTAGCTTGAAGTGCCGCGATCTTATACTTTTAAAATTGACTGATTGACATTTCTAAGCTATTTGATGAAGTCTTACAGACATATAGTAATAATAATAATATTGGTGGACAATTCACGTAACGCTATTTAGCCCCAAACTAAGCATAGCTTGTACTATAAACAACTAATAGAATACATGTATACTTTATTTTTGAAAATACATACATATAATACATACATACCCAGATACAGAATAAACATCACACAAATGTTTGTCCTGAGTGGGAATCGAACCCACAACCTGCAGCGCCGAAGGCAGAGTGACCAATGTGAGGCTTGTCAAATGGTCTCTATTGTCTATTGATATAACGTATTAGGATGTAAAAATATATGTCCTGTCTAAAACTTCGAATGTCTAATGTAAAACTAGACAAGTCCATCGGATGGAGGCGTGCCCGGCTTTCACAAAATTGCCAGATGTGAGCAACACTGTCTTTTTTTATATGGCAACATCAAAGAGGTGCATTAGATTAATGAAGCCGGCTAATAATTCCGCAATGAACTTTATTTTTGATTTAGTTTATTTTGATGATTAGAATCGGTCTGTGGTTTAGTTCGTGAATTGTTGGTTTGTCAAAGGAATGGATAGATTATTTTAAAGGTTGCCTGTAAGAAATTGCTTTAAGCAATAAGGCCGCCTATTGTGTGTCACAAGTATTGTTATTTCTTTTAAACCTGTTTATTTCTTCTGTTTATTTATTGTGTGGTTTTCTATTCTATTCTATTCTATTAAATACTTCTTTCGTTTGAATGCTTCCATTTTTTTTGTTTTATTGTGTGTCATTTCACAGTGCCCGTCAAATTACATGCACATGGGACATTCCACCGTCGCTTGGGTCTTGTACCAGGTAGGGGAGGACCTGAGTGAATTGCTTGTTATAAGTTACCACTTAACATCAGGTGGGCCATCGGCTCGTTCCGTTTCTAAATAAGCATTCATGAAAGGCTATGTATATGACTCCTTGTTAAATAAGCAAAACTATTTACTAATAGGCCCACTTTCCCCACATTTTCTATAACATTTTTAACTGAAGATTAAGTCGTCGCTTACACCTGTACAAGACTACGTAAATTATGTTAATGCGGCCATAACTCACGATGCTGCCCATCAGATTGGAGACCGGTTTAACCGACTGCGCGGCAGAAAGGGAGATATTATCCTAACTTCATTTAAATGTATACTTTGTTATAATTTAGTATCTATCACACTATTACGTACTAAAAATGCAATCTTGTGTTCGCACGAATGGATGGATGTATGTATGTGTTGATCTTTTAAAAGGGATCAGATTTTTCGTAAATGTGGAAATGTATGTATATTCTAAGATATTAAATAAAATAAATAAATATTGGTGGATATTTCTCACAGCGCCATCTAGCCCCAAAGTGAGTAAGCATAGCTTGTATCATGGGAACTAGACAACTGATATACATACTTATATACTTTTTAGTAAATACATACATACATATTGAAACTCAGAAACAAACATCTATATTCGTCATACAAATAGTTTGAGAGCGTGGTGGTCTAGTGGTACTGATCCTGAGTTTCAATCCGGAGGTCACCGGTTCAATACCCGACGTGCACCGATGACTTTTTCGCTTTAAAGGTTTATGTGCTTAATGCCACGTTCTCGAAACGGCGAAGGAAAGCATCGTGAGGAAGCCGACATGTCCTAGACCTAAAAATCGAAGACATGTGTCAATTGCACGAAAGGAGCCTCTTTGAGGCGCACTTAAAATCCTTTCACCACACCGGCTCGAGAGAACCTGTGACTCGAATAGAATAGAACGCTATCGGACACGAAAAACGTGGATACTCAACCAAATATAGCATCATTCAATAATTCATGTTCCTGCAGTGAATCAAGTCTAGACCTATTGAACATTCTAGCCGGGAAACATAGGACTTCCTAACCTAGATCAGACATATAAACAATTAAAAAAAAAAAAAAAAGTCGTGTGGCACTCGGAGACTGCCGCGGTAAAGCTATTGCGCGTGATATTTCAAAAAGTCATTAAAAGTTCTGGTATTTATCGATAGATGGAAAAACTAAAAAGTATCACCGCTGTGCCGGTCGGAGTGGGGGGGTGTTAGGTTTTTTCCGTTACGGAATTTCTGGATTCGGTCTCCACGCTCAAGGCCCGCGATAGAAGCTATGCAATAGCTTAAAAAAATATTATTACATTATTATTATTATTATAGGCGTAGAACAAAGACGGTTTTGTATTTTTCTGCGTTTTTCTTTTTTGTGCATGGGTGCGTGTGTGCGTGCGTGTGTGCGTGGGTGTGTGCGTGCGTGTGTGTGTTACTTCTTCAAGCTCAAACGGCTGAACATATCTGAATAACATTTAGTACCAGGATAGCTTATGTTCAGCACTGAACACATAGGCTACTTTGATCCCGGAAAAAATAATGTTCTCACTCAGGCACAGTTAGTAATCAAGTGACTCTTCAAGCGATGCCTAGTTCGTTGTTTTATATTTAAATCACTTTATATAATATTCTACCGTGTTACGTGATTCATCGGTTAGTAATTATAAGCTGGAATTAATTGGGTTAACAGATGGTCGTCTGGTAGATTATATATTCTGTTAGCAGGTGATTTCTATTCGATTCGAGTCACTGGTTCTCTCGAACCGTGGAAAGGATTTTAAGTGCGCCTCAAAGAGACTCCTTTCGTGCATTTGACACATGCCTTCGTTTATTCTAGGACATGTCGGTTTCCTCACGATGTTTTCCTTCACCGTTGTGGTATTGCGCAAAGAAATCTTGCAAGTGAAAAACTCATAGGTGTACGTCGGGATTTGAACCAGCGACCTCCGGATTGAAACTCGGGGTCAGTACAGTACCAGACCACCACACTCTCGTGGTATAATTCAGGCTTCCGGTCAGAAATCCTGTATTCACAAACGTAGATAGTTGGAGATTACTGACTGGCTTCACAGCTGAGTTTGATGGTTTTCAAGGCAGAAGAACTTGCCAAATTCGTCCGGGGAGTACTGCCACTATACCTCCTTGTGCCACCAAGCAGTGACGCATATGCATTACTGTGATACAGTTGAAAGTCTCTATATCTATCATATATATATCATATGTCTCAAAGTTACGGGCGTAATACAGTGCGACTTGGGTCTTCCCGTACTTATGAAGCGGAGTATTAAGACTTTGTTTTTAATGAGCAGAGGTTAGCGTTTGATATCAGGGCCTTCTTTGTTCCACTATTCGTATTTAAAATAGTAGTTCTGCCTTCTGCTTCCCCCAGGTCGTGGGATTGATTCCCAACTAGGACAATAAGATTGTGGCTAACACAGGGAGAGAATCCGGATATGAATGGACGTAATAAGTCGATTTCCGAATCAAGGAGGCATCACAAACAATATAAATGCAACCTTGCCAGTATTAAAAATAAATAACTTATGTTATAAGTTTCGATAAAGAATTTACAATGCCATAATTTTTTCATCATCACCCAACCTATTTAGTTATTAACAAAAGATTACTTAGTTATTACTTAGTACAATGGTTAATCTGATCTCGACAGCGATAGCGTTGAGCGATCGCAAATACTGTTGAGAACGGCTAGTCATTCCCGAATTTATAATGTAGAGTTAGGAACATTTAGACCTGTCTTTTTTTTATAAGTGTTAATATACACATAAAAAATTACAGGCACACGGGATATTGCACCTTCGCCTCTCAGAGTTACGGGCGCATACGATGCGACTTGGGTCTTGTCGTACCTAGTAGGGTAGGACTCAAGTCCCATCGCTTGTTATGGGCAGAGGTTGCCACTTAACACCAGGTTGGCCGTCGGCTCGTTCCGTAAATGTATCACATAAAAAAAATGTATTATAAATAGTATTTTAATGTATGTATTAAGAATTTTAATCATCACCGTCCAGTGTTTATCAGATAATCCATTCCAACCAAAGGTTGTCTGGATAAAATAACCTTAAACGATATGATTAATTCTTACTCACAGTTGCTTTAATTCCTGCTAATAGCTTTTATTACTTTTTCTTTTAATTTGTCTCTTGTTGAAATGTAATTCTTTCTTTTTCTCTTTAAAATGTTGGATTTATTAACTTTTTAATACATTAGTACATTGGTATTGACTATTATCATATATGCGCTAGAAACAAAATCCAGATCAGCGAATGGTGAATGCGTTCATAAGGTTCTCTTTAAAAAACAATTAGCCATCACTCATCAATCACAGCTCAGTTGGTAGTAAACCTGCCTTCGGCGCTGTAGGTCGTCTGTTCGATTCCCACTCAGAACAATAATTTGCGCAAGGAACATAGATCTTTGTTCTGTGTCTGAGTGTTAATTATATTAGGTATACGTATATATTTACAAAAATAGTATTTAAGTATGTATATCAGTTGTCTGGTTCCCATGATACAAGCTATGCTTACTTTGGGGCTAGATGGCGCTGTGTGGAATGTCCACCAATATTTATTTATGAACTATCTATATGTTCGTAACTCTATCATCGGAATTTCACAATTACAACAGCAATTATTGTTGCCAATGAAATACGATCCGACCAATAGATGCGATTATATCAAACGATAAACGGCGACCGAATGACAAGTATACCATTGTGATGATACGTACACTCAGCGACATAGATAGATAGTTATATAATAATAATAACAATAATAATAATAATTAAAAAAATGTGAGCCGTCACGGGACGCCTGGCAGATGTGAAACATCGACATTATTTTGTAAAAGTAATATGCAACGCATGCAGTGGCGACGCGTCGCCACGGCATGCGTCGCCACGCCAGAAATCGGTTTTACGTGCGGCTATAGATGTTTCACATCAATAATATTGGTGGCCAATTCACACAACGCCATCTAGCCCCAAACTAAGCATAGCTTGTGTCATGGGAACAAGACAACTGATAGAATACTTGTATACTTTTTTGTAAATACATAATACAATTCCAGACACAGAACAAACATCTGATATTCGTTACACAATGTTTTTCCTGGGTGAGAATCAAATCCGCGACCTACAGCGATAAACACTTTTTTTTAATTTATGAAGTAACAATTTGAGCAGCACCATAAGGAGCACAGAAGAGCTTAAAACAAGGTGGGCCATCTTGTTTCCTGGTCCTCAAGATGTTTTCCTTCACTGTTGAAAACGTATGAATAAGTGGTGGGAATCGAACCCACGACCTCTGTGGAAAGTTTTTTAACGATGACTTCGCTACGTGTCCATCATTATTTGCGGCTGACTGTACATGGAGTTATCTTGATTCGTTCACATGCCGCCTGGTCAAGTAGAGAATTACCCCGCTTTTTTATTAAACTTGAATGATACTTTATTATGTGATACAGTTCCGGAACGAACCGACGGCCTTTAGGTTTCTCAAAGTCAAACTCAGAGTCAGAAACTTTAGTTCCATAGAATTCATAAAGAAATGGCTTGGGAACGTCAATAATATTCAAAACATAAGGTCACGCGTACTTATCGATAAGTTTGACGCCTGTTCAAACCCTATCCGACCCTCCATGAGGAAGAACAGACAAGAAATCCACGTACATTGATGACGAGACATATTTATACACCTAATTTATTATAATTTAATGTGTTATACATTTCATATATGAAAATAAATATATTCTATTCTATTCTTATTCTAAACAGACAAAGTTGCGGGCATTAGCTAGTATATATAATTCACGATTCAGGTATATTATTACAATGAGTACATTGGTCAAAGCCTTACCTTCAGACACACAACCATTGAGAACCTATGTTACCCGTGTTGTCATTCGGAAACGAGATGTCATAAGAAAACATGATAATGTTGTCAGTGGTTGAAACATTTTGGTTTGCAAGTTACATATTTATTACTAGCTGTTGCCCGCGACTTCGTCCGCGTGGAATTCGGTTTTCGCACTCCTATTTTACCCCTCGGATAAGTAGCCTAAGTTACTCCTTGTTACATCAGCTATCTGCCAGTGAAAGTCCCGTCAAAATCGGTCCAGCCACTTCAGAGATTAGCCGGAACAAACAGACAAACAGTCAGACAGATATTTATTAGCAGTAGCTTATTTAAGAGCAGTAGAACTCTCGCCAAGTTCGTCCGGGGAAGTACTGCCGCCATGCCCATTTCTGCCGCCAAGCAGTAACGCTTTCGCGTTACTGTGTTCCGGTTTGAAAGGTGTGGTTGCCGGTGAAATTACAGGCACTTGACATTCCACCTACACGTCTCAGAGTTACGGGCGCATACGTTGCGACTTGGGTCTTGTCGTACCTAGTAGGGGAGGACCCAAGTCGCTTCGCTTGTTATTGGCAGAGGTTGCCATTAACACCAGGTGGGCCGTCGGCTCGTTCCGTAACTGTATCACATAAAAAAATCGCACAAAAGTAACTTTACAAAACACTTAATTATAGAATTTGATACTGCTTCACAGCTCTTTCCAATTTGCTTTTAAAATATTTTTAAAATAGCTTTTCTTTGACCTTAAGGAACCGTTTCAAGAAAGGACATACATTTTGGCCTCACATTTTAGTTGGTAGTAACCCTATATTTGGTTGTGAGTTCCACGACCATGGCCTATCACTCAAAGTCACTGAAAAGTAAGTGCACGAAAGGAGCCTCTTTGAGGCGCACTTAAAATCCTTTCACCACACTGGTTCGAAAGAACCAGTGACTCGAATAGAGATTGAAAAGTTGTGAAAAAGTGATTCATGATAAAAAAAAAACAACCGAGGACGAAATTGCTGGCAACACTGCTACTGCTAGTATAATATATAGTGTTGTAGCAATTATAACCTTATGAACTAGATTAAATCTGAGCTACAAATAAAGATTTTTCTTTCCTTCTTTCTAATAATGAATTATATTTAAAACTAGCTGCGCCCCGCGGTGAATAAGTAATCCCACGGGAGCACTGCACTTTTCCGGGATCAAAGTAGCCTATGTGTTAAGCCAGGATATAAGCTATCTTGATACCAAATTTCATCCAAATCCATTCAGCCGTTTGAGCGTGAAAGAGTAACAAACATCCATACAAACTTTCACGTTTATAATATTAGTAGGATTTTTAATACCTATGTACACAGCTAACTTCCACTCAACTAGAAAACCATCAGCTCAAAGTCCACACGCGACTTCCTGCCAGGAAAATTCACCTTTATTAGCCTGACGAAAAGTTTACCGAAATTTTGGCAAATTTCGGTAATCACCGACTAACTTCCGTGTTAGTTCCCGGCTAACGCAGAGCTCAATTTTTTAGTCTGTTTGCTTTTCATTACGTTGTAGTTGGGTAGTTTTTTTTAATGTGATTCGGGTGGAATTAGCTGACGGCCCACCTGATGTTAAGTGGTAACCGCCGCCCATATTTCGCCCGATTCCCAACCAGGACAAACATTTGTGTGACGAACATAGGTGTTTCTTCTGTGTCTGGGTGTTGATATGTATTATATGTATGTATTTACAAAAAAAGGACAATTATGTATATCAGTTGTCTGGTTCCCATGATACCAGCTACGCTTAGTTTACTTTGGGGCTAGATGGCGCTGTGTGAAATGTCCACCAATATAAATATTATTTAATTATTATTATTATTGTAACGTTCGTGTTGTTGGAACCGCACCTTAATGCGCCTAAAAATGTAACAGAATCTGCCTTTTGTCGCGACTGCACTTTGTTGGCGATAATAACAACATAAATAGTAAAACTATAGAAGCGAAAGTTTTTCCATTGCCGATGGATAATTTGTATAATCATCTATTATACTTTTTGACATCAAAATCGTAGGGAAACCAGAAAACTCAGTTCCATAAGATTTTAATTATGATTATGATGTAAACATACTTTCAGCACGATTTATATGGAAATCAGATAACTCAGTCCGGATGGACGGTTGTACGCACTTCCCCACCACCCATAAGTACTCGGTATCTGCCATTCTATCACGCAGAAGGACCTGAGTTGTCTGGTTGATTTATGGATTCTATAAGCCGAACAAGTTACCGTTAGACATTCCAACTTCAAGCTCCAAAGCTAAAGGCGAAATAATGTGTGAATTAGGTCTTTCCACAGCTAAGTAAAGGAGGACCCAAGACTGAATAAAAAAAAACTATGTATCTATTGTTATGGGCTGAAATAACATAGTTACATAATAATATATAATAATAATATTATTGGTGGACATTTCACACAGCGCCATCTAGCCCCAAAGTGAGCTAAGCATAGCTTGTATTATGAGAACCAGACAACTGATATACTTATATACTTTTCTTGATAAACAAAAAAATGTGAGCCGTCACGGGACGCCTGGCAGATGTGAAACATCGACATTATTTTGTAAAAGTAATATGCAACATCTTTTCTACATCTTTTTGTCGTTAGAAACCTTTTTTTTTAATGTCATGATATCCCAAATTATGATCCACATTATCCATGTAAGGTTAAATTCTTTCAAAAAGTCATCTTTGGACGCCTTCACGTTACTTAGTGCGTCTGAGAAGCACTTACATCGAGTTTAGTTTCAATTCTCTGTTCTTGTTACGTGACCTCAGTAAATGTTGAAGTGTTCAGTGTTGCCAACTAGAAAAAACCTTTAACAGCATTCCAATTGTATTTCCACAATTAGATCCTTAGAGTTTGTGGTAATTAGAGTTTCTTAAAAATTCTAGTACTTGCCCTAGTTACGGGCTTTTCAATATTATTCATAACATTTTATGAGCATATTCAAATTTTAGAACTTTTCAGACAGTTGAAATTGTGCCTTATTATCCGGAGGAGTACTGGGAAGTACTGTGTCCGAGTTTGTGTGTTTTTATGACATAAAATCGAACCCAGGCACTTTAGTTTGCAGACCTACGACCCTACGACCGAGTTTCGTCCGGAGCCAAGTGGAAAGGTGAAGAGTGGCTCACTGAAGCTCTGCCTAACCTTCGGGGATGAATGCATGAATCTATGTTTGTATGTTGTACCACTGGTGTGGTGTGCAAATGTTTATACTCACAGATCAGTTGGTAGTAAAGCCTTCTACGCTATAGGTCGTGGGTTCGATTCCATCCAGGACGAACATTTGTGTGACGAACATAGGTGTTTATTCTGTGTCTGAGTGTTGATATGTATTATATGTATATGTAATTACAAAAAAGTATATAAGTATGTATATCAGTCGTCTGGTTCCCATGACACAAGCTATGCTTAGCTTAGGTACTTTGGAGCTAGATGGCGCTGTGTGAAATGTCCACCAATATTTATTTATTTATTATTTATGTTTACTAAACTTACACTGATGTTGGTGGCAAAGTAATTAATCCTATAATGTAATTACATAGTTTGACTAATAAATAATTAACAAGCAACAAGTCAATATTCAAAGATGTTTATTTATAATTTACGAATTTAATATAAATACACGCTTGAGACTTGTCAGAACATTATTATTTCGCAAACAAGTGATCAACTCGCAAACGAACTAACCTAATGTTTGAACGGGTTTCGCTCGATCATCGCAAAAGTTTTAATTCAGTTAAAATTACATGTAATCAGGGTAAGTTTCGCAAAGTTGGCAACACTGGTGAGCAAATACTGACGAATAATAATTTTCAGTGTATCAGCTGTATGTCCGTGGTTATTTATTGGTTTATGTGGAAAGGAGCATGACTTTCAATCCAAAGGTCGGTGGCTCAAATCCAGGTGTGCCTTAATGTCACAAATTCGACAGGCCTGACTGCTCAGTTGGTAGTCTGCCTTCTGCACTGTAGGTCGTGGGTTCGATTCACAGTATAAACATTTTTGTTCTCATCTATTCGAGTCACTGTTTCTCTCGAATCAGTGTGGTGAAAGGATTTAATTTATTAAGGATTTAATAAATTAAGGATTAAAGTGCGCCTCAAATTTATGACACAATGAATTTTTTTAGTTCTAGGAAATGTCGGGTTTCCTCACGATGTTTTCCTTCACCGTTTTGAGAACATAGTATTGCGCACATACATTTTTCAATCGAAAAACTCATACGGTAGGTGCACTTCGGGATTTGAACCGGTGACCTCCGGATTGAAACTCGGGGTAGTACCACTAGACCACCACGCTCTCTCAACATTTGTGTGACGAATATAGATGTCTTTTGCGAAAATGAAGGCTGAGTTAACTGAGCTGCGAGGCCAGTCTAATTCCAAACTATAAGTATCGAAAGAAAGTAAAAGTCTCGCGTGGACTTAAGTTTTATCACGCACACCTATTTTACCCCTCAGAAAAGTAGACTAAGTTACTCCTTGTTACATCAGCTATCTGCCAGTGAAAGTCCCGTCAAAATCGGTCAAGCTATTTCAGAAATTAACTGGAACAAACAGACAAACAGAGAAAAATTATATAAAATGTTTTTTTGGTATATGTGGCTTGTATAAATCCATATGCACTTAGTAAAAAGCGGTTATTTTAATATTACAAACAGACACTCCAATTTTATTTATTTGTATAGATGATGATCTAATAAGAACGTTTGAACTAACCACGTAACTCTAGTACAGATATCGAAAACATTGTATTACCATACAAGATATTATACACAGGTTAAAGATAATCTCAAGTCGGCAACAATACAATCGGATCGCATCAGATCAGGTCACCGCCCTTTCAAAAATGGCAAAACCACATCGTTAGGCGGAAAATGGCGTATTTATAAGCGAAAATAAACCAAAAAAGCGAATATGTAAAGTTATTTTTACATACAGCCAGTGTATGTAAATTTTGACGGACATGCGCTCGCTGTGAGCGACGAACGAGTACTGATTTGAATTCGGTATCTTGCGCATTCAATGGTGAATATCTATATATAAATAAATAAAATTGGATTGTCTGTTTGTTATATTAAAATGACCGCTATTTACTAAGTGCATATGGATACGGTACATATATAAATACAACATTTTTTTAAATTGTTGTCAGTCTGTCTGTCTGTCTATCTGTTTGTCTGTCTGTCTGTCTGTATGTTCCGGCTAATCTCTGAAATGGCTGTACCGATTTTGACGGGACTTCCACTGGCAGATAGCTGATGTAATAAGGAGTAACTTAGGCTACTTTTCCGAGGGGTAAAATAGGGGTGCGCGATAAAACCGAATTCCACGCGGACGAAGTCGCGGGCAACAGCTAGTTTAGGGGTATGGTCATGTCGTGATGGAAAAAAAAAACACCATGACTGAATTTAAATTCCCGTCTAGAATGCCGATGATTCTTTTCTTCGATTTATCAGACTTTATATATTTTTTTTTATTATTTCTTTATCTGGTGGCGAAAACTTACTCTGAAATGTTTAATAAGATAATAATGGTGGCCGTGAGAAGTTGACTTTCAATCCGACGGTCACTGTTTCAAATCCAGACGTGTAAGTTTTCAACTTGGAAAATGTAAGTAAGATACCGCACTCTTTAAACGGCGAATGCAAACATTGAAATCGACATGTCCTACAAACAAAATTCGAAGGTATGTTAAGTGCACAAAAGGAGCCTTTAAGAGGCGCATTTTTAAACTTCCAGCATACTGGTTAAGACGCGAAATTTAATTCGTTTCTTTTGTCAATAATTGGTCGTCAATTTTTTTTATTTTTTTTTATATTTTCTATTTCTCTTGTATCTAGAAAAGAAATGAAGGCAAAACAATATAATGTCGTATTGGTTTCAATTTGCATATTTGCAGGTTCTTATTCAGTCAGGGCATAATAATGCAAACAGAGAAATCGGTGAATTTTTAAAAAAATATTTCTAGTAACATATTAATGTTACAAATGTCACATAAATGTTTGTCCTGGGTGGGAATAGAACCCACGACCTACAGCGCAGAAGGCAGAGGTACTGGTAACTGGGCTATGCAACGTTGCATTAGCTACTAGTATATACTATTAATATGCCAGAGACCCTTTTTGCCCACTCAACACATAATATAATATAATAAAAAATAATCATATTACTTAACAACAGGTGGGCCAACTGCTCGTTTCGATACCCATTCACATACCTGACAATTTGTAACTAGATTACTTAAGTATTATATATTATTATCAAGTAGATATTATCTAACAAAAAAGCTTTTAAATATAATTTTGTTGTGACGTAATTTCAGTAAGTATTCGTAACATCATCAAAGAAATTGACTTCGTAATCGCAAATTGAATTTGTTCATAAATTTTCGTAAGACATTTTGTCAATTACGTTAAAAAATCTGATTGAGAATGAGTTGAGGACTTTCATTTCAAAGGTTGCTGGTTTTAATTGGAAGCTTTTTTGATGAATACATAGATCCACGCCCTTGTCTCTGATAGGGTAGGTTACATACATGATGATTTAGATACGAATCTCTCTTTCTCTATCTAAAGTAATAATAATATTAATAATAATATTGGTGGACAGTTCACACAGTGCCATCTAGCCTCAAACTAAGCATAACATGCACTCGGAACCAGACAACTGATATAATACTTATATACGATACTTTTTCGTAAATACATACATAGGTACATACAGGGTTACAGGAAAAGTCGTGCTAGATCCGTTAAGGGCGTGGAGTACCCATCATTTCTGACTTATTTCACTATGAAACACCCTACCCTAAACTTAACCCTTTTCGAGATATTCGACTTTTAATTTTTTATTGAATAATGCCGATTTTTAGGCTACGAAATTTATTTTTGTTTATTTTGTGTATCTTATTATTATTATTATTGCATTTTTACATGTGTAATAAGATGCTTTAGGACATCAATCATTAAAATAGTGCATAAGTTAATTGAATAGACCGTAGTAGACAAGTGAAAGTAAAAAAATAAAAAATATATTAGCAAGCTTATTTTTCTCTAAGGGATATCTAAAAAAAATATTATGACACTTGTTCGGCAGATATTTTTTAAAATATCTACGTTTCATCAGCTATCTAACGAGGTATAATAATCTAGGGTTTTATTCAAATGCATTGGAAAAAAATTAGTTTCATAGGCGACAGTGGAGAAGAAAATTTATACTTAGCCCTAAAAAGTAAAATAAAACATTAGGTATGCATGAAATGTCATTTATTAAAGGTTTTCACACAACTTTTTCTTATTCTACAGTTCATGTTCAACATGGCCGCCTCTATTTCTGAAACATTGTCGCATCCTTCTACGGAGACCAGTCTTCACTACTCCAGTGGTCAACGTGGTCCTCATTTTATTTGCTGCATCCACAATCCTTTCTCTTAAGTCTTCCACAGACAAAACTGGATTCGGCTCGCTGTACACAAGACTTTTCATGCACCCCCATACATGAAAATCCATGGGAGTTAGGTCCGGACTTCTTGCTGGCCATGGCAACGGCCCACCTCGTCCTATCCATTTGTTTGGATAATTTGTGTCCAGCCAGTCTCTGACACTTCTCCTGAAATGGGCAGGGCAGCCATCGTGTTGGAACCACATGTCCCTGATCAGGTTGAGTGGCAGATCATCCAGCAAATCACTCAAGTCTGCTCTCAGGAAATTTTCGTAGCTTTCCCCATTTAGATTATCCGGGAGAAAGTAAGGTCCAATCAAATGATTAGAGATAATGCCCATCCACACATTCACGCTGAATCTTCGTTGGGACCCTTTCACTCTTTTCTTATTGGGATTCCTTAGTTCTTTTGGGGCCCAGTAATGGACGTTGTGATAGTTGGTTATGCCATCTTTATCAAATTTGGACTCATCCGTCCACAAGATATTTCTTAGAAAATCTGGGTCTTTCTCTACTTTTTTCCACGAAATGTAATACAAACCCTAGATTGTTAGACCTCGTTAGATAGCTGATGAAACGTAGATATTTTAAAAAATATCTGCCGAACAAGTGTCATAATATTTTTTTTAGATATCCCTTAGAGAAAAATAAGCTTGCTAATATATTTTTTATTTTTTTACTTTCACTTGTCTACTACGGTCTATTCAATTAACTTATGCACTATTTTAATGATTGATGTCCTAAAGCATCTTATTACACATGTAAAAATGCAATAATAATAATAATAAGATACACAAAATAAACAAAAATAAATTTCGTAGCCTAAAAATCGGCATTATTCAATAAAAAATTAAAAGTCGAATATCTCGAAAAGGGTTAAGTTTAGGGTAGGGTGTTTCATAGTGAAATAAGTCAGAAATGATGGGTACTCCACGCCCTTAACGGATCTAGCACGACTTTTCCTGTAACCCTGTATAATACATTTTAACACCCAGACACAGAACAAACATCGATATTCGTCACACAAATATTTGTACTGGAAGGCAATCGAACCCACGACAGCGCAGAAGGCAGTGTTACTAGCAGTCAACTTCGCACACTGCCTAATATAATATTCGACATTAGTTCTCCAAAGGTATATATCAATTCGAAGCTTAAGAACATTAGCTATGATTATTAGTTCGAACACGTTCTAAGCATAATTTAAGTATGATCACGAGTCATGTCTAGATTAATGCATCATATGATTAAGGAATTTGATACCTAGGTATTGAAATTACATTTGCGATATCTAGGTTCGCTGAACGAAGATTAATCTAGGCATGCAAACGAGAATAATATCAGGTAGAACAAG
This sequence comes from Chesias legatella, assembly GCA_947359385.1. NCBI lineage: Eukaryota > Metazoa > Arthropoda > Insecta > Lepidoptera > Geometridae > Chesias > Chesias legatella. The sequence goes on from OX375789.1 coordinate 3,045,545, forward strand.
CGAAATAAAGGAAGCTCTCCTCTAGGAGTTTCTTGCCTGTTCTTCTCGTGGAGGGTCGGATAGGGTTTGAACAAGCGTCAAACTTAGCGATAAGCAACCGTGACCTTATCTCTTGAAATATTATTGACGTTTCCAAGCCATTTCTTTATGAATTAAGTTTTCGACAGGCCTCACAGCTCAGTTGGTAGTAACGCTGCCTTCTGCGGTGTAGGTCGTGGGTTCGATTCCCACCCAGGACAAACATTTTTGTGATGAACATAGATGTTTTTTTCTGTGTCTGGGTGTTCATATGTATTGTAAGTACGAATTTACAAAAAAAAATATAAGTATTATATCAGTTGTCTGGTTCCAACGATACAAGCTATGCTTAGCTTACTTTGGGGCTAGATGGCGCTGTGTGAAGTAGGTATCTACCATTAAAATATTTTTTTTTGGGTTGATTCGAACCAATGCTGTATTGTATGGGGCACTGGATAATTATACAAATGCCAGGAACGGAACCCAGGACTCGTCACTTGAGAGGTAGTCCACTAAGTTAGCTAAGGAATTGAATGTAAATTAACAACGGAAGAGACAAATTGAAATGCATTATTATGACAAGAATTTAACAAATTGAAACATCCCTCTATTAAATAAACTCCACTTAAAATATATCTAATGGCCACTTCAATATCTTCAATAACACTCGTGATATTATTTTTATTGGCAACACTGCGGAGTAATAAATATATAGCTGGACCGTTGGTGAGAGGATAAAGTGCACCTTAAAGAAGCTCCTTTTTATAATTATATTGGTGGACATTTCACACAGCGCCATCTAGCCCCAAAGTAAGCTAAGCATAAATTGTGTCATGGAACCAGACAACTAATATTATACTTATATACTTTTTGTAAATACATATCAACATAAATACATACATATACAGTATTAACACCCAGAACCAAGATCAATGCACATCACACAAATGTTTGTCCTGGTGGGAATTGAACCCATGACCTACAGCGCAGAAGGCAGAGTTACTACCAACTGAGCTGTGAGGTCAGTCTTTGGTATACTTGACTTTATGGGTCTCTGATTTTTTGATTCTAGGATATGCCGATATCTTCACATTGGTGGATTATTAATCATGTAAATTTTTCAGAAACACATTGTTCTAAAGTCATTGGACTGCCACCATACCCATTTCAGCTGCCAAGCAGTTATCCTTTCGCGTTCGTTCTCAGAGATTTGAACGTGGAATGTCTCGTGTGCCTGTAATTTCACCGGCAACCACACCTTTCAAACCGGAACACAGACATTTGAATGTATTACTGGGCAGTACTTCCCTGGACGAACTAGGCATTAGTTCAACTGCTACTTTTTGATATAGTTTTCAATTGAATCTGTGGTCACTGCTCCAGATATGAACCGGTAAACTTAAGATCGTTCATACCATCAGACTCCGCTCTCTCTCCATTTATTATTGCTCTTAGTTTATATTACTCAAATTCAAGTGTACTTTTGATATTTTTTTTATTGGCAACCCTGTTTATTTTACGTCAGTGGACTTTCAATTCTATCACTTGGGAATAAAAAGTGTTGTGAGAGTAAATGTACAATAGGGAGGATTATTTATTCCTTCAATTATATTAACACTTATAATATATGAGTTTACGAATTAATTTGGAAACTTGTGATAACTGGCATATCGTAAAACCAAAACATATATTGGCCTCACAGCTCAGTTGGTAGTAACCCGGCCTTCTGTAGGCCGTGGGTTCGATTCCCACCTAGGACAAATATTTGTATTACTAATATAGATGCTTATTCTGTGTCTGGGTGCCAATATGTATTATATGTATGTATTTACAAATAAACTTTATAAGTATGTATATCAGTTGTCTGGTTCCCATGATACAAGCTATGCTTACTTTGAGGCTAGATGGCGCTGTGTGAAATGTCCACCAATATATATTAATATTATCATTTATAAGTTACTTAACCAATGAAACGATGGAAGTATACTTACTACTGTTCGTTCATTAACTCTCACGAACCAGTGTGGTGAAAGGATTGGAGTGCGCCTCAATAAGGCTCCTTTCGTGCCCTTGACACATGTTTGTTGCGGCTAAGATGTCGGTTTCTCAACAATGATTCACTTCGCGTTTTGAGAAGGTAGATTACACATAAATATTTCAAATTAAATATTAATTGGTGCACGTCAGGATTCTAACCGGCGACTTCCGGGTCGAATGTACCACTGGGTTACCTATTCATAATATTAGGTAGCTGCGCTATGGACGCCATGTTTATCGGATTTGTAGTTTAACGCTATAGTTATCTTTTTTCATTCGCTAGAGAGAGCCAGAGAGAGACATACAGAGAGAGATTGAGAAAGAGAGAATGAGATATAGATAGAGACCCAGAGAGGGCCAGAGATACCCAGAGAGAGCCAGAGAGATACAGAGAGAGACTTAGAGATAATCAGAGAGAGATAGAGATACAGAGAGAGAAAGAGAGAGACAGAAAGAGAACCAGAGAGATATATACAGATAGAGACTGAGAGAAATAGAGTCAGAGAGAGATAGAAAAGCAGAGAGAGTGAGAGGCTGAGAGAGAGCCAGAGAGATACACATAGAGATACTGAGAGAGAGAGTCAGAGAGAGATAGAAATACAGAGAGAGAGTCAGAGATAGAGCCAGCGAGAAAGAGATATGCATGAACTTTAAATTAGTTTTAGTTGAATACAAAAAAGTCACCACCATTTCAATTTTACTTTCTGTTAAACATCAAAGAGCAGCGCCATCTATTGTAAGTTTAGAAACATGGCCGTTTGCTCGTATGAGTAATTTCATGACTCGCTCGTTCGCTTGTGTAGCTACGCATATTGATCGTTGCCTTTCAATTGGTCCGGACGAAGCATTAACGATCTATCAGAGGGGTCTTACAGAAAATTAATCTTCTTAACTTTGTAAACAGCTCCCAGGAGATATATGTGAGCAGGTAATTTGGTCAGACATTTATTTGGTAATGATCATTGATAGGTAATTATGTTGACCAGCTGTGTTACAATCTCGAGGTCGCTGGTTCAAATCTGAAAGAGTTATTTAGTGTAATTGCAGCCGCATGAGACGTAACATCCACGTCTCGGGGTGATGGACGCGACGCAATGCTACTTGAGTCATCTCGTACTTTGGTGGAGAGGACTTGAGTGGTATTGCTGTTGTCTATGGGCGGCTGTTACTTAACATCAGGTGGGCCGTCAGCTCGATCTATAAATAAATATTGATAGACATTTCACACAGCGCCATCTAACCCCAAAGTAAGCTAAATATGCGTGTATCATGGGAACCAGACAACTGATATACATACCTACTTGTTTTTTTTGTTGTAAATACATTATAATACATATCAACACCCACACAGAGAACAATACATCTATGTTCATCACACAAATATTTAACCTGGGTGGGCATCGAACCCACAACCTACAGCTTAGATGGCAGGTTTACTACTAACTGAGCTATGAGGGCATTCTATCACCTAAATAACATAAAAAGTACTTTATTCTTTCTTTCTTTCTACTTTCCTTGGTGAATTCTATGAAAATAGTTTTATTTTTATTTTGAGTGTGTTATTGAAATCCATTATATCTATCTATATATTTATCTATCGATTTGAAACTACCCGAAACCCTTCTTAAGAAAACACATTAAATTATTAAACAATTTTCATCACTAAAACGTTAAAGTGTCATCCCTAAGAATAGGTTTGACAGAAGGTACATCCCAGCAAATCCCTCTCATCCCTTATTTCGTGGGGCGTAAGGGAGAGATTATGTTTTTGTTTAAGTGTGCACGTAATTAGCCGCGGGACAGACAGGTGAGGTGGGTAAAGTCGGGGGTAATATATAATTACTTTTGATAAACTCTACTAATGGTTCTCGATAGTATTTTTTGGTGTGAGTAAATAATGGAACGAGCCGATGGCCCGTTTTTAAGTCCGCCGTATGGTTCCTACGGCTATTACAACATATGCTGATTCGGACGCCATTTTGTAGCTTTAAGCTTCAGTTTTGTACTAACGTAAGTTTTAATAACTTACGTTAGTACAAAAGTGAAGCTTTTTAGTTAAACTTTTTTTTATTTCATTTATGTGATGGAACGAGCTGACGGCCCAACTGATGTTAAGTCGTAACCGCCACCCATAGACAACAGCAATACCACTCAAGTCCTCTCCACAGTACGAGATGATTCAAGTCGCATTGCGTTGCGTCCATCACCCCGAGACAGGGATGTTACGTCTCATTCGGCTGCAATTTCACCGGCACCCACTCCCTTCCAACGGAACACTTTTTTACTATCTTTCTTTCTTTAGTGGTAACCTCTTACAAAAACAATATAACTCGGTGTCCTCTTCTTAGGTATGGAACCGCGTAACATTTACTGATCCATTCACAATAAAACATTGTGAGGAAACCGACATGTCCTAGAACTGAGATTTCGAAAACATGTGTCAAGTGGACGAAAGGAGCTTCTTTGAGGCGCACTTAAAGTCCTTTCACCACACTGGTTCGAGAGAACCACACTTTTCAAACCTTTATCTTTAAATGAGTCGGTTTTTTTATTTAGTATTTATTTACCCAAAACCGTTAGTAATAATGTCTCACGTCGCCCGGCTTGCTACTGCCCGATGAGATGAGAAGAGATATGGTTGTCATAACAACGATAAAATACATAACTACCCGCATTTCACAAAATACTTAATCCATTGTTTTAACGTTATGTAAAATAATTGGATTTAGATGACGTTTGTGCCTTTTTTACAGTGATTATTGATTCTTCATAATTATTATAATATATTTAATTAAATCTGAAATATATTTATATTTTTTTGAATAAATACTTTCTTTGCGCCTACCCTCATTAAGTTTCTCATTATTTATTGCTTTACTATGGGAACTTCATAACTGTTTTATTTTTTCTAAAGATTCATTTTGATGCCCTGACATAGAACACAGTTTTCTTCTGTATAAATCTTTCTGTAGTTTCCAGGTAATAAAACACTTTTTTATTTTATTTGTGATTTGCTTACTTACCAGCAACCACTCCTTTCACAGCAACGCGAACGCATCACTCATTGGCGACAGATATGAGTATGATGGCAGTACTTCCCCGGACGAACTTGGCATAGCTCTACTGCTACTAAAAACTGTTTAAACCATGTTTTGTAGAACAACTAAGTACAATTACAAGTCTTTGAACGATATTCTTTTTAATTAATAAAGTTTGTTTTTAATTAAAAGAAATCCCTAGTTTTGCTCTTAATATAATAATTTTGCTTACAGAACAATAACCATAATACTTGTCTAGACATAACATTGAAGGTTTCATTTTGAATATTAAAAGCTAACATAATTAATGCTTATTTAATTAATTTAAATGAAAAGGTGCCTTAGTATCGGAATTATTACAAACTTAATTTATTTAATCAAAAATGCTAAGTAAATATAATAACTTAAAAGTTCTCTCGACAAGAAACTATTAAAAAAAAACTATGTAGATTCAAGGACAACATTCAATTAAATAAAACAAGTTTCATGAGAAAATATTTAAGAAATAACCCATTTTTATTTTTTATCTAAAAAATCTTTCATGCTACAATCTCAAAGTGATTTGATCCTTCAATCTAAAATTCAAGAATAATTTTGTCTCGCCTCTTTTTCTTTTTAAAACCTAAATAGAAGTATCCAAAAACCAATATTTAAATGGCTAGACTGTGCCTAAGCAGAAAATTGAGCTGAGTGGATAGATTTCATTGTGAGAGTAATAATCACTTAACTATAGCAAAAAGGTATGAACTTACATCACTGGCATATAGTGATGCCTCGTATTGCTGTCTGGGAGTGGGTGCCGGTGAAATTACAGGCGCATGAGACGTAACACCCGTCTCGGGGTGATGGACGCAACGCAACGCGACTTGAGTCATCACGTACTTTGGTGGAGAGGACTTGAGTCGTATTGCTGTTGTCTATGGGTGGCTGTTACCACTTAACTTGAGGTGGGCCGTCAGCTCTCTAATCACCTAAGGACGCGAGCAACGTGGCCCTCAAAATTGACATGTCCTGGGACTAAATGAATTTACATTTATTATAATATTAAAAATTTATGTGTGCTGTGTGCTGTGTGCTGCGTGCTGCGTGCTGCGTGGTGTGTGCTGCGTGGTGTGTGTGTGTGTGTGTGGTACAGCTTCGGTGTGCAGTAAGTATTTAGTGAGGCAAACAAGAAATGTCGCGTAAACAACTTAATTGGTTTACATGACATAAATTTTAGGTATTATCGAAGCAGAATACATAGTTAAAAATATTACTCTGAAGTTTTAACATAATTGGAGATCCCTTACACAAACAAACAAACGCACTTTGCATACTTAGTTTTATATTAGACGGGAGTGAGCGAGGGCGAAGGGTAAAGATGAAAACTCGGAGATTGTTTAAGGACTCAGCTATTTGGTGGCCAAAGTGGTGTATAGTCTTAAGTTATTATATGTATGTTAGTCATTAATGTATATTTATATGGGCCAATGTATTTAATACTAAGTAGCCTGAAATACATAAATTATTATCATTATAAAGCTAGCTTATTAAACATTAATATTATAAGGAGGTAAAATTTGTGGAATCTCCTAAACTACACATCTGATTTCAAAAACTCTTTCAAAAATAAAAATAATATTAAGAATGGGTCGGGTCATCAGGGGGTGGACTGAGGATTCCTATTATATAAATAATAATCTGATAAAAGTAATTTTGACTGACCTCACAGCTCAGTTGGAATAATCCTGCCTTATGCGCTGTAGGTCGTGGGTTCGATTCCCACCCGGGAGAAATATTTTTATGGCGAATATAGATTTTATTCTGTGTCTGGGTGTTCATATGTATTATATATGTATGTATTTACCAAAAAGTAAATAGATACAATTATTCTATCAGTTGTCTGGTTCCTATAGCTATGTATAGTGTATATAGCATAGCTATGTTTAGCTACTTTGGGGCTAGATGGCGCTGTGTGAAATGTCAACCAATCTTTATTTAATCATTTATTTTTATTACAGGTGCACTGTTCCGGATTTGAAGCGGCGACTGGTAGTAGAATTTACGTCCGTTTCACTCTACCACCACACCAAATTATCTGTCACTCCTAAACCACGCATATAACGTCTTTACGATACAGTAAAAGGCAATTTACTCTCAAACAGAGACAGCGGATTCATCCACGGCTCGTAAATAAATCCATGGCGACCGAAATCGATAGCAGACGGAGGGTGACCCCGCGGGGTTGTTACCATTGCCACCCTACCTTGTGTACACTTGTCTATACAAATATATAAAATTGGAGTGTCTGTTTGTAATATTAAAATAACCGCTTTTTACTAAGTGCACATGGATGTACCTATACACGGCACATATACCAAAACAACATTTTTTTTTATTTTTGTCTGTCTTACTGTCTGTCTGTCTGTCTGTTTGTTCCGGCTAATCGCTGAAATGGCTGGACCGATTTAGAAGGGATTTTCACTGGCAGGTAGCTGATGTAACAAGGAGTAGCCTTAGGCTAGTTTTCCCAGGGGTAAAATAGAGGTGCGTGATAAAACCGAATTTCACACGGACGAAGTCGCGGGCAACAGCTATGATATGTATTTATCAAGTAGAATTAGCACCACCTATAATAAATATTAGGGAGTCAATAGGAACGCACCTGTGGAAGAGGATGGCGCCTCTTGTCATTTACCTGTCCTCATTAAGCCTACTTTAGGTACCCTATATACTTATATATATATCCACAAGATCACTTGATAATGGTTTTTGACAGACGCAAAATGGCAGGGTTTCCAATTTGGAGGTTATGTTATGTTTGCCCATATTTTATGTGATAAAGAGACGAGTTGAAGGCGCACCTGGTGCTGGTAACCTACGCCCGTATCAAGCAATACGACTTGGGTCCTCACCTACTTACAAGATGACCCAAGTCGCATCGCAGGTTACGCGTGGGAAGTGAAGGAATATTTCATATTATATTTACACTGGCAACCACACATTTCAAACCGGAATACAAAAGAGATCACTAAGTAATCCAAATCAGAAGACAAATCCTACATCATTAAGGAAAATTTAAATAACATAGATATATTTTCTTTCAAAAATAATACATTTTAGCTACAGTGGGATCATTCGAACAGACTAAAAAGAATAATTTATTATTCTAGACGACGCCTGATGAATTTCTAATAGCAACGCCTGATGAAATGCTAATAGCAACATTTTACCAAATACACATTAACGAGTGAAATACCTGAGTTTTATAGTTTTTAAACGTTATTTATTCGAAGAAGTGTAAGTAGTAATAAATCGTTCTTGTGTTAATTGTTTAGTTAATTTAGATATTGGTATATTTATTTTATTATAGGTATCGTTTTTATTTATAGTATGTTTGTAAGCGTTTAATTAGTTATTTGTTTATGTAGGTAGTGAAAGAAAATATCTAACGGTGCTGTTCATATTAAATTAAATATAAATGAATATGTAGAATATAATGATGGAAATTTCACACAGCGCCATCTAGCCCCAATCTAAGTACAGCATGAAAAATGATAGCTCACAGAATACTTAAAATATAATTATTTTAGGTCATACTTACGAGTAATTAGAATACACCCAGACGCAGAAGAAACGTTCTTAACACAAATGTTTATCCTGGGCGGGAATCGAACCCACGAGCTGAAGGCAGAGTTACTATCAAATGCGCTGTGAGGCCGGTCAATTGTTTATTATAGGTCCTGTCCATCCTAGTTGTCTAGAATAGTTTTTATAATACTACACTTACTTGTTTCGGCAAATTATTAAGATTCTACTAAAATTAAATAACTGAATAAAAAATAAAACTAATAAAATAATAAAAGACATTTCCGCATATGGCCTTCCTATCGAAGCATTTGATTATTATACATATGTATATGTATACCTAATACCTATGTACTATACCTATATACCTGTGTTTAATGGAAAATGCAAAATGCATCGCAAATAAATGAATTATAAATTTTGAATCAAGACCGCGTAGTTTTTTCAATGCAGAATTTTCAGGGAACATTTATTAATTATTTCATATGAATTTTATAGTAATTGCAGTAAAACTTATGCTAAGTTCGTCCGGGGAAGTACTGCCACCGACCATTTCGGCCGCCAAGCAGTGATGCATTCGCGTTACTATGTTCCTGTTTGAAAAGTGTAATGAAATTACAGGCACATGAGACATTCATTTTCACGTTTCAGAGTTACGGGCGCATACGATGCGGCTTAGGTCTTATCTTACCTAAGTAGGGGAGAACCCAAGTTGTATTGCTTGTTACGGGTAGAGGTTACCACTTAACACCAGGTGGTATTGTTGATATCGTTATTATGTAATAAAATATTACATCATTTGTGCGTGTAAAAAAATAACCATAGATTTTAAGTTTTAATATTTGCCATAAATTTCATCCTTTAATTCATGTGCCATAAATGAAATGTTCTTCAAACATTACAACCGTGAAGTCTTATTGCGATTCAGTTTAGGACCTAAAACGGATTATTATAAAGTTATTAAAGTACCTATATATATTTTAACTGCAGTTCAAATATAGTCTGTTAAACGTTAACTAGTAATCTTTATATTTACCTTATGTTATTAATTTAGTAATCTGTATTTTGCCCTAAATTTCGCACTAAGCGGCCCGATGCCATCGGCTCACAAAATTTCATCATAATATTTTCCTAGATAATATTTACGCGCTCTTATTAAGTAACGAATATTTTTTCACAAATTTTTCTGAAGAATTTCACGTCTTTTATAAAATACGGTGCGAAATGAATTTTTAGACGAGATGTTAAAATATGTTTTAAATAGTGTTCATTTAGTATATTAGCGTAAATATATACTTACCTTACCTTAGTATACAGTATTTATTTATTTTTGGTGAGGTCACCACGGTTTTCACAAGAAATTTTCCTTCACCGTTTGGGAACGTGGTATAAATTTTTAAAGTAAAAAATCACCTCTGGATTTGATCCAGCGACCATCTTATTGAAAGTCGGCGTCTGTACCGCTGGGCCACCAAGCTTCGTTATTATATAAATAAATAAATATTGGTGGACATTTCACACAGCGCCATTAAGCCCCAAAGTAAGCTAAGCATAGCTTGTATCATGGAAACCAGACAACTGATATACATACTTATATGTATACTTTTCTTTTGTAAATACATACATATCAACACCCAGACACAGAACAAACATCAATGTTACAATTGTCACATAAATGTTTGTCCTGGGTGGGAATCGAACCCACGACCTACAGCGCAGAAGGCAGGGTTACTACCAACTGAGCTGGGAGACCAGTCTATTAGTGGGACAATATGACACAACAAATAATATTTATTTGAAGTTGGGCTTTTCGTCCCACATTTCCCAATCTAAGGAATTCCCATGAAGATTAGGAAACAAAGAATGCATATCACGGATTATTTAACTCTTAACCAGACAATTGGCACTTATAGACGCCTGTTTTTAAATTTATTAGATAAAACCTTAATAGACTAGTGTTGGGACACGACTTGTTTGGTTGCGGTCTCAGTCTTGAATTTGTCTTGTTTCGACACGAATTTTTTTAATGTGATGGTAGGTACTGGTAATTATAGTTTTAACTTTAGTTCACATATTTTGTATTTTGTATAATCTTCTCATTATTTTCGTGTTACTGTTATTTTATTTAATTGTCTTTTTATTTTACTTTATTTATTTTGTGTTTGTCTAATAAAATATATTCTATTCTATATTCTACATATTTTCCATTTTGTGTTTGACTGATGAGCTGATGAGCTGAGTAAGCTTTTTTTCTTGTGTCTGGAATGTTTGTGTTCAAGACATGGGATATCGTAGTGCAGGGATTAAAGTGTGTGAACGTTAAAGTTTATATATTTTATTTATTATTTTATATATTAAGCATAATAAGAGCGTCACTGCATTATTCGCAGTTACTCCTTATAACTTCGGCTATCTGCCAGTGAAAGTCCCGTCAAAATTGGTCCAGCCGTTTCGTAGATTAGCCGGAACAAATAGACAACAATTTTTTTATTTGTTTTTCTGTCTGAAAATGAAAATGAAAAATATTTATTTACAACAATATAGCAACTAAAAACTTTGACTTAAAATTAGATTATATGCATATTTATAATCTCATCTGTATTTGGTTAAAAGCTGTTTGATTTTGACATTACAAATAGACTTTTCATTTATATTTACATGTATCAAGACCTGCAAGACTGCGCCGCAAGACTAGTCTTGCGGTTCCCATCCCTACCGTCGGCTTACATCTCCGATTATCAGTGTAAGAGAGTAATTTTTGTCACCTTCTAAGTAATTTATAGATCTCTCTGTGTGGTCAAAATTGTACTATTACTTATTAATGAAAATATATGTTCTGAGTGATTTACTATTTGTAATAATTGTTTTTACTTTACTAAAAAAGTAGTCGACGTAACAAAAAAAAGATCCATAAACATAAATTTTTGGCCTAAATCAATATTTGCGAGTAAATAAGTGTAAAATGTTTTTAGAAGAAAAACGAAGTATATCATATTTCCTTATTTATTTATTGAATAACAAATTTACAATCGTGTCTTAAATATATGAACTAACTTTAGGTAGCTTACAAAGCTAGATATGATAAGATCAAGATGCAGATAAGCATATGCAGAATAACCGAAGATGAAATAGTTGGTGTGTATATGTAATAGTTCTCAGTAGCTAAAAGTAGTACAGGGCACCCCTCAGTACTTTTTATTTAAGCCACCCCGATAGAAAAATTGCAAAGGTACATACACCATTGGATGGCATAATATATGAATTATTTAGCTACATCTAAACAAACTGTGGACATGTTACCCCAAATCCACAGACTATAGAATTTTTACCCGAATGCAAACTTTTTCGTACGACCCCAAGCATCATTCATTTATGTTGGTGACGAAACTTTTGAATTCGGAACTTGGTTCGGGCTCTACAGACGATCAGTTTAGGTTTGGTTAGATACAAATATATGATAATAATTATACATCTGAAAAGGGCAGAATATTTATCTACTTCGAATAGTAATATCTATCAATGCACCTTGTTCAGTATACTACAGGTCAGGCAAATTTTGACACGAGTAACTGCCTTGTAAAATTTGTTACATTATACTTTATAGACAAACGATCACATCAATATTTTATTATTTACTCACATCAATATCTTTTTATCGCGTTAATCAGATTTAAAGAACTTGTTCAATTGACTATTTTTTAAGTACGACCTACCTTTTCACGTTCGATCAGTCTTCTATAACAACTGTAATTAAGTGATTTTACTTTTCCAGACATTTTAAGGTTGAAGGTAACGTGAAAAGCTAGGTCGTACTTACAACCTACCTTATTCTTTTTTTCTAAAATAAGAATTATCTAGAAACTTTATTCGTATTTTAGAACAAACTTCAAAACTGAAGATAAATTTCAAACAATACTTTTGAGCTTGCTAGTGTGTCTCTCCCCTAAAACACCGTTCGAAATTCGAAATTCCCAAGTTTTTTTTATTTCGCGACCAAGGATGCGACACGCATTGTGCCACATTGTGTTCAAGGGTCTAAGATCAAAATTTTACGCCTCAAGGACCCACGACTGTAGGTTTTTTCATAGAACTCTGTGAATGGAACAGATGTACGCAAACATTATTGTCGTGAAGGGGCAAAGTCGACAGTATAATTGGGATTTAATGAAGTGTCCCGTTTTCTTGTAGTTGCTTTGAGTAGCATCCATTTTTTAGGGTACCGTTTGCTTGATTATTTTATCACTTTAAATTTTATTGGTAGAAATTTGTAGCTACCTTTCTTGGTATAAAATGCGCTGTCGCATTGTGAGTTTGAAAGTTATTAATAAGTTATATTATTCTCTTATAAATTTTAACTAAACTACCACATTGTATCCATTAATTCAACACATTAAATAAATAAATATTGTTGAAAAGGTAGACAACTCACTTTGTATTTTTACCCGTCTAAAACGAACATACGGAACCCTTGAGTATTTTTACGCACATGTATTGACCTGTAAGGATCACAATATGTACCGATGTGTCAATACCTTTTTTTTATTATATCTTCTTTTGACGTGTGACTTTGAGATATATGAATGTCAAGTAGAAAAAAAAGCAGGTGCGATGTTTAAAGACTGCATTGGTATTGTGGAAAAATAACATTTCAAAAGTGCTGTGGTACGTAATTTAAAGGCCGCGGGTTCGGATAACAATTTTGTGGTCGCTATTGCGTTCATTATCTCGGTTTCCACACGATGTTTCTCTTATGTGATATAACGCGCATACATTTTTCAAGTCAACAGTCATTAGTGCACGGATTAGAACCGGCGACCTTCGGATTTAACTCGGGGTTTAATACCGGTCTGTTTTAACAATTGTCTATTTTTCCATCCCTTACTTGAGAAACGATTGATTCACCACACAAAATTTCATCCCCTAAATTATTATTATTATAATATATACTAAATTATTTAAATTATCTGTTACAGATAATATTTATCCTAATTCCAAAATCACGTAAATATATCTGAATCGTCTAAAACAAATAAAAGGTACAGACTATAAATTGAGACCTGTCATACATTGCGTCCATAGACAATTTCATAATAATATTAGATATGTAATAATTACACATTGAAATAAACAGTGCTAAGTTTTTTATGTGATAAAGTTACGGAACGAGAAGACGGCCCACATGGTGGTAATATCTTCCCATAACAAGCAATATGACTTGGGTCCCCTACCCACAAGATCCAAGTCGCATCGTATGCGCCGTAACTCTGAGATATGGTGGAATGTCTCATGCCCCTGTAAATTCACCGGCAACCACACCTTTCAAACCGGAACTCAGTTTTTTATAAAAATTCAGCCTTCATTTAATCTGTAATATACATAAATCATCAGATCTTATTAATAAGGATTTTGAGTTGAATAAACAAGAGGTTTTAGATGATATCTATACTTGTAATGGCGGGGTATTTTAAGTTGAAGTTTTTTGTAAAATATTTCGTACATTGCGGGGTGCTATCTAAGATCTTTGAACGTAGGGTGACCATAAATAGCAGTTATAGCTACTTTAAAGTTGACTTCGTAAAGTTTTGTCTACTGTCTATAATATATTCAGAGGCAATAAAGCTTTATCTACTGTCTATTTGCCTAATCAATTTCAATATATTTTTGTCTTGTCTATTGCCTAGTGAAATGAAAAAATAATTGTCTTTCGTGTATTGCCTATGTAATATTTTTTTCTATTTTTTTTAGTGCAACAATTATTTATATAAAATTAAATACATTTTTGTCTTTTGTCTATTGCCTATTCAATTGCATTACATTTTGTCTATTGTGTATGTGATCAGCCTGCTGCCACTTCAGGTAAATCCCGTCTGTGACGTCTACACTGTGGTCACCGCCATTTTTGAATTATTTGATACGAGCATCATATTCACTTGAAACGCTACAATGTTTTCAATGGACCATAAAATGTAATATTTTGAATTTATGCAATATGTTTTGGGTTTATTTTAAAGAAAATATCATGTTTACTCAAAAGGTATCACTTCTGCATTTTTATAAAAGTCTTTTCTGTCCTTTAAATTGTATTTTCACAGAATCGGTGGACATTTCACACAGCGCCATCTAGCCCCAATTTAAGCTAAGCATAGCTTGTATCATGGGAACCAGACAACTGATATACATACATTATATACTTTTTTTTGGTAATTACATATTAACAGAGACACAGAACAAACATAATGACTTCGTCACATAAATGTTACTATTATTGGTCATAAAAAAGGTATTGAAAATTGCAAAAATAAACACAGTTACTCTCAGTCTTACTGTCAAAAAACTCTGATTTAAATGTTTATTTACACGACCACTCATAAAACCTAAATAAATTTACATTTACACAGTCAAACGAGAATTTATCGTTTCAGTGGATAATTTCCCCTTTGCCGACTGACTTGTGCGTTTTATTTATCCGTTAACTTTACCCTTTAATGATTCAGGGGTAAATCTTTTTTTTTTATTTAACTTTGTTGACGGAACGAGCTGACGGCCCACCTGATGTTAAGTGGTAACCGCTGTCCATAGACAACAGCAATACGACTCGCGTCCTCTCCACCACAGTACGAGATGACTCAAGTAGCATTGCGTTGCGTCCATCACCCCGAGACGGAGATGTTACGTCTCATGCGGCTGCAATTTCACCGGCACCCACTCCCTTCCACGGGAACACAGCAACACGAGTGCATCACTGCTTGCCGGCAGATTACCAGGTGTGGTGGCAGTACTTCTCCGGGGGAACTTGGCACAAGTTCTACTGCTACTTTGGGTTGCTCCTTTCGCACACGGGGGTGGGTAAAGGTTTCCCCATTTATTTAAAGGTATTATTATTTATATTATATTTATATTAATTATCTTAAAGGTTTTCCCATTCCTAAGTAGGGGAGGGCCCGATAAGTATCGCTTTAGATATGGGCAGAGCCACTTATTTAAGGTGAGAAATTGTTGTCATTTCATAACTTAAGTCACATAAAAAAGGATTAAAATACAAATTGTTTGATAAATCCAAATTTTGGAAGGACATTTTTTATTTTTTTACATAAAACCGGCGCCGAAAAATAAACAGTTTATTGCCAGATAATAAAATACAAATCATTTGCAGGATGTCTGTCTGTCGATTCCACTCCATTGGTTCTCGATAAAATCTTTTATTCTTTCAAAGTATTTTTTTTTTGACTGAAGTGATGTTGGTGCCAAGTTTATGGAAATAGGTACATACATAGATTAACCGACCTCATAGCTCAATTGGTCGTAATTCTGCCTTCGGCGTTGTAGGTCGTGGGTTCGATTCCCACCCAGGACAGACGTTTGTGTCGAACATTGATGTTTATTCTTTGTCTGGGAGTTAATAAGTATTGTATAATGTATTATAAAAAAAGTATATATGTAAGTATGTTATATCAGTTGTCTGGTTCCCATAATACAAGCTATGCTTAGATTACTTTGGGGCTAGATGGCGCTGTGTGAAATGTCAACCAATATTTATTATTTTTTATTATTATTATATATACAAGATGTCAATACTAAACTGCTAAATACACGAAGTTATATTAACATAATCATAACATTATTTACATAATTAGTTATACATAGTGCTTTTAAGATTTTTATTGTTATAGCTGAGAATTTTATGTTAAATTGTATTAGATTATTTTGCAAAAACTGTTTTTAACCGACTTCAAAAGGAGGAGGTCAATCAATCAACACGGTTGTTTTTAAATGTTTGTTAATGTCATATTTATAAACCGATTTACTAAACAATTATTTTATTTGAAAGAATATACTTTCAGATTGGTCCCTTAGAAATGTCATCAAAATCGGTTCAGTATTTTGGTTTTAAAATCCCAATAACTGGAGCAAATATGTCATACGAGATAACTTGGAATCATTCTCGTTCACTGGCGATGAAGTTGGTTCTTTCGTTTTGCTGATCAAATTAGATATCTAGCAGAAACAATCTGACCGTGTGCGTTCGGCCTTAATTTTACATTTTGCTGATCAATCTAACAGAAAAGCCTGACCGAGATATCTAGCAGAAACAATCTGACTGTGTGCGTTCGGCCTTAATTTTACATTTTGCTGATCAATCTAACAGAAAAGCCTGACCGAGATATCTAGCAGAAACAATCTGACCGTGTGCGTTCGGCCTTAATTTTACATTTTGCTGATCAATCTAACAGAAAAGCCTGACCGTGAGCGTTCAGCCTTAATTTTACATTTTGCTGGTCAAAGTAATTATTTAACAGAAAAGAACCTGACCGTGTGCGTGCGCCCTTAATTTTTTATTTCAAATCAATTGAGCCGTCACGTTCCGAAATCATATTACACGTCGCCGCTGTTGTGTGAACAAAGTCATTGGAGCGAGCTTGTATGTTGAAAAACAAAATGGATGCCTTCCGGCTGTCACTTCTCATCATGTAACTTCACTTTTGAACGGTTCTGATTCTGAGACGTTCTGACGTTTTGTACAGAGAGCGCGGTGGCCTAGTGGTACTGAACGCGAGTTTCAATCCGGAGGTAGCCGGTTCAAATCCCGACGTGTGAGAATTCGCTTGAAAGATTAATGTGCCACTACGTTCTCAAAACGGCGAAGG
The DNA here is from genome assembly GCA_947359385.1 of Chesias legatella. NCBI lineage: Eukaryota > Metazoa > Arthropoda > Insecta > Lepidoptera > Geometridae > Chesias > Chesias legatella. The sequence continues at coordinate 3,062,850 of OX375789.1, forward strand.
AAAACATCGTGAGGAAACCGACATGTCCTAGAACTGAAAATTCGAAGACATGTGTCAAGTGCACGAAAGGAGCCTCTTTGAGGCGCACTTAAAATCCTTTCACCACACTGGTTCGAGAGAACCAGTGACTCGAATAGAATAGAACAGGCTTGTAGTTAATTTGCAACGACTGGCCTCACAGCTCAGTTGGTAGTATCCTGCTTCGGCGCTGTAGGTCGTAAGATATGTCTATCAGTTGTCTGTTCCCATAGTACAAGCTATGCTTAGTTTGGGGCTAGATGGCGCTGTGTGAAATGTCCAGCAATAATATTATACATATAATATATATATATATATATATATATATATATATATACATAAATCACACCTGCTTCCCTGAGGGGTAGGTAGAGATCACGGTTTCTCAACTACCACCATTTTTTTTAAATATTATTTTAAAAATGGTGTATCAAAATAAAAAAAATATCCCTTATAAAACCACAGCACCCTGTTTTTAAAATGCTGTTGATAACAGTATGGCATTAACTACTTGAAATGTACATGTTTTAGGGTAAACATATTGACAAGTCGAGTTAGAGACAAGTGAGAGTTTTGGTTACCATTAACTAGGAGTGACATTCGGTTTCGCTCGTTATTTTAATTCTATTCAAGTCACTGGTTCTTGAACCAGGGTGGTGAATGGATTTTAAGTGCGTCTCAAACAGGCTCCTTTCGTGCACTTGACACATGTCTTCGAATTTTAAGTTCTAGGACATGTCGATTTCCTCACGATTTCCTTCACAGTTTTGAGAACGTGGTATTGGGCATATAAATCTTTCAATTGAAAAACTCATAGGTGCACGTCGTGATTTGAACCGGCGACCTCCGGATTGAAACTCGGGGTCAGTACCACTAGACCACCACGCTCGCGTTATTTTAATGATTTACTTGAATGACTAAGCAAATGACAACCTTGATGATAAGCGGTAACCTCTGCCCAAACAAAAAGTGCATACTTTAAGTTAAAGTTAAAAAAAGTTACTTAACAAGCAGATGTCCTATCTGGTGTTAAGTTGTACCTAACCCCTAGTGAAGGCAGGATACTACCAACTGAGTTGTGAGGCCAGTCAAAACGTCATACCTTAAGTATTCCAGTATTATGTAGTCACAAAATGTAACTTACTCAGGTAGATTTATGTATTCGAATTATGACAAGGAATGTACTCGCGCAAAAATGAAATCCCTCCTTTAGGAGTTCCTTGTTTGTTCTTCCCCATGGAGGGTCGGATAGGGTTTGAACAGGCGTCAAACTTAGCGATAAGTACGTGTGACCTTATGTATTGAATATTATTGACGTTTCCAAGCAATTTCTTTATGAATTCTATGGAAATAAAGTTTTTGACTTTGAGTTGGCTTGAATTTCTAATCAAAAATCAGGTAGAACAATTAAAGTTATCTAACATATAAAAGTAAGTAAGTAATACTTTAAATGAACAGACAGACAGAATAAACATTATTAATGTACGTATCTACCAAAGCAACCGGTAAAACCCTCTAAAGACCAGAAAGGAAAGATGAGTCAGAAAAAAATGACGAAAAAAGACTTAAAAGTGGCAAAAAATCGTTCCCTGTCATGTTATAACTAAGTTACGGGCTGGTTACCAGATAACATATTGACTTTTTGTGTTGTACAGTCAGCTTAACGTGTTGTGTAGGTATATATATTATTTTTTAAAGTTTTTTTTTTTATAATACAGCACCATCTAGCTCCTAGGTAAACTAAGCATAGCTTGTGTCATGGGAACCAGACAACTGATATAATACATAATATACTTTCTTTTAACAACTTGTGAAAGTAATCTAACTCGGACACTGGCAGAGTTTGTGTGGCTAAGACACGAAAGCCAAAGAAGAAGAACTGAACTGAACTGATACTTTCTTTTTTGTAAATACATACATAAAACGCATAGACAAAAACATCTATTTTTTGTGATGTTGGTGATAGAACGAGCTGACGGCCCACCTGATGTTAACTGGTAACCGCCGCCCATAGACAACAACAATGCAACTCAAGTCCTCTCCACCACAGTATGAGATGACTCAAGTAGCATTGCGTTGCGTCCATCACCCCGAGACGGGGATGTTACGTCTCATGCGGCTGCAATTTCACCGGCACCCACTCCCTTCCACCAGAACACAACACGAAATCTACACGAAAGGAGCCTATTTCAGGCTCACATTATGTCGTTCACCAGACTGGTTCGAGAGAGCCAATGTAATAAGTGAAATATTAGTATGTTTAATAGCCGTTATAATGAATGAGTAAAAACATATGCTTAGACATTCATAACTGGTATTTGCTGTGTCGCATTTGGCGTTGTGTACAATGCCACATGCGACACAGGAAATCCTTGTCAAAACCACCTACACAGAGAATGCTAGTGCAAAGGTGTGACTCGTAATTACAAAAATTTCAAAAATTCTGCTTAGTGGCTGCTCCTCTATGTTATGACTCTTAGGATCTTTGCTGAAGGAGATCGCTGTTAGCGATAAGGCCGCCCATTGTTCCACATTATTGTTATTGAGATATATTTTTCCTTTTCTGTTTTGCTGTATACAAAGACTTTATCTACTTTGCTTTAAAATGAACAAAATTATTATCCAAATATTTGCAATTTATTCTAGATCTGAATACAAATTAATGTGCCATAGACAATAAATATTAACTAAAAACTTAATTAAAGAATAATAAAATACTTAGTAGGTATTTATTCTTCGTAAGAATATGTAAATATGTCGTTACATCGCTTTTAGTAATCTCTTATCAGAAACATCAGAACTATAAAATTCAAAATTAATGTTCTCATTAATATGAATTTTTACACACACGTACCGAGACGAAAATAATAAAAACAAAACATGGAGTCCAATAAAAATAAATGCGTAATTTGACCGGTAGTGGTCCAATAATTTGCGTCGTTTAGCCAAAATGGCGTGAATTAATTAAAAAATAACCGTGGAGAATGCCAGGCCGTCGCTTAAATCTAAGTAAATGGCTGGAAGGTGGCATATGTAGAATTTCTCGCTAAAAACTCACTAAATAATTGTGGCAACTCTGATGGGAATTATATTTTTTTTGTCTGTGGAATGTTCTTGGCTAATTTTGAATCTGTGTGTTCCAAATTTAAAAAATGGAATGAAATCGGTAGAGAGTAACTTATTTTCACAGCATATTCGTATGATGGATATTGAAAAAAAAAAATGACTATAAATAAATATTGGTGGACATTTCACACAGCGCAGTCTAGCCCCAAATTAAGCTAAGCATAGCTTGTGTCATAGGAACTAGACAACTAATATAATACTTCAATACATTTTTGTAAATACATACATATAATACATATTAACACTCAGACACAGAACAAACACCTATGTTCGTCACACAAATGTTTGTAACTTGGGAATCGAACCCACGATCTACAGCGCAGAAGGCTGCATTACTACCAACTGAGCTATGAGGCCAGTCATGAATGAATTTTTTATCATAAATAAGTTTTAGTTGCAGTTACTTTGAGAAATTGAAGAGTTCCTGAGCCTAACTCCTCACTCCATCGTGAGACCACAGTGTTACCCGCGGTGAATAAGTAATCCCACGGGAACACTGCACTTTTCCGGGATCAAAGTAACCTATGTGTTAATCCAGGATATAAGCTATCTTGATACCAAATTTCATCCAAATCCATTCAGCCGTTTGAGCGTGAAAGAGTAACAAACATCCATACAAACCTTCACGTTTTTAATATTAGTAGGATTTATTGGGATAAATTAAAATGGACAGACGGAATTCTGTATTTAAGTACACGTTAATACTAAACATACAATTAAGACTATTAATATAAATTTGGAATACATTATGATTTAACCCTTTCAGATCGATTAAAAACAAATTAAAAAAAGGATCTGTGTTTTAACAAATCATCAATGTAGTTCGAGAGACAAGTCGCAAAATGGTTACTTCTTTTGATTGGAATGTATGAGAAAAAAGACTGCATAAATAAATTGACAGGCCTCACAGCTCAGTTGGTAGTAATTCTGCAGTCTACGTAGGCCGTGGGTTTGATTCCCACCCAGGACAAAACATTTTTGTGACTAACATAGATTTTTTGTTCTGTATCTGGGTTAATATGTATTATAATGTAGGTTGTAGGCGACGCGTGAACTATTTTATGTTATTTATATTTTAGTTGTTAATTGATATTATTTTGTATGTTCATTTTGAGTACATTTAATAAACGCGGGCATAGAACGAGGCGCAAGAGAGGTATGCGAGCGGGGAAGCGGGGGGCGCGTGCATAGATGCGCCTCCAACGATATTTTGCAATTAGTGATCTTTTCATTGACAACGCGCGGACGTGTTTACCTCTCTCGCACCTTCACCCATTTCGCTAACCAGTTGTTTCTACTGTGCACCCCCAACATAGGTATTTACAAAAAAGTATATTTGTATTCTATCAGTTGTCTGGTTCCTATAGTACAAGCTATGCTTAGTTTGGGGCTTGCATGAATTGTCCCCCAATATTTTATTATTATTCTTATTTTGCATGAATTGTCCCCCAATATTTTATTATTATTGTTATTTATATTCTTCTACTTCCTTTTACACTTTTGTTTATGTAATACAGTTACGGAACGAGGCGACGGCCCACCTGGTGTAAAGTGGTAACCTCTGCCCATAACAACCGATGCGACTTGGGTCCTCCCTTACTAGGTACGACAAGACCCAAGTCGATATGCGCCCGTAACTCTGAGACGTGTGGGTGGTCTCATATGCCTGTAATTTCACCGGCAACCACACCTTTCAAACCGGAACACAGTAATGCGAAAGCGTTACTGCTTGGCGGCAGAATGTGCATGGTGGCAGTACTTCCTTCCGGACGAACTTGGCGAGAGTTTTACTGCTCTTGCATATAATTAAATAATGAAATACTCTCTCAACTAGCTCCTACTCTACACGTTACGACCGACTCAGGCGCAAACCCAAAGATATAATTTGGCTGTCAAACCTTTTTTACGAAACGTCATTCACACACACAGTTTTTATTGTCTATGATTCCCGCGTAACCGTTAATTTAGTTCGAGTTTGGAACACGGTTGAATTTCGAACGTGGAATTCGATGTTTGAAATTATTTGAACCGTTCATTGTTGCTTACCCTACTGTGACGGAGATGAGGTATGTGAATTTTATGACTGGCATCACAGCTCAGTTGGTAGTAACTCTGCCTTCTACGCTGTATGTCGTGGGTTCAATTCCTACCCAGGACTAACATTTGTGTGACTAATATAGATGTTTGTTCTGTGTTTGGGTGTTAATATATTATATGTTTGAATTTACAAAAAAAAGGTATATAATGTATTCTTTCAGTTATCTGGTTCCCATAGTACAAGCTATGCTTAGTTTTGGACTAGATGGCGCTGTAATCACACACGGACGAGAGCAACGTGGCCCCCCAAAACGTAACTGTATCAAATTAAAAAAGATTGTGTCCGAATAAATTTCGCAGTTTCCCACTTTCATGGCGTCTATTGTGTTAGAAAGATATGCCAGTGATGTTGTAAGCAAAAAGTTGGGACAAGATCCCGCTATGCTTAGGTAATGAGACAAAACTATTCCTCTGATGGCATCGGTGCGCGCCTCTTAGGAAACACACGGGAAGCCATTTTGTATTATTCCTTACATAATTAAATAAATATTGGTGGAAGGTACATGCAGCGCCATCTAGTTCCACAAACCTGTACTATGACTATAGCCCACCTAGTTGTAACCTCTGCCCATAACAGTAATCCTTGGATCCAGCCCTATTTAGGTGAGACAAGAACAAAGCATGTGTGCCTATCACTCTACACGAGATGTACATTTCACGTGCCTGTAATTTCACCGGCACTCAGCACTCACAACTTATAGGAACAGATATGGTTACTAAAACTAGCTTGCGAAATCTAGAGATCAAAAATGTTAGTATCAGAAATTTGTTAATTAGTTTTAATATGCTCTCGACGAAGCATTTTCTGATGGCTTTACAATTTGATATTGAATTATATATATATACTGGTTCATTGTACTAACTATGCTTAGTTTACTTTGAAATGAAATGATATGATTTACTTCGTAATTATTGTTTTTATTTATGGCGTATTTGGGGCTAGATGGCGCTTTGTTAAATGTCCACCAATATTTATTTATTTAATTTATTGTTAACTATTTATTTTAAAATATTTTTAAACATATATATATATATAACATATTTCGTGAACAAAATCCACAAAATCCACAGCCTTTAATTGAATACAATAAAATTTAAATTAAAGTATCTTACAGCGAATAAAAATTATAATTTATAATGGATTAGTGTACATTATTTATGTGTACATTGTGTCTGATTGGATTAAATATATTGTCAGATTGATGAGGAATTGCTCACACAGGCATCGCGGATAAAATGGAATTTCTACCCTTATGTATCAGCAAATATTTGTGTGTTTGTCATTTTCATCAAAATAAGAACACCACCCGAATTCTTGACATCAATTAAGGTCCCAAATATTCTGTTAGCAAGTATTAATACAGGCTTTTTGTTGGCATTCGGACATCTTTAAATCCTACTAATATTATAAACATGAAAGTTTGTATGGATGTTTGTTAGTCTTTCACGCTCAAACGGCTGAATGGATTTGGATTAAATTTGGTATCAAGATAGCTTATATCCTGGATTAACACATAGGCTACTTTGATCCCGGAAAAGTGCAGTGTTCCCGTGGGATTACTTAACACCGCGTGATATATATAATATGTATGTATTTAAAAAATAAACATTGAAACATATATCAGTTGTCTGGTTCCCATAATTTACTATTTACTTAGCTTACTTTGTGGCTAGATGGCGCTGTGTAAAATGTCCACCAACAAGCAATACATGAATCATATTTTATTTGTCTTTCTTTATGAGTTCCTTGGAAGTAAAATATTTGAGTATAATATTTGAGTAGCAATTGAATTGTATTATGAACGTGGTCTAGAAAGCATTTCGGGCTTCCAAACTGACGTGGTTCCAGCATCCACATAGTGCAATATTAGATAAGGGGCGAGCCACACGAGCGACTTAAAGTAGAAGTTCCTATGCGTATTCGCGACTTGACGCAACTTTTTCTACTACGCCGGCATTCAGACAGTCAGTCTCGTCAGTCATTTACGACAATCAGTTTTATCAGTCTCGCCAGTCAGTCAGTTACGCCATTCAATTGTGTCAGGTCAGTCTCTTCATTCTCTTCAGTCAGTCTTTGTCTAATATAAAATGAAACAATATTATTTTGTATGCACTTCCAAGACTTTCATAACTCATCACTTATTCGGAGAATATATATTCTTATATCTTATATAGATTCTGAATCAGAAGGAAGGAAAATTTTACCAGTAATATTAGTATTTATATTATTCAGTACTTATGTGATCAGCAAGTGTGATAAAATATTACGAGACCAATTAATTGGTGGCCCCGTGGTAATTATCAGCTCTTCTAACCAATCCTTTAAAAAAGGCAATCAACTAATCAACCAGTCCTCCGATTAGTCTATCACCTAATCCACCAACCAGTCCTCCGATTAGTCTATTAACTAATCCACCAACCAGTCCTCCGAGTAGTCTATCAACTAATCCACCAACCAGTCCTCCGATTAGCGATTATTAATTAATCCTCTCTTCCCTTCGGGCGTTGTGTTAAATGTCCACCAATATTTATTACTTATATTTTCCACTCGGTGCCAAAACAGACAGACAGACAGACAAACAAGTCATGCGTGCTTGATGCTCGTCTGATCAAATAATCGATTCAAGTATCATTCGCGAGATGAGAGGTCTCGATTGGATAAAAAAGAAACAAAAACCATTGTGAATGTTTTTATTTCGTTTTTTATCAAATTGAAAATAATATTCAGAATAATATTAAAAGAATATTATGATGCAATACAATCCGTTGTCTTTTTGCATTAAAATATTTATCGCTACTCTAAAATATTATTGAACAGAAACTCATTGATTATAAGATTATTATCATAATATCGATTCCGTGTGTGGTCTTTATTTTAACTGGCAATACCAATGTTATTTTAGTGACCCGTCAATATTTTTTTTATATTGCGAAGGTGTGATTTTCCTTCAGTATTCTATAACTTTATTAAAACTAGCTGTTGCCCGTACAGCCAGACGCAGAACAAACTATGTTTGTCACTGTTTGTCGTGGGTGGCAATCGAACCCACGACCTACAGCGCAGAAGGGTTACTGCTAAATGAGATGTAAGGTCAGTCGCAGTACAATATGTCGCTCGTGTGCAGTGCCACAAAGTGCATCTGATAGAAGTAAGTCGGGGGGCTATGCGTCTAGTGTACGGTTAATAACATATGATGGCGGTTAATGAGTTAACTGTTGGTTAAAATCATTTTTAATGCTCTAGTTAATGAGAGGTGTCACTTAGATCCAAACTAAGCATAGCTTGTACTATGGGTACCTATCAGACAACATAGAATAATCATAAATTTATTTAAATACATACGTATTACTTTTAGTAGCAGTAGAACTTGTGTTAAGTTCGTCCGGAGAAGTACTGCCACCACACCTGGTAATCTGCCGGCAAGCAGTGATGCACTCGTGTTGCTGTGTTCCCGTGGAAGGGAGTGGGTGCCGGTGATATTGCAGCCGCATGAGACGTAACATCCCCGTCTCGGGGTGATGGACGCAACGCAATGTGAATTGGGGCATCTCGTACTTTGGTGGGGAGGTTTTGAGTCGTATTGCTGTTTTCTATGGGCAGCGATTACCACTCAACATCCGGTGGGCCGTCAGCTCGTTCCCTAAATCACATAAAAAAGGATTTATAATAAAACAATATACTTTTATTTACTGTGTATATATACTTACACGGTTTAATCGGGCGTGCAAAGTTCCAAATAACAAACGACCTTATCACCTTTTACTTTTTATGTGGCCAAAAGATCCACATTCAGGCCGCTAAAAAATAAAACTTAAATATTTACACTTACGATCAAGCTATATAACATATAGTTTGAACTGTTAGCACGAGTATGAACATGTAAGAAGTTAATTATTTAACTAGAAACTAAATGCCGGATTAGGACACAGATAAAAATATATATATTAAAAAGTATTATATGTACAAACGCGAGCTTGCCCTGAGAAAAGTTCTCTTCTAGCAAACCTTTGAGGCTAGAGAATTGCGATTTTACAAAGGACGTGTACAAAAGTGAAAATAAAACTAAATTTAAAGGCTACTTCAATATTTAACACATAAATTTAAAAATGTAGATACTGTACTGTATTTAATGCAAATATATTAATGTATAATATAGATATAACATACAAACAAATCAAATTTCTTATACTTACACCAAAAAATTCTCAAACATACGAAAAGGTGTAAATGTTTGTAGAATGAGTTGAGTGAGAGTGAGACAATTTAGTTATTCTTGGATATCGAATGATTGTTTTGTGTTTGTTAGTTCACCTGCGACATAGGAAATCCTACCAAGTATGAGAACATAAAAATTTTTGTCAATCATAAAAGTACAGGCGACGGTAACTACTTAAAATCAGGTGGGCCATCTGCGCGTTGGCTTACAAAAATCTTTCTAATTTTACTTTGACAGTTAAACCTTGCAAGACAGGCAATATTTAGGTTACCTTGTTAGGTTAAGCTTGCCTTCTAACTTTGGCGCCTATTGAAACCCTATTCGACTTTCCATGGAAAAAAAATATACCAATAGATACTATAAACAATCTAAAAAAAAATGAATCACCGAAATGTTTGTACGATCATAACTCCCAAACGACTGCACCAAATTGGACAAATCTTTCTTTTATGTGTTAATTATTGTCAGGAGAAGGTTTGAGTGAAAAAAAATATAAAAAAATAATAGCAAAGATTTATAAATCTTAAACTTTAGACAGCCAAAAAATATGGCGGTACGAAGTTCGCCGGGACAGCTAGTTTTAAATAATACTTAGGCACTAACCACAATCTGCGTAACTTAAGCCTTCAATATAACATTGGCCCAAAATCTCATTTCAGTTTTTTATTTATTTTTTGCTTTCGCTTTAGTTTGTTTAAATCTAACTTTGTAAACAGCGTGTAGAAAGTATCTTCGTAAATGATCCTAGCCCGCTAAAATATTGACATCTGTGAATTTTACAGCGTCACAGTGTCTTTTAAACTGAGAGTATTTTGCGACAAGTTTCGAGTGCACCAAAAAGTGACCTGCTGTTCTGTTTCTTGATTACATAGAGAGGGTAAGGTTATTTAGAATCAACTGCTTTACATCTATCTATGATCACAATCAAAAATGTACACAATTGGTTCGTTTATTGAAGTGATATGGCCCTAAATATCGAGTAAATAAATAATCATTATTCGGTTAGGGTAACTTTAGCCCGGGCCAATCTTAGCATGATTGTCATTCTTTTAAAAAGGGTTGCTGTGAAAATTTATTTTCTGCTCATATTTTGATAAAAATACATCCAAATTATGTTATATTGAATAAATATATTGTTTTTTGTCATAGGTCATAGGCTATATATGTATAAAAATATATATATTGGCTGTGGATCGCTTTTGTATAATTAATTACGAAGGAACATTGTTCCCAGGACGAATAGAAAAAGAATACTAGCAAACCACCCAAAATACAATGTTTCTGTGATGCAAAAGGCCGAAATGGGCTGGATTTGGCCTAGGAGTGTCCAAATTGCTTCAGTGAATGATACGAATATTATAAGAGTGCTGAATGACTCGAATCATCAAAGAAAGAAAGGCTATATTACTATAGAAGACGACTTCCTAGCTATGGAATGGGGTGACTAAGTTTTCAAACTTTGATATCATGATGTGTAGTATTAAGCAAATGTTTTACTATATCGATGTTTTTTTATTAATATTTTAGCAATATGTTGTTATTATTATATGTAAAAAACGTAAGTTCCTGATTGATGACCAAAATATTTGATTTCATAAATGGCAGTGCTGACTTTAGTACGGTAACATTTTATTTACCCAAAAATACCGAAAAACAAAACAAGGACATACGAACTTATTGTCTATGGGTCTCAGTTGTATTTTTCTAAGTAAATAGAGAGGCTAATGTTAGCACTACTCCTTTATTTCCATAAAATAAGCAAAAAAAGCCTACAATCGGGACCCGGGCCAATCTAAGCCCAACTCACAATGTAACTTTGGCCCGGAGGTTAAATGGATTTTTCAGAACTATTTTCCTAGAAATGATCAGTAAATCATTATATTTTCCAAAAGAAGGTCACTCAAAGCCATGAAAATAAGTATTTTTTTGTGTCTAACGTATTATTTTGAACATTAGTTTATCTGATTTCTCCGGAATGTGGGCCAAAGTTAGCCTAAGTGACTGTATAGTCTCGCCATATTATTCTCCTTTACTATTTCGCTGCGACAACATAAGAACGGTTTATTTTTAAATCTTTGTTTTAAATTTGGAATGTTTTTGAATTTCGAACGAACACTTTTTACTTCGACGATGACGCGATGGCGTCGCGAAAAACAAAAGTTTAACGGGCGCAAGAATTTTAGCAAAAGTTTTGAACCAAAAAGTTTCTATTTCTTTCTTTAAGATTTGCGTTATTTATTTTTAAGCTTTTGTGTTTGTGTTTTTGGAGATTTAGATATGAATAAGAGATTTACCTAGATAACAGATAGATAAGAAGGCAAGCTTAACCTGGAAAGGGTAATTTTACCTGTCTTACCAGGTAATATATACGAAAATATGTCAAATTTTAATTTGACTGATTTTGTAATAAGCCTTTAAACTTAGTTTAATTTTACTTTTGTACATGTCCATCCTATGTAAAATCGCACTTCTCTAGCCTCAAATGTTTGCTAGAAGAGAACTTTTCTCAGGGTTTAGCTCGCCTTTGTATGTGTCTATATGCCTATACTTTGTAATATTTTTATTTATTTGTCCTAAATTTTATTTACATATGTCTTATACATTTAAAACATAAGTGTGACATTCTCGAAAAAACACTCTTATTTCGTTAATTAAAACCTTTTTTTTTATAAAACATGACATCTACACTTGATTTGACTGTTGTTTCTTTTACTGAATTACTTGACGACAGATTATTATCACGAAAGAGATTCTAATCTACTAATAATAAAGTTGAAGAGTTTGTTCGTTTCAACGCACTAATCAAGGACTACAGGTTAGAATTGAAAACATATTTCTTTATTTGATAGCTATATCCTTGACGAAGGTTGCAGGCGATTGGACTTTACGTAGGGTCCTTGGAGCAGAACGAATAGAAAATAAGATTTCTAGGCGAAATTCAAATAATGGCTAGGGCGGGCGAAGCGACGCTGTGGGTCTTGGGCTGAGGGCGGCGCCCATACAAAACTGAGCATTCAAAGTCAAAGTTGAAAGCTTTATTTCCATAGAGTTCATAAAGACGATTGCATAAAGAAAAGACATAAAGAAAATGGCTTGGAAACGTCAATAAGTAATATTCAAACTTGAAGGTCACGCGTACCAACTTATTGCTAAATTTGACTATTCAAACCCTATGCGACCCTCCATGGGGAAGAACTGACAAGAAACCCAATTAAGGAAGGATTCCTTTTCAGCTGAGAAGAGCCGAACTGTGAATACCTGTCAATGAAAAGGGCGGGTGAAACCGCGGGGCGCAATTGCCATTGGTAGATTAAAGAAAATGAGATATTTCATATCACTATAATTGTAATAAAATATTTACATTTGATTATGTTAAAGAAATTTGAAAGTGAGCTTGATTTATATAATTTAAAATTAGTAACGTCAAGAATAATAATACAAACTAATATTTTAAATGCGAATATGTGTTTGTTGGTTTGTTTGTTCGACCGATCATCATGATATTTTGTATAAACGTTGTCAGATATACAGAAAAGGAAAAGACTTACATAGGTACATCCAGAAAAATCTGTTTTCGAGGGATAGAAAATAAATAATTTTAAAATAATGATATCACTTACGAATATAGTATCATCAGGATTCATACCCAGCTTTAGGGATGTCTGACGATTATGAATACTCCTAGACGTAATACATTTTGATTCGTTTTAAATCGCAGTTTTAAGTCCAATTAAGGCTAGTTTGAGTTGCGAAGTTTTTATTATAGTTAAATAATAAATATAAATATTGGTGGACATTTCACACAGCGCCATCTAGCCCCAAACTAAGCATAGCTTGGGAACCATACAACTGATTACTTATATACTTTTTTGTAAATACATACATATAATACATATTAACACCCAGACACAGAACAAACATTACGTTCGTCACACAAATGTTTGTCCTGGGTGAGAATCGAATGTTTTTATCTTTATCTTGAATTTATGATATTTTATGACATTTGATATTTGATTTTTTGATTTGATATTTGATTTTAGGATATTTAAACGCTATATTGTCCACACGATTAAAACAGCACGATTTCTAGCACCGGCTCTACATCAAAACCCGGATGTCAGTATGTCAAAGGCGGGAGCAAATAGATTTGGCGTGACATCTATTAAGTAAGTTGCATGTAATTAGCAATTTCACATCCTGCGTCTCAAATTAACTAATTAAGCTGATAACTATCCGATTTGGCGGGCGACATCACAAATTAAACAGTTATTTGTAATTTACCACTCACTTTGGTAAAGTAGAGCTTATGCCAAGTTCGGCCGGGGAAGTACTGCCGCCATACCCACACACGGGGGGCCTAAGTTACTCGCGTCCGTAATTACCCTTTGAATCCCTACACGTGTCCCCCGGGTGGTGCGAAAGCAACCCAAAGTAGCAGTAGAACTTGTGACAAGTCCGCCCGGAGAAGTACTGCCACCACACCTGGTAATCTGCCGGCAAGCAGTGATGCACTCGTGTTGCTGTGTTCCCGTGGAAGGGAGTGGGTGCCGGTGTAATTGCAGCCGCATGAGACGTAACATCCCCGTCTCGGGGTGATGGACGCAATGCAATGCGACTTGAGTCATCTCGTACTTTGGTGGAGAGGACTTGAGTCGTATTGCTGTTGTCTATGGGCGGCGGTTACCACTTAACATCAGGTGGGCAAGCTCATTCGGCCATCAGCATTACATAAAAAAAAACGCTAAGCAATTGCGCGTTACTATGTTCCGGTTTGGAGGGTGTGGTTGCCGGTGAAATTACAGGTGCATGAGACATTACACTTCGCGTTTCAGAGTTACGGGCGCATACGATGCGAATAGGGTCTTGGTATATTAAAAAGGAGGACCCAAGTCATATTTCGTGTTATGGGCAAGGTTACTTAACATCAGGTGAGCTATCTGCTCGTTCCGTAATTGTATCACATATAAAACTTGAGAATGAGACAGATATATCCCTCAAAACGTACAACATGATATTATTATTATACAGCATTATACATTATGATACAGCTTAAATTATTAAATAAATAATAAATCTTGAATTATTCTGTGCCTTATAAGGCATAAGAGGGTTCTTTTATTCTTTTCGAGACACTGGTTCGATAGAAAAGATTTAAGTTGCGCCCCAAAGAGGCTCCTTTTGTGCCTTTGTTTTTTGTTACATTGTCTTAATAATACATAATAAGAGTGAGATAAGTATGACTAACAAGAATTTTTAGTTCTAGGACATGTCGGTTTCCTCACGATGTTTTCCTTCACCGTTTTGATGAACAATGAGGGCAGGATTTTGGGACGTAAGAGGTTAAATAAAAATGTAAACCACAATAAAAATATAAAGCAACATTCACCCAATAAAACTCTTAATTAATTAACATGCGTCAAAAAGGAATGAAACGTCTTTTGGACGTGCTAAGGACCAATTACTGATAAAAAATAAGTATTTCATCAGCCACACTTATAATAACGCATATTAAACCTTATTTTCGAGGGCGTAAAGCTCGAAATATAGTTAGTTAGTTGATTAGTAAAATTGTTTTTCTCCAGTACAAAAACACGCATGCAACAATTTCGCACAATTAAATTGAGGAATAAAAACTCCTTGGAGACAAAATTGTTTCTGCAGTTTAAAAGAATAATAAACGGAGATTTTTGAACGAATTTGAATGTTATCGTTCACGAAATAAAGGCTTAAAGATTTGTGGACAGTTTTTCAATGAATTTTCAATGTGTTCGCTCAGAAAAGCGAAAGAAATTTGTCCACAGAGCTGCGTTGTTCTTTTTTCGAATTTTTACTTTTTTTCAATGTTGCCAACTGTTTGCGCAAAAAGTTTCTGACATTGTTTCTGGACGAACGGTCGAATTTGGCGCCAATTATTTTGAACCACAGTGTAGGTATTTTTATAGAGATTTATGTCGACAATGTGTGAAAAAAATATTGAATAATTGACAGGCAAACAATTTTGTTGGAATTTCTCCACTCAAAAAGCTTCTGAAAATAATGATTCAAAATATTATCTTTTTATATAATTGATATATTTATTTGCTACTGGGTTTGGGGTAAAGGATCTGATTTTATCTATATATCATTTTTTTTTATATTTAGGACCTACAACTACTTTCGTACCTTTTTGGGTGTTTATGTTAATAATGTAACAGAATGAAATAAAACAAAATAAGTAAAAAAGAAGATTCAAAGCCTTACATTTCTTGAAATCAAATAATTAACTAAATTAACAAAAGGTTCACATGTGCATACTTAGTTACTAGGAATTCTGAATTACTTGCTAATTTTAATATAAAAAAAATGTGAGCCGTCACGGGACGCCTGGCAGATGTGAAACATCGACATTATTTTGTAAAAGTAATATGCAACGCATGCCGTGGCGACGCGTCGCCACGCCAGAAATCGGTTTTACGTGCGGCTATAGAAGTTTCACATCAAAAAAAATATTACTAATGAATTACTTATATTTATTTTATTATTAAAATAATAAGAGCTTACAATGTGTCATTCTCGTCGCCACAATCCCACATCACAGACACAAAATTATCTGTCATACATTACTCTTTTAAACTGTGGGCAAGTGTTGCCATCTTTAGTTAAAGATCAGAATCTCAATGATAAATTACGAAAAAAATCCCGATTGATTATTTAACTCAAGATGGGAATCGCTGGAGTTTAATTGATAATTATTTAGTTAAACAAGATTTTATCGAGGAAATTTATTGGGCCGACATTTTTTAGGTATTTGAACTCTTTGTAAAATGCCACTGAGATTTCTCAGACTTATCTGTTGATCTAGGGAAAGGGAAAAGAGTCTTGTAAATAAACGTCGCTAATTAATTCCGAAGGATAATTTTATAACACTTACATACTCAAAGAAACGGTAAAAACTTAATATTAGTAACTTGGTTTTGAATAGGATTTTAGGATTATTTACTATGGGTACCAGACAACTGATGGAATATTAATATTCTTTTGTAAACAAAACACACAAACGTTCGTCATCTATTTTTGTCCCGGATGGGAATCGAACCCACGACCAAATAATGCATACCAGACAACTGATAGATTATTAAAATAGTTCCATATATACATATAACATTTATTAACACCCAAACACAGAACAAACATCTATGTACTTCACACATATTATTGTGCTGGATGAGAATCGAACCCACAACCAAATTATGCATACTAGAAAACTGATAGATTACTTAAATAGTTGCATATATAGATATAACATTTATTAACACCCAAACACCGAACCAATATCTATGTACGTCACACATATTATTGTGCTGGGAATCGAACCCACGACCCACAGCGCATAAGAGATACTAGAGTCAGAAACATTTTGGATTTGTATAAATTGTAACCACGTCATGTTCCATGTTTAATATAATTAACACTTGCTTTGAAGAAATCGTAGTTCCAGTGATCTTATAGAGTTCACAAAATCATGGAGTAGGGAATTTGAGCTGTCAATAGAGACAATGGGCCTCAAAGAGTCTCATGTCACGTGTAAGCCCCCCGGGGTGATGTAGACGTAACAAATGGTGAGCGAATCGTTGCCAGTGTTTTCCTGCGAATAACTGAACCCACACTTTCAGTGAGCCAGTAATTCAACGCCCATGATAAATCTTATACAATATAAATTATCATAAAGTCTGGGAGAGCAATACTTGAATACATATGTATTGAAATAACACAAAATAATTGAAAAAGTCATATTTATATGTAATTTTCAACCAACTTCATCTACGTGAAATTTCGCAGAACTTATGCCGTGTTATTCCGGGGAGTACTGCCACCAAACCCATTTCTGCCGCTAAGCTAATGATGCATTACTGTGTTTCGCTTGGTTGCTGGTTAAATTCAATTCAATTCAATTCAATTTCGTTTATTTCAGACAACAATAAATTATGATACAAAAATATTTAAAGTGTCGAATACACTAAATAAAATAAAATACAGGTACATGAGATTATGAGCAGAACTTGTGCTAAGTTCGCCCGGAGAACTCGAATAGAATAAGAAAAATCTTAAGACGTATCTAGGATATGGCAGGGAATTAATTACCTTTCTCTCCGGTACAAATGTGCATATTCCCCGAATCTGTGAAACGCACAGCAGCCGAGATGTCTGCCGGTGCATCCGACACTATTTATAGTAACGCTGCATTTAGCGTTTAATGCATTTAGTATGCAGTTGCATACACGCGTAAATGAGTTCGCAGAGTTAAAATTATATACAAATAAATAAAATTGTATTGACCGTTTGTAATATTAAAATAACCGCTTTTTACTAAGTGCATATGGATGTATACACGGTACATATACCAAAACAACATTTTTTAAATTTTTGTCTGTCTGTCTGTTTGTTCCGGCTAATCTCTGAAATGGCTGGACCGATTTCGCCGGGACTTTCAATGGCAGATAGCTGATGTAACAAGGAGTAACTTAGGCTACTTTTCTGAGGGGTACAATAGGGGTGCGTGATAAAACCGAATTCCACGCGGACGAAGTCGCGGGCAACTGCTAGTAATAAATAAATATTGGTGGAAATTTCACACAGCGCCATCTAGCCCCAAGGTAAGCTAAGCATAACTTGCGTTATGGGAACCAGACAACTATATATCTATGTGTACTTACTACTAAATACAAATGTGCACTTTAAAAAAAAAAAATCGTAGCTAGTAATTATATATAGAGGGTGTCCCAGAATCAATAATGACATGCGTCATCGAGATGAGGCAAGAGACGAAGCCATAACTGGCCGACACGCAACGTTACGAGGTAAGTCAGTGTGGAATACGAATATTTTAAGATAAACATTTAATATAATTATAATAATATAACAATATTGGTGGACATTTCACACAGCGCCATCTAGCCCCAAACTAAGCGTAGCCTGTACTAAGGGAAACAGATGACTGATAGAATACATATCGACCCTAGTCCGCCGACTTATCATAAGCGACAATTTTACCCAAATAGCATATTTTGATTAAAGTGATATTTAAACCATAAAGGACAAGGTGTTATCGAAATTTCCCGCCAAAATGACGATATTTCAAATATACAGCCGTATTCAAAGTCGGCGGACAAGGGTCAGTATATACTTTTATTTGTAAATACGTACATATTAATACACAGAGATGAGAGATAAGAAAGCTGTGACGTAGAGTATATAGAATAGAATAGAATATAATAATATTAAATTATTTGCTCCAGAAACAAAAACATATAGAGATAACCAGATATAACATACTCATATAAATATTACTTTATAATATTATATAGGTACGTTACTTATTTTTACTTTATAACATGGCCCAATAATTTGAAAGTTAGTTTTACGATTTGTAGGTACCTACAAGTCGTAAGTACTTACATGGCTGTGCACTAACTTCTAACTAGGTTACCCTGTGTTTAGGATATCAAGTTCCACCCCGCACTACGACCAATTTTTAAGTACGATCAGTTTAGGAAATGAGATAAAATATAGTATAAATTATGAACGATATTTTTAATTTATTTTGAATTTTTTCCCAATATATTTATAATTTTTTTCGATGGTGGCAGTATTTCTCGGAAGAACTTACTGATAATTACTTCATTCTCAAAAATATAAGCCCTTATATCTTATTATGTTTATCCCTCCGTAAAAGTAACTATATATAACAGCATTTACTTTATAGGACAACAGTTTTATTCATGTTTTTTCCATACTAACCTAGCTTAGGCTTCTTAGCCACAAGACCCACAGGATGCGCTTATGCACAGGCTGTATCAAAATATTGAATTTATTATTTGCATTCAAAATTCATGACAGTAAATTTTGACGATCGACAAATAAATTGTGATGAGATTTTAGTCCGTACTTTTATGTGTAATGTACTAATATAATTTTTTATATTTTAATATAACTAATGTTTTTTAATCTATAATAATCTTGAGACTCTTTCTAATTAAATTACTATAGTAAATTAAATAAAAAGTAAAGGTTATGTAGAAGATAGTCATTTTATATTAAACTAGCTACCCACTCCGGCTTTGCACGGGTACACTTCACTAATAAAGAGAACGAGGAGTGCGCTTAGGAAGAAAGTATTAAGTAACAGTTTTTTGACTAAACACCTGCAGTTTTTCATTCTATATTATGGACATACTAAATGTCCAGCCGATGTCAAGCCGATTTGAAAACAAAATGTAATAAAAAACAAGCAATTTTAGCCAATTTATTGCAAAGTTATATAAAAAAAAGAAAAAAAAAATATGCCCTGCCAACATACGAAATATCTGTCATCGCAACAAAATCTGTATGTTAACCATTTTTAATATTAATCTCATAAAAGTGAACACCCTGTATACACCGTTATCATGTTACATATTCGTGTTTTGACAGGCGTTCAGACGATCACGGGGAAGGCTTCTATCGGTATTACAGAGTTCCGCGCATAAAAATCACAGCGCAACTAAACAACCCTTACCTTGGTGGTTGGAGGGCCCGCCTCAGATTCCAGGGTCGTTGGTTCCCGCAAGGGAAGAAAATGGAAACTGCTCTGTGTATTATGTATTACATAGAAGTGTACAAAAAAAGTATAAAAGTATGTATATCAGTTGTATGGTTGCCATGATACAAGCTATGCTTAGCTTACTTTGGGGCTAGATGGCACTGTGTGACAATGTCCACCATTATTTATTACTAGCTGTTGCCCGCGACTTCGTCCGCGTGGAATTCGGTTTTATCACACACCCCTATATAAAAACCCCCTCGGAAAAGTAGCCTAAGTTACTTCTTGTTACATCAGCTATCTGCCAGTGAAAGTCCCGTCAAAATCGGTCTAGCCATTTCAAAGATTAGCTGGAACAAACAGACAGACAGACAGACAGACAAAATTGTAAAAAATGTTGTTTTGGTATATGTTCCGTGTCCATATGCACTTAGTCAAAAACGTTTATTTTAATATTACAAACAGACACTCCAATTTTATTTATTTGTATAGATTATTATGTATGGGTAATGTCCAAAATTTAAGGTCACACTTACTAATATCTTAGTTGGACGCCTCTTGGTATTAACTAAATTACTTTTATCGCGGTACACAGAAATAGATGGAGAGAAAATTCTTTATTGTACACCAATATAAACAAACAATGATACAAAAAAATAAAAGTTAAACGTGAAGCACGATGGGCGGCCTTATTGCTTCAAAATCAAATTAATCTCTTCCAGGCAACCCTTGGATGGACTGGAAACAAGAATGATATGGGACGATGGTGTTATTTAAAAGAGAAAATACTCTTATATAAAATAAATAAATACTTACTAAATATACGTACGATTAAATACATAATTAAACACGAATAATTATATAAATATCTCTAAATGGTATAATATACAATACATATACATTTAGAGGTTAGTAGACTATGGGACTATAGGTAATAGGCACTGAAAGTACAATATTTGATAGGTACTAAGTGTCAAATGGCCCCGTACCGTGTCGTTAGTAAACACAACCGCGGAGGCGCGGAGTAAATACATTTACTTGTTTATACATCTCGGCCGTGCGTAAGTGGCGTAGACCTAGGAATGTCTAGACAGGACCGTTAGGGTAAGTTTGGATGGTCGCGCTACATTCCCGTTAATATATTACTACTCCTTATTGACAAGTAGGAGTAGTAATAATGGGATTAAAAGAAAAGACGTATCCTTAAAATATTACTGTCCTCTTTCAATTGTTATTACGAATTATCTATAGAATAACGATAGCAGACAGCAAACCAAAAAAATAGATATATTTTTTTACTGAATTAGTTCTTGTTTTATATGATGGATGTCTGTCTTAATATTATGTCTAAACCTATTGTTGGATTTTGGAATAATGATTTATAGGTTATCCATGGATCCTTACATAGTTTCCTTAATAGATTCTTAACTAACCAATAACCTATTATTTGAAATGATATTCTATCTAAAACCATGTTGCATAACATCTACAAAACCATAACAAAGAAAGACATCATAACAAGAACTTTCACATACCATTAAATAATGCTTTTAACACCTCTAGACGTTATTGATTCTACCAATAGAGCGGTCACCGCCAGTACTAGAGCAGTTCAGTGTCGTGTTGAGACGTGATAGCACGTGACCATTTGACTGGCCTCACAGCTCAGTTGGTAGTACTCCGCCTTCTGTAGGTCGTGGGTTCGATTCCCACCCAGGACAAACATTTGTGTGACGAGCATTTTTCTACGATTGTCACATACAGTTTTAATGGTGGCACTAGGCCTAGTTTGTATCGGGGAAACCTGGTGATTTAGATAGACCACGTTTCACTTATGTGTCCTATGTTATTTGTCCTGAGTGGGAATCGAACCCACGACCCACAGCTCAGAAGGCAGTGTACCAACTGAGCTGTGAGGCCTGTATGGAGCATTGTTGACATACTAATGGAGTATACGCTTCAGCGCCTCTGTTTGAAGTCCCTTCGCGGTGTTGGTTACGCTGAACTAATGGCCGATAGAATTACCCACCGGGTAGAATGTCCTTTTAATATTATAAACGTAAAAGTTTGTATGGATGTTTGTTACTCTTTCACGCTCAAACGGCTGAATGGATTTGGATGAAATTTGGTATCAAGATAGCTTATATCCTGGATTAACACATAGGCTACTTTGATCCCGGAAAAGTGCAGTGTTCCCGTGGGATTACTTATTCACCGAGGGTAACACCGCGGGGCGCAGCTAGTAAGAAATAATAATAGTCCATGAACTCACTGAGTCTATCATTTTGAATCTTGACGTGAAGAAAAAGTGTCTTGCAGTGTTTTTGGATCTGGCAAAAGCCTTCGACACGGTCTCGATCCCTATCCTCGTTACAAAGCTGGAAGCAATTGGAGTTAGAGGCCTTCCACTCAACCTCTTCCATGACTTTCTTTCCAACAGGAAACAGCGGGTTAAGATAGACAATAACATTAGTGAAGAGCTTCCTGTTACGTATGGGGTTCCTCAAGGAAGCATCCTGGGACCTACGCTTTTTCTTGTCTATATAAATAGTCTCTGCAATTTGGAACTTAAGGACGGCAAAATGTTTACTTTCGCCGATGATACGGCCATCCTATTTAATGGAAATAGCTGGGCTGATGTATTTGATTCTGCTCAGAGAGGCTTCAACAAGGTCTCCACATGGCTCAATATCAACTTTTTGACTCTTAATGTCACTAAGTCCAACTTCATTGCATTTGCCCTGAGGAAGAATCTGCTACCTCCTGCATCCTTACATATCACTGCCCACAACTGCACATGTAATACTCCCACTTGTGATTGCCCTTCTTTAAACCGGACTGATAACGTCAAGTACCTGGGAGTACTCTTAGATGAAACTCTCACCTTTAAACGTCATATTGATACGCAGGTTTCGAGACTCCGCAAGCTTATCTACATCTTTAAAGCTCTTAGGCACGTAGCTGACCGAGGTACCATCAAGACAGTATATTTCGCTCTGTGCCAAGCTGTAATAGCATACTGTATCTCATCATGGGGTGGTTCCGCTAAAACCCACATTATAGACCTTGAAAGGGCCCAAAGAGCAATCTTAAAAGTTGGTGCAGGTTTTCCCTATCAATTCCCCACTACTGAGCTTTATAGTAATTGGGACGTTCTTACAGTACGGCAACTCTTCATCTTACAGATAGTTCTTAGAAAACATTCCCAACTATTTTATAATCCCAATCTTGTTTCAGATAAACGCAGAAAGGGTACAGTATGTCCCTCTCAACCCTTCCGTACAAGTCTTGCCTTAAACTTTTTCTGCTTTCTCGGCAATTTTCTTTACAACAAAGCAAATATCAGTATATCAATATATCCGTTGCCGAGTTTTAAGTGCAAAGCCATTTTGAGTAGATGGTTAAAATCATTAGACTATAATCAAACTGAAGGTTTATTATCCCCGCTTTATTGACCATCCCTAACTTTTTTTTTTTGCCCCACTCAAATTATCTTCTTCTTGTCCAATTATCTTTCCTCATCCCGTTTCTAACTCCAGTTCGGATCCAGTTCGGACCCATGCACATCAAACACTTACACACGCACGCACACACAAAACACCACACACACCACACCCTCGCACCCACTCATCCACACACACACACACACACACACACAAACACACACACACACACACGCACACACACATACACACACACACACACCACCCACACACACACACACACACACACACACACACACACACACACACACATGCACTCAATCTGTCTGTAATTAATTTCAGTTTTTCTGGCCTATTTCTTTATCTAATTTTTGTCTTTGTCTCCTTTTTTATTTTTATTTTTATTTTTATAGCTTTAAGCCTTTACTTACCGTTGTGTTTCCGTGGAGTGGGGGCCTGGTGACTAGTAACACAGGCTTTTAGCCTACCACTAGCACCAGTCTCTCATAAAAACCCGTTTTTTTTTTTTTTTTTTTTTTTTTTTTTTTTTTTTTTTTTTTATATAATTTGTAAATTAGTTTTAATTTAACGTGTTTTTTTGTGAGAGAAAATAAATATATATATTATTATTTATTATTATTATTATAATAACATGGACAAAAGCTAGTCATAATTAATATACCAGGACAACCCTTCTATATACCATACTATACTATAATATACTAAATATATACAATTAAGAGCAATAGAACTCACATCAAGTTCGTCCGGGAAAGTACTGCCACCATGCCCATTTCTGCCGGTGTGGAACTAAAAACATCTCTAACAAAACAGCTTTAAGCAATCGCAGATTTAGGGAACTGAGTTATCTTGTTTGTCTGTAAAATGCAACACATCCTAATGATTCTGGTGACAATACAATGTAACAATACACAGTGTATTGTTAGATTGTATTGTCACCTAAAGCGAGTCCACGTAATAACGTGTAGAAAGCGTAATTGCGTGTAAAAAGTGTGCTCTCATTGCGTCTAACGAGATCGTTTGCTGACGTCGACAGCCATAGAAATACTAGAAGTGACAAACGAAAAATTAAAAAAAACTATACAAATAAATAAAATTGGAGTGTCTGTTTGTAATATTAAAAAAATGCTTTTTACTGTGCATATGGATGTTTACACGGTACATATACCAAACAACTTTTTTTTTTAACATTTTTGTCTGTCTGTCTTTCTGATTGTTCCGGCTAATCTCCGAAAAGGCTGGACCGTTTTTAACGGGACTTTCACTGGCAGATAAGTGATGTAACAAGGAGTAACTTAGGCTCCTTTTCCAAGGGATAAAGTAGGGGTGCGTGATTAAACCGAATTCCACGAGAGGTTGCGGGCAACAGCTAGTATGAAATAAAATAGCGGTACATAACTGAAAACTATATAATTGATCATCGTCAGTTAAATGATGAAAAATAATTAAGTATAATGCTATAAAGATCAATCCTTTCCATCCAAAGGTTGTGTAACATGAAAATTTCACCATTTTCGTTAAAATAAACCGTTCCGAAACCGGCTCGTTCCATAAATATTAAAATAATAAAAAAATTTTTTTTTTTTTTTTTTTATGTAATTCATTTACGGAACGAGCCGACGGCCCACCTCGTGTTAAGTGGTAACCTCTGCCCATAACAACCGATGTGACTTGGGTCCTCCCATACTAGGTGTGACAAGACCCAAGTCACATCATATGCGTCCGTAAATGTGAGACGTGAAGGTGGAATGTCTCATGTGCCTGTAATTTCACCGGCAACCACACCTTTCAAACCGGAACACAGTAACGCTAATGCGTTACTGCTTGGCGGCAGAAAAGGGCATGGTGGCAGTACTTCCCCGGACGAACTTGGCGAGAGTTCTACTGCTCTTAAAATAAATATCTTAAAATATCTTCACTTCCAGTGCTATACATCCTTGGTCTAAATTACTGCTTTTACGGTATCATTGCGTTATGCGAGTTTTCACTTAACTCTTTATATACGACCGTTTTGTACAATTTATGTCTATTAGACAGCCTTTTTAAAGTTTTCGTGTTTAGGCTTGCGTAGTGGGGCGCTAGTGCCAGCGGGCACCACACAAGCTGATACCAATAGCATGCGAATACTATAGTTTACTTACTTCTATGTACCGCGATAAAAGTACTTTGGTTACCAAAAGGCGTTAAAATAAGCAATTAGTACGCGTGACCTTAAATTTCGGACATTGGCACATGAGACCATTACACATTCATGTCTCAGAGTTACGGGCGCACACTATGTGGCTTGGGTCTTGTTCTACCTAAGTAGGGGTAGACTCAAATTTCTTGTTATGTGCAGTGGATACAAATAAATAAAAATATGGACCCACCTGTTCATTGAGTCACTGTATCGGATAAAATATTTTCTAATTTCTTAGTTTTTTTTTACATTTCTTTATGAATTCTATGGAAATAAAGTTTTTGACAATGACTTTGACTTTGATTTTCGCTAGCACTGTGACCACACCTCAACCCTTTGTAGCAGTTTTGATGATATTCACGAATTACCACTCAACTGGGCTCGCTTCAGAAACTTGGCCATAGACCATAATGATGAAGTCTTTTAAAACTTTTTACCTTCATCAGGCGGCCATCTGCTCGTTCCGTTACTTTTAAAAAGTAGTCTTAATATATAATTTTGACTGGCCCCACAGCTCAGTTGGTAACTCTGCCTTCTGCGCTGTCGTTGGTTCGATTCCCACCCAGGACAAAAATTGTGTGACGAACATAGTTAATTCTGTGTCTGGATGTTGATATTTATGTATTTACAAAAAAGTATGTATATCAGTTGTCTGGTTCCCATGATACAAGCTATGCTTAGCTGACTTTGGGGCTAGATGGCGCTGTGTGAAATGTCCACCATTATTTATTTATTTACCCGCCGTATAAAATTATCCTTAAGATATAAACGCCATACTATCTAAGTAGAAAGAGCTATCTCCAGTTATCTTGTACTGATCGTATAAAGGGTTGTATTGTCTGTGTGTTCATATCAGTCGCATCAATCAACGTACAAACAGGAAGCTATAGATAACGGGTTTTTTTAACGAAAAGGGAGAAATTTGTTAGAAGATCATCCATCAATTTTGTTTTATCAGTTTTTGTCTATGACCATTCGTATCTATAAAACTCGCGGGAAAAACCTATAATTAATAATTAATATCTCCAGTTTATTAAGCTATTGCATAGCTTCTATCGCGGGTCTTGAGCGTGGAGCCCGAATCCAGAAATTGCGTGACGAAAAAACCTAACACCCCCCACTCCGACCGGCACAGCGGTAATACTTTTTAGTTTTTCCATCTATCGATAAATACCAGAACTTTTAATGACTTTTTGAAATATCACGCGCAATAGCTTTACCGCGGCAGTCTCCGAGTGCCACACGTCTTTTTATGTGATACAGTTACTAAATAAAACAATATTAAATTTAACGTATAAACCTTCCTCTTGACTCACTTTATCTTTTGCTGAAAACTGCATTATAATCCGTTGCGTAGTTTAAATGATCTAAGCGTACAGACAGCGGGAGCTACTCTGTTTTATATGTATGCATGTGACACAGTTTTTCACCCCTTTCGAAGCAACGCGACCCTCATTCGATATGAATTCGATTTAAAGACGATTTACAATGGAAACGGCTCGCCTCTAGGAAGTTGAACAGTTAATATGCAAAACGTATTGTGATGTTGAGATCTATTGTCGCTACGTAGAGAATCGGCCTTGGTGACGTCTGTGAAGAGTATAGTATAGACACTAGTAGTAGTAGTAGTATAGATACTATTATAAATGTGTATACAGTATTTATTTTGTTTTTGACAATTAAACTTCAAATTTCAATATATATTTTATTCCGTAACTTGCAATTATATTATTAATAATTGTATGAATAATATTAATTATTATAGAATTATAAATATGAAGATTATAGAATATTATACCCGCCTCGGGGTGATGGATGCAACGCAGTGCGACTTGAGTCATGTACTATGGAGAGGACTTAAGCGGTATTGTTGTTGTCTATGGGCGGCGGTTACCACTTAACATCAGGTGGGCCGTCAGCTCGTTTCGTTACTTCAATGACATAAAAAAATATTATTATTATTATGCTGGTATTGTATGATATGTTATGAAGCTACTTTAAACCGAAAGATAAATTTAAGTATTATTTTACAAAAATCGCTTTTACATCAGTCCCTGGATACCATGGAGGGTTATAGTACTTGTGTAGACATATCTAACTGCCCTAAGCCCGGTATGTGTGCTGAGCGCTGCTGTGTAGCTGTGTGCAGGTCTGCTGGTGCAGCGCTGCAGCAGCGTCAGCACCGCCACAACATTATATTGCATTATCTTCTGGCTTATGCATGAATGCTAAATTTCAACCTATTCGGGTTACGAGAAATGGTTCAAAATTCAGCTCAAATTTTGACCTAAACAAATACATACTACAAATAGACACAAATATTGTATTTATTATATAAAAGCTCTTAAAACAATTTGTCTTATTCTTCTAATTTTTTTGACTTCAGAGGCTATTTGTCATGTATTAGTATACCAATGACCGCTCGTGATAAAATATTGACCGGCCTCACAGCTCAATTGGTAGTAACCCTGTCTTCTGCACTGTAGGTCGTGGGCTTGATTCCCAACCATGACATATTTGTATGACGGACATAGATGTTTGTTCTGTGTCCGGGTGTATTATATGTATGTATAAAAAAAAGTATATTTGTATTATATCAGTTGTCTGGTTCCCATGATACAAGCTATTTAGTTACCGTACTTGAGGGCTAGATGGCGCTGTGTAAAATGCCTACCATATTTATTTATTTTGCATCTTATTAGAAAACTATCATAAATGTCAAACACGCCAATTCTCTCTTAACCGACTCTACCATTAGATATTCATAGTATCAACTCCTTAAATTCGGGCAAAGCCATTGAATGGTTTATGTCTTCCTATGACGTCACGGACCCCCGGGTAAGTGGCACTTAGAGCTTAATTCAAATTGGTTAGGTTTTGGCTCTGATAATGCAATTACATATATGAGAATAAAAGAAAATAGGAAAACCGTATTTTTTATATCATAGTCAAAGTCAAAAACTTTATTTCCATAGAATTCATAAAGAAATGGCTTGGAAACGCAATAATATTCAAAACATAAGGTCACGCGTACTTATCGCTAAGTTTGACGCCTGTTCAAACCCTAGCCGACCCTCCATCGGGAAGAAAAGACAAGAAACCCCTAAAGGGGGGCTATATAATATAAATATAAAATATATCTGGACATTTCACACAGCGCCATCTTGCCCATAACTAAGCATAGCTTGTATCATGGGAACCAGACAACTGATATGATATTTATATATAATTTATTTTAGGGAATACATATAAATAATGCATATTAACACCCAGACATAGAACAAACACCGATGTTGGCCACACAAATGTTTGTGCTTAGTGGGAATCGAACCCACGACCCCAGCGCAGAAGGCAGGGTAACTACCAACTGAGCTGTGAGGCCAGTCAAAACAAATAATAATAATATTGGTGGACATTTCACACAGCGCCATCTAGCCCCAAAGTAAGCTAAGCATAGCTTTTATTGCGTAACTACAAGCGTTCTTCAAGCGTAACTGTGTTCCAGTTTGAAAGGTGTGGTTGCCGGTGAAATTACAGGCACATGAGACATTCCACCTACACGTTTCAGAGTTACGGGCGCATACAATGCTACTTGGGTCTTGTCGTACATAGTAGGGGGGACCCAAGTCGCATCGGTTGTTATTGGCCGAGGTTACTTAACACCAGGTGGGCCGTCGGCTCGTTCGGTAAATGAAATTCATAAAAAAAAGTGCATATAATTTCACCGGCGCACGGAACACTTCAAAGTTATTTCAAAAGGGCACATTATTTTTGGATTTTCAGCTGAATTTGACAGCCAACATCAAAAAACCAATTTCGCACGAAAACACGGGAATGTTTTTATTGTGTACGTAAAGCATTGTTTTACTGGCCGTTACAATTTTAAGTACACGCACTAGATTGGATGCTGTCCCTTATCAATTTGCGTGTACAACAGCTGTGTAGACGTTGGCACCTTTGCATATACTATCATAATCATCATCATCGCGATTAATACAAGAATCGGAGATGACATGAAATATATTTCTAGCTTTGATCATCGAAGGTGCAAATCAGTCAGAATTACTGAGGTATTTTTTATGTCAAAGTCAAAGTCAAAAACTTTATTTCCATAGAATTCATAAAGAAATGGCTTGGAAACGTCAATAATATTCAAAACATAAGGTCACGCGTACTTATCGCTAAGTTTAACGCCATGGGTTTTTATAGTTTGGTATGAATTAGTCGACGAAAGCTGAGTTATTCGTGGGGAAACAAAGCGACAGCTCACCCCTAGTCACGTCTATCTATCTATGTTTCAACGACAATGTAAGCCATTAGGTGAAATTACAGGCACATGAGACATTCCACCTACATGTCTCAGAGTTACGGGCCATACGATGCATTGGGTCTTATCGTACCTAGTAGGGGAGGACCCAAGTCGCATCGGTTGTTATGGACAGAGGTTACCACTTAACACCAGGTGGGCCGTCGGCTCGTTCCGTAACTGTATCACGTAACAAAAAGCCTAGAACATTGCCAGGGAAAAATAAAAGGTTGCATTTTGAATAGTCAAAGGTAGCCCTAAGTTGGATTTGAACCCAAACGCTAGGAAAATATTGAATTTACAGACTGGGTAATTCATATAATTTTTATTTATTTTCTTTTTGGTGGACATTTCACACAGGGCCATCTAGCCCCAAAGTAAGCTAAGCATAGCTTGTATCATGGGATCCAGACAACTAAAATAATACTTATATATTTTTCTTTTGTAAATACATACATATAATACATATTAACACCCAGACACAGAACAAACATCAAAGTCACAAATGTCACATAAATGTTTATCCTGAGTGGGGATCGAACCCATGACCTACAGCGCAGAAGGTAGGGTTACTAAACAACTGAGCTATGAGGCCAGTTATTTTTTTCTTATTAAAGTAAAAAAAAGACGTGTGACACTCGGAGACTGCCGCGGTAAAGCTATTGCGCGTGATATTTCAAAAAGTCATTAAAAGTTCTGGTATTTATCGATAGATGGAAAAACTAAAAAGTATCACCGCTGTGCCGGTCGGAGTGGGGGGTGTTAGGTTTTTTTCATTACGGAATTTCTGGATTCGGTCTCCACGCTCAAGGTCCGCGATAGAAGCTATGGAATAGCTTAAAAATTAAAGTAATTGGATGGAGTTACTACCAACTGAGCTGTGAGTCAAATGAAATGATGGCCTTGATATAAAATACATAATCAAAATCGTTTACGTATAAAAACGTCCTACTCACAGTCCCATCATAACATTTTAGTCGGTACATCACCAGATTAAGCCGCGATTATTAGAATTAAAGGTAATATCTTGAATTTTTATAACATTTTGATGGGTTTTTTTACGTATTGAGATACTAAGTTATGGATCGTAAAGTTGTATTTTATTTATTTACAATACAATACATTTCGAGTGTTGTTTGGAAACCATTTTGGGAATTGCACAAGATTGTTTATCTTAGAGAGGTTCTTCGAGACGTCGTTTGCTTAGTGGTAATCGCGGAGTTTCATCTTGAGGTGGTTGGTTCAATTAATTTTGTGATTGCAAAGTTTATAACATTCTTAAAATGGTGACGGAAAACATCTCTAGGAAACAGAAAAGCTTTGTCAATCTAGATCTAGATCCTAGATCGCATTGAATTACTTCATATTGATTTACTTAATTTGACCCTCTAACACAGGTATCTTCATACTTAAAAGAGTG
This sequence comes from Chesias legatella, assembly GCA_947359385.1. NCBI lineage: Eukaryota > Metazoa > Arthropoda > Insecta > Lepidoptera > Geometridae > Chesias > Chesias legatella. The sequence continues at coordinate 3,094,235 of OX375789.1, forward strand.
TGACTAACACTTAAAATGTATATTAGATAATTAGATAAAGGTTACCAAAATACAATATTATTATTATTATATATTAATCAGATACTAGTATGATATAAATAAAAAAATTGGTGGAGAGACCCATCTAGCCCCAAAGTAAGCTAAGCATAACTTGTATCATGGGAACCAGACAACTGATATACATACTTATATACTTTTGTTTCGTAAATACATAAATATACCAGACACAGAACAAACATCTATGTTACAAATGACACATAAATGTTTGTCCTGATTGGGAATTGAACCTACGACCTACAGCGCAGAAGGCAGGGTTACTATCAAATGAGCTATGAGGCTGATAGGTTTTAAGTCAACTAGATTTCATCGTGCTAATAAAATACATGTCGGTTTTTAAGAAGATTATTTCACATTTCCAGCGCTTGTTGTTCCACTAAGGGTATGGTTACCGGTGAAATTACAGGCACGTGAAATCACGTCGTCCACACCGGGAACTTACAACAGGCCTAAGTCATAATTACATTATACCTTTAATTACTATATTTTGTATCGTATTTCACGTGTTACTTTAATTGTTTTCTGTGTAAATACGCAAACCATTTCGCGTTAGTGTGTGCGTACAGAATATCTGTAATTTATACGCCTTTGACTCGCTACGCCGCTACTATTGGTTCGTTTCTCGGAAGGGTCAATTCTGGGTCAAGTTTTGTTTTTATTATATAAATAAATATCGGTAGAAATTTCACACAGCGCCATCTAGCCCCAAATTAAGCTAAGCGTAGCTTGTATCATGGGAACCAGACAACTGATATTCTTATATACTTTTTGTTAATACAATCCAGACACAGACTAAACACCTATGTTCGTCACACAAATGTTTGTCCTGGGTGTGAATCGAACCCACGACCATGATAGCGCAGAACGCAGTGTTAGGTGCTACCAACCGTGAGAGTGAGGCTGTAGTACAAGCATATATACTTTTTTGAGGAAACATTATGTATCTAGTTAGTTTTAAACATATCTATCTAGTTAAGTTTTACTGTTTAAATGGCTGATGTTGGCTGAAGTAATAAACAGTATCAAATAATTGTTCTTTTTTTCTTTCTTTCTATAATCTTTCGACTTCCAATGATAGGGTCCGGCAATCTTAATAAATAACCGAAAAAGATATAAAATATATTTGAAAATATAATTGTAGGTGTCGACTGACCTGAGATTTGGCTTGTTTCGTTTCTTTGAGTTATGTAGGTACCTTGCCAACTGCAGTATTTTTTGTGCGTTCAAAAGGAGGGCGTGGTAGATTTATATTTATTCGGGTTCAAAAATTATGAACTCGTTTTATTGGAAATATTCTCAAACCTTTTTTGCATATCCACACAGCTCAGTTGGTAGTACCCTGCCTTCTGCGCTGTAGGTCGTGGGTTCGATTCTAATAATAATAATATTGGTGGAAAATTCACACAGCGCCATCAAGCCCCAAAGTAAGCTAAGCACAGCTTGTACTATAGGAATCAGACAACTGATATAATACATATATACTTTTTTGTAAATACATACACAATACATATTAACATCCAGACACAGAACAAACATCTATGTTCATCACACAAATGTTAGTCGTGTGTCGGAATCAAACCCATGACCTACGGCGCAGAAGGCAGGGTTTCTACCTACTGAGCTGTAAGGCCAGTCTGCGGTATGTACCACTAGGCCAACTGGAACGGACCCACCATGAAGCATTACCGATATTTTGACAAATTGTTGTCACGAATTCGTCTTCAATGCGTGATTGAATCAATTTTAAAAGTTTTACCGTAAAATGGGTCAAATTACAATAATTATGTTGTAGAAAGAATGTTAGTAATATGTATTAATATTACAATAAGAATATGAATAAGTTTTATTTGTAATTATAAACAAAATTCCATGAAATAATTAAGTATTATGCCTAGTTCCTACTGGAAATTCGATGACGTGTCAAGTGCACGAAAGGAGCCTCTCTGAGGCGCACTTAAAATCCTTTCACCACACCGGTTCGAGAGTACCAGTGACTCGAATAGATAGAGATGCCTGGTTCCTATTTACGTAGATTCATCTGTGAGGATTCATTTGGGGGCCCACGTTGCTTGCGTCCGTAAGTGATCACCCTTTGAATCCCTACACGTGTCCCCCGGGTGGTGCGAAAGGAGCAACCCAAAGTAGCAGTAGAACTCTCAAACACTACTCTCATGTGCCTGTAATTTCACCAGCAGCCTTTTAAACCGGAACAAGTAACGCGAATGCGTCCCTGCGCGGCAGCTGAAATGAGTATAGTGGCAGTACTTCCCCGACGAACTTGGCACAAGCTCTTCTAATACCCATTTCTGCCAGCAATAATCCCTTTGTATTTGTATGGTTGTGCATCAACGGAGCCTGATTGAGGCTCACACTAGACCTTTCACCACACTGATTCTAGTGACACAATTACTCTAATTGGTAAGGTTGTACTGGTGGCTGATGAAATTACAGGCACACATGGCTTCATGGCAATTTCCACCTCAAGACTGACAATTTTATTTTTATGAGTTTAGTGGTGGAACGAGCTGACGGCCCACCAGATGTTAAAATGTAACCGCCGCCCATAGACAACAGCAATACCACTCAAGTCCTCTCCACCAGAGTATGAGATGACTCAAGTCGCAATGCGTTGCGTCCATCACCCCGAGACGGGGATGTTACGTCTCATGCGGCTGCAATTACACCGGCACCCACTCCCTTCCACCGGAACACAGCAACACGAGTGCATCACTGCTTGCCGGCAGATTACCAGGTGTGGCATTGATTTATGATAATGTTAAATTCGTTTATTGAAATAAATATGCGCTTATCGATTGTACAAAGTAATATTGAATACACGATTGTTAGTGAGTAGTAAGTAGGCGGGGCAGGCGGAGTCGGGGCTCGGAAGCAACTCTATTGTGACAAACATACATACATAATGTTTAGTAATACACTTAGGAAATGTGTGGACATGACGAAAATAATTTCTACTGCTACTAGTCGAGTTACTGGTTCACTTTTTTTATGTGATTGAGTTACGGAACGAGCCGACGGCCCACCTGGTGTTAAGTGGTATCCTCTGCCCATAACAACTAATGTGACTTGGGTCCTCCCCTACTAGGTATGACAAGACTCAAGTCGTATGCGCCCGTAACTCTGAGACGTGTAGGTGGAATGTCTCATGTGCCTGTAATGTCACCGGCAACCACACCTTTCAAACCGGAGCACAGTAACGCTAATGCGTTACTGCTTGGCGGCAGAAACGGGTATGGTGGCAGTACTTACCCGGACGAACTTGGCTTGAGTTCTACTGCTCTTACATTTTGGGGACTTTCACAGGCAGATAGCTGATGTTACAAGGAGTAACTAGCTACTTCGCCGAGAGGTAAAACAGGGGTGTGTATATATAAAACCGAATTCCTCGGACGAAGTCGCGGGAAACAGTACAAAATAAAAATATAAATAACTCCACACTAAATATGTGCTTAACCATTACTAAGGGTTGGTCCACACTATGCGTCAAAACTGTTTACATAATCATAAACACAATAGTCTGGTATTGTAATGAGTGGCACCCACGCCAGCGAGAGTGCAAGACGCGGGTGTGGTCCAAGTGAAAACGATCAGCGATTATCATAATAATAATAATAATAAGTAACAATTGGCACAGCCCGTGTTTTTGGATAATCCCCTGAAAAGGGAGAAATAAAAATCTAGAAAGAAAATAATAATAATAAAAATTTGTAATATTATTATTATTATTATTATTATTATTATAAGCACTGGGTGGGCCATCAGCGCGCTCCGCAACTTTTTCACATATAACAAATATATAGTTTGATGTCAACTTACACAGCTAGTATGACTCGTTTTGCTGTGTGAATTGTCAACCAATTTTATTATTAAAAACACCGGTCAATCTGTATACTCTTCACACGTTACAAATAATAGTTTAATAGTTTATTGTCATATTTTAAACAGTACAATAAACAAGATTTATGTATTGCATATGGAAAATAGTTTGTTGCCAACTTAAACACAGCTACTATAACTCGTTTTAGTATTACTCACTGAGAAACACACAAACGCTGTCGCTTGTAACTTGGACCGCACCTCGCTCACTTACAATAACAGTAACTTACTCGTTGTAACTTCACAAGGTGCCGTATTTGGACCATTTAGTCGTTTCGTTATATATGAGACAAAATGATATTTAAGTCGAGAATTGTATCTCTTAACTTAACCCGCCTTCTCTAAGTAAGATACTTAATATTACAAATATGCTTAGGTAAAATATAAATATGGTAACATAAAGTATATCTGAATGTTTGTACTTCACGCAAAATTGGCCAAACCGGAGGTAGCCGGTTCAAATCCCGCCGTTGCACCAATGAGTTTTTTCACTTTATAAATGTATGTGCCACTTTCCCAAACAAAGAAGAAATCATCTGTGAGGAAACCGACATGTCCTAGTACTAAAATTTCGAACGTATGTGTCAAGTGCATGAAAGGAGCCTCTTTGAGGCGCACTTAATCTTTTCACCGCACTGGTTCGAGAGAACCAGTGACTCTAATAGCAGTAGATCCGAGCGTTGCGTGGCGTTGCGGCGACATCTAGGCTAATACAACACTATTCTGCTAGTAGTAGTCTACTTTACTCTACTCTGGTCTGTTCTGCTCTACTCTACTCACTCTACTCTATTCGTATCTAATCTACTCTGTTCTGCTCTGCTCTACTCTACTCTATTCACTCTACTCTATTCTAATCTAATCTACACTACTCTGCTCTACTTTACTAACCTGTACTCTACTCTACCCACTCTACTCTACTCTAATCTAATCTACACTACTCTGCTCTACTTTACTAACCTGTACTCTACTCTACCCACTCTACTCTACTCTAATCTAATCTACACTACTCTGCTCTGCTCTGCTCTGCTCTACTCTACTCTACTCTATATTAATACGCGTATCACTGGCTCCCTCTAAGTAGTGAGATACAGTCACAGACGTAAAACATTTCATAATAACATTTGTTTAATTACCAACACGTTAGCGCCACAATTTATTGTTAATTTATTCAGTAAACAAATATATTTGCCAAAATCGATTTGAAAATCAAATTGGAAGGCTTCGGGTTCGCGCTAATCGCTTTCAATCTAAACAAATACTTCATATCTTTAAATAAATAAAGGCATGTCAAGCGGGTGTGCGAAATTAGCAAACGATTCCGTATATAGTTTAGTTCAGAATTCAGGGTATTATCAAGATGAACAAATTTAAATAAAATACAAGCGAGACTTCTCATAGCTCAGTTGTTAGTAATCCTTCTGCTCTGTAGGTCGTGGGTTCGATTCCCATCCAGTATAAAAATTTTTTGAACCGTACATAGGTGTTTATTATGTGTCTGGGTGGTGATACGAATAGAAGTATATACAAAATAGTATATAAATATTATATTAATTGTCTGGTTTCCTTGATACGAGCTATGCTTAGCTTACTTTGGGGCTAGATGGCGCTGTGTGAAATGTGCACCAATATTTATTTATTTATCACTCAGTCGCTAGAACTCGCTTCACGCATCACCAATTTGCTCTATTATTTATAATTTAAGAAATAAAATTCCTTAAGTGTTAATTCGGTAATTGATATGTGATCAAAAAAGAGAGTTAAATTTTAATGTTGCGTCACGTGTAGGCACATTTCGTTACATGAGAGAGAAGAAAGATATATCACGCAACTGGAGTAAAAGAGAGCGACTCATACACGACACATAGCGATACAATATGATAGTGTCTAGTTCTAGTTATTACGAAGTTGAATTCTATCACACAATTTTTTTTTTTTTTAGTTTAGTTTTTAGTTTAAAGCTAAGTTATTACTTTGCAGATTTTAAGTTATTGTGATTATTAATAGCATCCGCTCTTCTTCTTCTTCGAGTCACCGGTTCTGTCGAACCAGTGTGGTGAAAGGATTGTAAGTGCGCCTCAAAGAGGCTCCTTTCGTGCACCCGACACATGTCTTCGAATTTTTAGTTCTAGGACATGCCGGTTTCCTCACGATGTTTTCCTTCACCGTTTTGAGAACGTGGTATTGCGCACATAAATCTTTCAATCGAAAAACTCATAGGTGCACGTCGGAATTTGAACCGGGGACCTCCGGATTGAAACTCGGAGGTCAGTACCGCTAGACCACCACGCTATCATCATTTAGCATCCGCTAAAAATAGGGAACCCCAAAATCCATGTTCAAAAGTATGAGAGCAAAAGGCAATTAAGTGCCAATCATCAGAATCAACAGCTTTTGTAGATCAGGAGCAAGCAGTTGATAATTTGCAACATGTGTCCATGACTATGATGAGCATTATGCCTTAAAAAAATGTAGAAAACTTTTCTTCTATATATTATGTATATATAGTATTAGTGTATTACATATATTCTTCGTCTATTGATGTAGGTATGTACCTCTATAATGTAATCCATGTACTAAGTCGTAATCTTTTAAGTGTATTTTGTGCCTCCAACCAATCAGACGCCGTCCCGGTGTCGTGTCGGTGTCGGATCGTCGGCTGCAAATCACGTACACTATTGCAGTCATCTCCTTGACTACATATTATACTCAGTGGTGGAGTCCGCCCAAAATTAAGATTACGATTTCTTACCTTCATTTATAGCGACCGAGTAACGACTAAAATATACTGAACTAGCTGTGCCCCGCGGTGTTACCCGCGGTGAATAAGTAATCCCACGGGAACACTGCACTTTTCCGGGATCAAAGTAGCCTATGTGTTAATCCAGGATATAAGCTATCTTGATACCAAATTTCATCCAAATCCATTCAGCCGTTTGAGCGTGAAAGAGTAACAAACATACATACAAACTTTCACGTTTATAATATTAGTAGGATTTGCCGAACGATACAGATCAGAGACTTTTTTGTTGTGAGATGTGAATGAATTTCGTTAGTTCATTTTGGGATAACGAGAAGAAGTTTTTTGGTACTAAATGTTTATTATTTGATTTAATCTTTCAATATATTCAATATATTGGTAATTTTATTAGCAGTAGAACTTATGCCAACTTCGTTTGGGGAAGCGCTGATACCATACCTATTTTTACCGCCAAGTAAATTGTATTTTTTTTTCTTGTGTTTTGTGTTAGATCCCTGCTCCTTTGTGTATTTGTGCTGGAATAAATCTGTTATCTATCTATCTATCTACTGTCCGTTAAAAGGTGTGGTTGCCGGTGAAATTACAATCACTTGAGACATTCAGAATTACGGGTGCGGGTACGGGAATCTGATCGGCCTGTAAGTTTATTATATAAAAAGTATGTGTGAAGGAGTCTCTTTGAGGCGCACTTAAAATTCTTCCACCACACTGTTGCGAGAGAACCAGTGACTCGAATAGAATAGAAAACATTAAAACCTATTCAATTTTAATTATTTTACAAATTAAATTGGCAATTTTGCAAAAACACACGTTTTGAATGCACGAGTGCGCCCGCCAGATATTTATACATAAATAAAAACTTGCTGTCTGTTTGTTCGATCAGCAATCGGGCTCAATGTTATGAATGCAAATATTACCAATTCCCAGCAAATATGGAACTTTTGAAAACTAAAATTGGAAATGAATTGAATTTATGGGCGGAACTGAATTATTGAGAGGGGAATTTACAAAAATGGTTGGAAACTTACGGCTTTTGTGTACTTTCAGGTACTATCATTTATTATACTATCATATATTCTGGTACTACCGGAAAGTGATATATGCTTAGTGAGAAAGGTAAGATAATAACCCAAAGTAAACTGAGCATAGCTTGTATCATGGGAACCAGACAACTGATATAAATACATATAAACTGTTATAATACATATTAGCACCCGGATACGGAACAAACATTCGTCATACAAATGTTTGACCTGCGTGGGAATCAAACTCACGACCCACAGCGCATAATGCAGAGGTACCTACCAACTGAGCTACGAGGCCTACCTTACCTAAGTAAGGTATCTAGTCTATTTAGTATAATAATCACTGTGAAAACCCTAGACTAAGCTTGTTACTAAAAATATATTTAATTTTCATTTCATTTCATTTACAATCAAGGCAACGTATGTTACTTAGATGTTAGTCCGGGAACCATTTACCACCTGATTCCCAGAGATCACCTGTCAAAGGAATCCTGAGGATGGAGGAATGGAGGCTAATCAAATTTCAGTTGATTGAGCCAAGAGTTTCTATCTCGTGATGCCTGACTTATACACGGTGATTTTATTAAGCTTATTTGAGTTTACCCCTAAATTACCCCTTTAATTTAAAGCACCCTGTATAAAAATTTGGTGAATGGTAAAACCTAGCGTTATCAATTAAATAAATAAATATTGGTGGACATTTCACACAGCGCCATCTAGCTAGTTACGGAATGAGCCGACGGCCCACCCGTGTTAAGTGGCAACCTAGGCCTATAACAACCGATGCGACTTGGGTCCTCCCCTACTAGGTACGACAAGACCCAAGTCACACGTATGTGCCTAACTCTGAGACGTGCAGGTGGAATGTCTCATTATATAATATAATTCTTTATAAATTCTATGGAAATAAAGATTTCTTGACTTTGATTTTGTCCTTATTCCTAAATTATAGACATCCGGTATTATTTCGGAAAATCCAAAACCAATTATAACTTGCGAGTTTTAAATAATAAACATACTCGATAATTGATCAAGTATTAAAATATTCAAGTCTCGACTGACGAGCCAAAACTTTCCCGAACAATTAAACTTAACAAGATTATGTGATGCATCGTGAATATTAACTCTGGTATCCGATTTAGTGACAGGCCTCGCAGCTCAGTTGGTTCGTAACTCTGCCTTGTGAGCTGTAGGTTGTGGGTTCGATTCCCAACCAGGACAAACATTTGTGTGACGAATATAGATGTTTGTTCTGTGTTTGGGTGTTATGTATATGTATGTATTTACAAAAAAAGTATTTAAGTATGTATATCAGTTGTCTGGTTCCCATGATACAAGCTATGCTTAGCTTACTTTGGGGCTAGATGGCGCTGTGTGTAATATTTATTTATTTATATTATTTAGTTAAAAGCTGTTATTTTGGCGACAATTTCTTTGTAATACATTTAAAGCATAATATAGATTTTTTCCTAATTGTTTCTCTTCACCGATTCACTTTCCAAAATCTCACACGACCTGAAGAAATAAGACAACCTTTTTTTTCTGTAGTGTCATCCAATAGCCAACACATTAACACATGCAAATGATGTTATGTCAGGTTGTTTGTAAGCGCCGCACTTCGGCAAAAAACATGCTCAAGCACGTGTCTCACGATAAACTGGAGGGACCCGTAGTTAATAAATGATGCGAATAGGAAAATTATGTTTTCGTTTCTGGTCTGGCCTAACAGTTACGTTGGTTGTAACTCTGTCGTGTTGTAGGTCGTGGGGTTCGATTCTCACCCAGGGCAAATCTGTGTTTGGTTGTTAATATGTATTGTAGTTTGTATGTATTGGTAATATGTACTTTATTTAAATCTGGGAATCACAAAGACCCAGCTAATTATAGACCGATATCGGTATTACCAACTTTGAGTAAAATATTTGAAAAAATAATCTTAGAGCAATTATTAACACATTTTAATAGAAATACCTTATTTCATAGTAATCAGTTTGGATTTACCAAAGGTCGGTCCACGATTGATGCTGGTGTAATGCTTTTAAAGCACATCTTTGAAGCTTGGGAGAAATCACAAGATGCAATCGGTGTATTCTGTGATCTTTCCAAAGCTTTTGATTGTGTAGATCACTCTATCTTGATTTGCAAGCTCAAACATTACGGTATCCAAAATAAAGCGATTGACCTTGTACAGTCATATCTATCAAACAGAATCCAAAAAGTTGCCATTGGCGGTGAAAGGTCTACAGGTTCCGCTATTGACAAGGGTGTGCCGCAAGGTTCAATACTGGGCCCGTTTTTGTTTCTAGTTTATGTCAACGACCTCCCTTTTTTTGTGAATACTTTGTGTGATATAGTCCTTTTTGCTGATGACACTTCTCTTTTATTTAAAGTTGACAGATATAAAGATAATTACGATAGTGTAAATGCGTCACTATCTAAAGTTTTAGATTGGTTCATATCGAACAATCTTTTACTCAATTCTAACAAAACTAAGTGCATTAAATTCACTTTGCCAAATGTGAAGCAAATGTCGGCTAATATACAAATAAATGGAGAAGTGCTTAATCTTGTTGGTTCCACTGTGTTTTTGGGTTTAACTATAGATGCAAAGCTACAGTGGGGTGATCAAATCGCAGCACTTGCCTCCAGACTTAGTTCAGCCGCATTCGCGGTACGTAGAATAAGACAGCTAACGGATGAAGTTACTGCTAGGTTAGTTTATTTTAGTTACTTTCATAGTGTTATGACGTACGGTATCCTGCTTTGGGGGAAAGCAGCAGATATCCATGCCATATTTGTTTTACAAAAGAGAGCTATACGTTCAATTTATAAAATGAAATCAAGGGACTCTCTGAAAGAAAAATTCAAAGAAATAAATGTCCTTACAGTGTCATCACAGTATATATATGAAAAATTATTATATGTTCATAAAAACATATCTAGTTTTGAGAAAAAAAGTGATGTTCATACCAAGAACACTAGAAACAAAAATAAATTAAACATTCCAAGATTCCGATTGCAAAAAGTCAACGGATCTTTTATGGGAAATTGTGTACACTTTTATAATAAACTTCCTGAACAAGCAACGAAGCTTCCGACCCAAAAATTCAAGTCATACATAAAGAAGGGTCTGGTAAGTAAAGCTTATTACACTGTAAATGATTATATAAATGATAAATCCCCATGGTCTGATGTCGCTCTGCTCAACGACACACAAAACATCCTGTAATAGTATATTATGTAGTCATAAATGTAACATAGACCTAAGTACTCAATTGTTACAAGGATCGTGCTCGCGAAAAGAAAGGAATCCCTCCATTAGGGGTTTCTTGTCTGTTCTTCCCCATGGAGGGTCGGATAGGGTTTGAACAGGCGTCAAACTTATCGATAAGTACGCGTGACCTTATGTTTTGAATATTGACGTTTCCAAGCCATTTCTTTATGAATTCTATGGAAATAAAGTTTTTGACTTTGACTTTGACTTTGACTTATTCACAATTTTTTTTATAATTACTCTGTCAGTTATCTGGTATTTTCTTAATTAGGGGCTAGATGGCATATGTAAAAAAAACAAGACTACTATAAGTTTATGAGAAATTTAAAAGCAGAAACTGAATATATGATGTTTGAAGAGTAGCAATCTGCATAACATTAATTTTTAACAAAAGTTTTGTTACGTATTTATTAACGAATAATAAAAATTTGGTTCAAAAATTGCTAACACTTTTACAACGTCAACAATGTCTCCTCCCTGGAATGTGTCGTCTCTGTAAAAATTCCAGTGGTTTTGATAATTTGATACGGGCCCCTAAAACTACCCGCCAAAGTCCGTTTGTATAGGACGAAAATGTGAAATATTTTTCAAGTAAACAATGACGTAAAGTGGGTATCGAATTGACGGGTCGTTTTTGTAAGAATTTACAGAAAAAATATGTCGTCTGAGAGACAGTCAAAGCAAATTTTAAACGCTTATAAACTTCGTATTATTTGTATGAAGTAAATATAAAAAGTGAGTCATAATATAGAACTTACACCAAGTTCGTCTAGGAAGTACTGCTGCCATACCGATTTCTGCCGCCAAGCAATGATGCGTGCGCTGTTCCAATTCGAAAGGTGTATTTGCTGGTAAAAATTACTTTCTTTCTCAGAGTTAAGGACGGAAACGATGCGATTACTATTCTACTACTATTACTATTCTTTCGTTCAATATCTTGGGTCCATCCGGCGCCAATATTTACGACGTGTTAATTAGTATTATATATAATGTTGTAAATGAATTGAGACGCACATGAAATATCACACGGCTGTGTGAATATTTATTGAGAATAAAGTATGAAAGAAATTAAGTTTATTTTTGATTTGGGGGATCAAGTTGCTCGCGTCCGTATGCGATCACCCTTTGAATCCCTACACGTGTCCCCCGGGTGGTGCGAAAGCAACCCAAAGTAGCAGTACAACTTGTGCCAAGTTCCCCCGGAGAAGTACTGCCACCACACCTGGTAATCTGCCGGCAAGCAGTGATGCACTCGTGTTGCTGTGTTCCCGTGGAAGGGAGTGGATGCCGGTGAAATTGCAGCCGCATGAGACGTAACATTTGGTTTACCCGCGGTGAATAAGTAATCCCACGGGAACATTGCACTTTTCCCGCATCAAAGTAGCATATGTGTTAATCCAGGATGTAAGCTATCTTGGTACCAAATTTCATCCAAATCCATTCAGCCGTTTGAGCGTGAAAGAGCAACAAACATCCATACAAACTTTCACGTTTACAATATTAAGTAGGATACAAACGTTGAACCCAGGTATCCATGTATTTGATCATTAAATCGGCGAGTTACCTTATAAATTAAATAAATTCAAAAGGACTTGATAAATTTCGCGTGTAATTTTTCAAAATCTTACGGTACTGTACCCAAATTACGAGTCACCACAAATAAATCACCGTTTGCATCTCAGAGTGATATTCATCTAGCTATGGATATTGACTTCTGAGCTTAACAAGTCTTGTGCCTTAGCAGATTCAACTATATTTATTTTTCAGGTTTTCCTAGTTCGGGTACTTATGTTATCCGCACAGATTTTCGATACATTAAGTGAAAACTATGTAAAAAAAAAAAATTGTAGTAAATTAATATTTTTATTATCATTTTACAAACAATATTTTACAATTGAAAAACGAAATCAAATTAAAAATCATAAAAATAAAAGACTTAAACTTATATAAAAAAACTACTAAAATTGGATTATATTTAGTGTTATATTTAGATTTGTTTATTTGCTTTTTTGTGACGATTTTCGTTGTTGTGTACAGTTTGTTTGACCAAATGCCTTCTTTCTTTCTAGTAGTACGCGGGTTACTAGGGGTGAAGCCGTGCGCAAATCTTATAGTACAGCTAACCTGTATTACATTTCGGCCTCACCGCTCAATCGGTAGTAACTCTGCCTTTTGCGCTACAGGTGGTGGGTTCGATTCCCACTCAGGACAAACATTCATGTGACGAATATAGATGTTTGTTCTGTGTCTGGGTGTTAATATGTATTTACAATAAGAAAAATATATATCAGTTGTCTGGTTCCCATGATACAAGCTATTCTTAGCTTACTTTGAGGTAGATGAAGTGAAATTTCTTTTTATTAAGTAGTAAGCATAGTCTAGTGTTTTTACAATGAATTAATACTAGTGTAATTATTATACCATACAATTATTATATTTATAATAAAGCTGGTTCACAGTTTGGTCGTTATTACTCTCCGCTAAGTGCAGCCGTCATTACAGAGGTCAAACGCCACTTAATTTAAACTTTCACACGCGTCGTATTAAATCGTATATGTTCGCGGATTGGATACGAACTGGTCCTTAATATTACTTATATATTATATGTAATTACTTATGTACTACTAACTTATGTTAAGTTCTAAAATTATATTCTCTTTGGAGGGATGGCGTTTGGAATGAGATTATTGCGTTAGTGCAAAACTTAAGGATCGCCTCACAGCTCAGTTGGTAGTAACTCTGCCTTCTGAAGGACGTGGGTTCAATTCCAACCTACTCAAACCGTAACATATATACATAAAAAAAAATGTTGTCTATTAAAACCCTATCCAAGGGGAAGGAAGATCATGATTTCTAGCTGCATCGAAAAGGGAAACATGGAATCGAAGAAGTATGATTTTTGATATCACTGAGCGTTTGGTCAGTGTTTAGTCGGGTGGTACAGATACCGAATTTCAATCACCAGGTCACTGGTTCAAATCCAGGCCTTAAACAAAGAGCTTTTCACACTGAAAATATATATGCTCTAAATACCGGCTAAAATAAAAAATCGAAGATTGATGTCGTGTGCACAAAGGGAGCCTCTTTGAGGCGCACTTTATTCCTTTCATCACACTGCTGATAAATAGGTATCTAAAGTAATGCAACGTAATGAAATTTCACATCAATATGTCTCCGGAAAGCAAATGATTAAGATAAATACAGTTAATTCATATCTTCATTAACTATTTCATATGAGCATTTAAAATTAAAATTTCTCAAACCGTCTAACACTCAGACAGTCAATAAAATTAATATCGATCTTAAATATTCAACGTGGTATCCATAGTTGAAGCTTAAGTTATAATCCATAATACTACTACTACATAATACCACTATTACATAATACCACTACTACATAGTACCACTATTACACAATACCACTACTACATAATACCACTACTACATAGTACCACTACTACACAATACCACTTCTACATAATACCACTACTACATAATACCACTACTACATAATACCACTACTACATAATATCATTACTACACAATAAAAAGTTAAATACTATTGTATCATACATCGAAGGCCTCACAGCTCAGTTGGTAGTAACTCTGCCTTCTGCGCTGTAGGTAGTGGGTTCCATTCCCACACAGGACAAACATTTGTGGAATGAATATAGATGTTTGTTCTGTATCTGCGTGTTAATATGTATTTATTTACAAAAAAGAAGTCTAAATAAGTATTCTGTCAGTCATCTGGTTCCCATAGTACAAGCTATGCTTAGTTTGGGGCTAGATGGCGCTGTGTGAGTTGTCTACCAATAGTATTGTACCATATGGTGACCTAAGCTTTCTTTATTTATACTGCGGTGAGAGCGAGAGGCATGATAAAAGGAGACGCCTGCAAGGTGCATCCGAGGTGTAAAGATGAAACACGAAGTGACGCGGACGAGGGATGGGAAATTTTTCATCGACAAATATAGAGCAGTACCATAACTAAAGATAATGTGTTTTAGCCTTATTGCATCACCAAAGAGATATTTATCTCAATCATCCTAAAGTTTGCTTTCAGGGATGGTTTTTGATGTGAAACATCTATAGCCGCACGTAAAACAGATTTCTGTCTTGGCGACGCGTCGCCACGGCATGAGCGCTGATTGGTCCGTTCAAGGTTACGACAAATCATAAACATTATTAGTGATGGGGTACTTAGTTTCTTACAAAATAATGTCGATGTTTCACATCTGCCAGGCGTCCCGTGACGGCTCACATTTTTTTTAATTAAATTTTTTCGGGCGACTATTAATGTCCATTTTCTTGTTTTGTATATATAATATAAGTAGACTTGCGTAAGCACCGGTTAAAACCTTGGTTTTAAGATGCTAAATCCATAAAATATTGTCATAATTGTAAAACTGATATATAAATAAAATAAAATTATTTTATAGATTGTTAATAGTTGTAATGACTAAAATGGTTAAAAAATAGAAGACGGCCTCAAGCTCAGTTGTTAGTAACTGTGTCTGTAGGACGTGGTTTCGATTTCAACCCAGGACAAACATAATATGTGTGACGAACGTTGATGTTTGTTCATTGTCTGGGTGTCAATATGTATTATATGTATGTATATACAAAAAGTATATAACTATTATTTATCATTTGTCTGGTTCCCATCATTAAAGCCATGCTTAGGTACCTTTCGTTGAGACTAAATAACTCTGTGTGGAATATCCACCGATATTTATTTACCATTTCTTTTTACTGTCAGCCCAAGAGTGGAAATCCTTACCTGCGTCTGTATTTCCCGAGAACTATAATCTAGAGGTCTTCAAGAGGAGAGTGAATAGGTATGTTCTAGGCAAGCATGCTACATCGTAGACCGCATCATCACTTAACATCAGGTGAGATTGCGATCAAATGCAAGGCTATCGTATTTAAATAAAAAAAGCTGTCAAAATGACAGTGACATTAGAAACATCGACATTGAAATTCCAGAACGTCGCACAACACTTAAGTTCACGGCCCAAACGGCGCACGGAACGGGTTCCAGGCTAAATAATAATATCCCACTCTGGGAATAAATCCATACAATGGACTTGAATGCCTCACACTTGCCGAGTCCAACAAAAAGGAAGAATGATTGAGACTCCCGCTGCCGCTAAAATATATTGGACTTATCTCACCTTGCTTACAACCTTTTATGTGTCTGGGTGTTAATATGTATAATGTATGTATTTACAAAAAATAGTATAAGTATGTATATCAGTTGTCTGCTTCGTTCCCATGATACAAGTTGTGCTCTACTTTGGGGCTAGATGGCGCTGTGTGAAATGTCCATATTTAAATTTATTTTAATTTTAAGTATCTGAAAATGTTCGTATCGATATAATCTTGATGTTAAATAAATAAATGTATAATAACCATCTAAGGGTCTAAGGTAAGGATGATGCATTTCTTCACGACTAATTTAATTATGTTTATTTAATTACAAAAATTACATGTTATTTGTTTCGTCCTGAGCGATTATAGATTCCGGCAGGAAGGAAAACATACCTGGTCCTAGAACCATCAATTCGAATATGTCTGAATTATTTTTGTTTCAAGGAATACCGTCTTAAGATGTTTTCTTAACCGTTGCGAGAACCTCGTACCTATTCAGGTACACACATCAATTTTTCAAGAATTGGTTCACTGTATTCCACCACGCGACCTCCAAATTCAAAGCCCGGGGTCTATACCACTGGGCCAATAAGCTCACAACTTTTTTTATGTGATATTAGTGACGGAACGAGCTGACGGCCCACCTGATGTTAACCGGAAACCGCCACCCATAGACAACAGCAATACGACTCAAATCCACTCCACCAAAGTACGAGATGACTCAAGTCGCATTGCGTTGCGTCCATCACCCCGAGACGGGGATGTTACGTCTCATGCGGCTGCAATATCACCGGCACCCACTCCCTTCCACGGGAACACAGCAACACGAGTGCATCACTGCTTGCCGGCAGATTATCAGGTGTGGTGGCAGTACTTCTCCGGGCGAACTTGGCACAAGTTCTACTGCTACTTTGGGTTGCTTTCGCACAACCCGGGGGACACGTGTAGGGATTCAAAGGGTAATCAAGGCCCCCCAAAAACCGTACTTCCAGTAATTTCACCGTATGTTTGTAACTACACCTAGTTTGTAACCCAACAGTGCAAACAAACAATAAACTTTATTATTAGAGAGAGAGGAAAGACATTAGTATAATAGTGAAGGAATGGGGCACATTTGCATAGGTCAAGAGGGCCAATCCGACAAAGAATTGGAAGCTACAGAAGGGCTGAAGAGAAGGGAGAAAATACAGGTGGGCCATAATTTTGTCTTTTATGTAAATTTTAGCCCTTTCTGTACTATACTGCCTACTCCTTTTGACACAAGGAGTATGAACTTTCTCTAACCGCCGAGTGAATAGCTTAAAGAGGATCATTTCGGGCATTTTTTTTTACAATCTATACAAATAAATAAAATTGGAGTGTATGTTTGTATAATTAAAATAATAAATAAATAAAAAATTATAAACATTTTGCCTGTCTTTCTGTTTGTTCCGGCTAATCTCTGTAATGGCTGGACCGATTTTGACGGGACTTTAGATAGCTGATGTAACAAGGAGTAACTTAGGCTACTTTTCCGAGGGGTAAAATAGGGGTGCGTGATAAAATCGAATTTCACGCGGACGAAGTCGCGGGCAACAGCTAGTTCAATAGCGAATTTCGGGCATTAAATGCACTAAAGAACCCAAAGGGTCGAAAGATGTGATACGCTGTTGGAACGGAGGAGTGTGTTTGCATGAGCGCTGAACGCTTCCAAACTGGGTACAGGATCCGCTGACTTCACACTGTGCTATATTGGACGGTAGGGTTGCCA
The DNA here is from genome assembly GCA_947359385.1 of Chesias legatella. NCBI lineage: Eukaryota > Metazoa > Arthropoda > Insecta > Lepidoptera > Geometridae > Chesias > Chesias legatella. Next base: position 3,112,147 of record OX375789.1, read on the forward strand.
CGCACACAGCTGCCACTTAATGTGCATGATAATTTATAATAAATTACCTGCACATATTAAAATACTATTGTTACGTAAATAATTAAAATTATTTGTTTATTTGTAATTACAACAGTTAATTTGTATTATTTACCCATATAAAAAAATTACAAAATGTTTCGTGTAATAGTAGTATATAAAGCTAGCGTCCGTTTAAAAGGACACCTATTTCCCGCAATTCCAATATCCAAATATTTTTTTGAAAATGTTTTTTTTATAAGAAATTGCCAAATAATGACATATATGAAAATCATGAATATCCAAGCAAAAAAATTTTTCAGGCTCAAGTGGGTTAAAAATGTGCCTTTACGGAAATTCAAAAGTGTCTTACAAACCAGGTTGCTTCATTATAATTTTTACACGGTGAAGCAGTATATAGAATGTAAATTTATTTAATAACCCTAATTGTTTTAAATTTTGCATGCTATTTGTATATATGTACAGGAATACGGCTCGATCCAAATATATCAATAATATAATGACACCAAATGTACCTATTCCAAGCAAATAAATATATTTCATTTCATTTCACAATACACGTAATAATAATAAATTTAATCTATACAAATAAATAAAATTGGAGTGTCTGTTTGTAATATTAAAATAACCGCTTTTTACTAAGTGTATACATCCATATGCACTTAGTAAAAAGCGATTATTTTAATATTACAAACAGACACTCCAATTTTATTTATTTGTATAGATTTATTATTGGTGACAGCCCTGGACTCTGCGGCGACCTGCCTTGCCCGCGTGTACGAATCGTGTATGAACTTATTTTAATCTTATTTTCGCGAATATTATATTTTTATATTCTCTTTTTTAAATTCTTATCTGTACCGAACGCGTTTTTGCATTTCAATACAAAAACAGACGGTTTTTTTTCGTCGCGTTTGGACATGTAAATATTATTTTGGAGTTCCGTACGAGTTTGTGGGAGACTTCATCTCTTTTTATCCTGGCTGTAGATTTTTAATATTAATAATAAAGTTACCTTTATTTGGGACTATTTTTAATATGTGCTACAAAAACTGCCGCCTAAGTGAAAATTAATGACTGCATTTTTTTTCTTTATTTAAATCAAGCAAAACAAAAATACCCTCAGAAATATATACGTTAATACTAAAATACGTACAATTTATAAACACTTCATTAGCTCACCACTTCTCACGTCTCCCCCGCAAGCACGGATCTCAGTCGATATATGAGGTCGCCGGTTCAAATCCCGACGTGCACCTATGAGATTTTCGATTTAATGACATATTTATGAGGCAATACCACGTTCTCAAAACGGTGAAGGAAAACTTCGTGAGGAAACCGAGATGTCCTAAAACTGAAAATTCGAAGACATGTGTCAAGTGCACGAAAGGAGCCTCTTTGAGGCGCATTTAAAATATTTTGACCACACTGGTTCGAGAGAACCAGTGACTCGAATAGAAATAGAAGTAGATATATTTCACAGCTCGCATTTTATATCAAACTAAATCAAAATGCTACTTATCAAGAACCAAAGACAATTTTTATGGAATAATTATGTGTGCTTGATAACTCGATTTAATCCATGATCGAATTAATTTAAAATGTCAGCATGATAATTACTGATCTGTATCGAAAAGAAAGCTTAATTAATTTCAGTCAAGTACGAGTTGACTTACTTGTTATGCATAAAAAATAGATTTTAATAATTGATCATAATCTGACTTGATATATTCAGAAAAATTTGAGAATCTTGTACGTGTCCAAACAAATATAGTGTGTGAATAAACTTCGTGCGAAAACTAATCTAACAACTACTCACCATCCTATCCTACTATTATAAACGTGAAAGTTTGTATGGATGTTTGTTACTCTTTCACGTTCAAACGGCTGAATGGATTTGGATGAAATTTGGTATCAAGATAGCTTATATCCTGGATTAACACATAGGCTACTTTGATCCCGGAAAAGTGCAGTGTTCCCGTGGGATTTCTTATTCACCGCGGGTAACGCCGCGGGGCGCAGCTAGTGTTCTATAAAGAAGTGACTGTAAATTTAGCGTCAGTACTTAAGTTTATTTAATAAATTTATTCAAATTATTCATATAAATAATATGAAAATTTATTTAAAATAAAATTATACATATTCACACTACAATTTGTAAAATTTGATAGCAAATACTCAATTTTGATTTAAAATTAACATCAAAAAAGCGTTAACGACAGTGACACTGACGTACGAAACTCATCAAAAAAGGAAAGTGTGACGTAATTTCGTCAATTTTCATCTGGCAACACAAAGTGACGGTGACTCGGCCAAAGTGGAATAATTAAATATTTTCATAACCCACACTGGGCGCTGAGCCTATAAATCACGTTAATTGTTCGTTTCCATTGTCATACGTCATCTCAAATATACACCATCAATGAATTTAATTTAATTTAAATACTAACCTGTATTATAAATGCGAAAGTGATTTTGTTTGTTTGTTTGTTATACTTTCACGCATAAACTGCTCAACCGATTATTATGAATTTTGATATAGAGATAGAAGAGACCCTGTAGACGGTTATAGTCAAAAAAAACCTGAATAAAAATTTTTTTTTTTGGCAATGATTTCTGAATCATTAGACAAAGAAATTGGTTAACAAAATCAACATTAACGCAACGAAGCTGCGGGTATATGCTAGTCATATAATATAGCGTTATCTCTGGTGTTATGGATGTGCATAATTTCAGAGGGAGATTATAGATATCACCTTATTTTAATTCTGATTAAGAAGTTTTTGTCTTTCAAACTCAGAAATCTAAACTAGTGTGTATCGCTTGAAAAAAATTGCGCTATGCCACGAACTCAAAACAATGAAAAAGTACATTATTAGGAAATATGTATGAGTTTGAACCAAGAATTTGAAGACGTGTCTAGGACACAAGAGGAGCCACTTTAAGGCGCATTTTAGTTATTTCACGACACAGAGAGCCAGCAACACAAGTTCATTTCAGTTCATATATTTATTCCTTTTTAATACTAATGGAATTCGGAAACGTCACTAACAATATCACAATTTTGATTAAATTCCAAATTCCGAAAATTAAAATAAAAATTTTATTTAAGCAATTTACGAGTAGTTACGATGCTGTCGCAGGGAATCGTACGTGAATTTGTAAGCACCATCTAAAATATCGTGATACAATGGACAAGCACACTTTCATAAGTGCTGTATTCATATTAAAGCGAGCTTACTTGAAGTAAGCTCGGCTATTATAATAGAAACAATAGGTTTGGCGCGTGTTAATAATTAATTATTATATAATATTTCGATAGAGTTGCGACAAACTTGCACGTACTTTGTCGCATTGGCAAATGGTTAATAATTTTTAAGATTTATAAACGTTTTGTTGACAAATTTAGTTGAAAAATGACTGCTCAAATTAAATTAGTTCCTTCGTTTATAACTAGATGTCGCGATTAAAATTGCACCAAGCCTACATCGCGCTGACGAAAACGCACGGGTTTTAGATATAAGCTTGGAGTGATTGTGTGTTTTAGAGCTTTTTTGTTTGTTTGTAAGTTTATGAACTCGGAAGCGGTCTTAATTAATAATAATAAACTTTTATTTCGGAATTTCGTGTTTTCCATAGACATGAGATTAAATAAAAAAATTAAAAAAAACTTAAAGGTAACTCTGCTAATTCAAAGCTCCGTTTTATATGGGCTCCAATCAACCCTTATTTTACTTTATTCTTTTATTCTTGATTGTAAACAGATAAAAAAGTTCAAAAAAGGTGACAAAGTAATACATGTACCTACAAAAGTAAGCTTGACGCTAAGAAGAGTTCTCCTCCAGCAAACCTTTGAGGCTACAGAAGAGCGATATTATTTATCTGCAATATTCCCACTACTAATTTGTTAATTGCTTTTACACTCTCGATAAGCGAGATTGGGAGCTAAGTAACACGATAAAATGAAACGTGTATGGGACGGACATGTCCTAACTAAAGAACCCAAGTCCTAAAAAAATATAAAAAAAAACATAATAAAATACCCAATTAAATTATACTGATTATGTAATTTGACACACATTTATCTGTTTAAAATATTGATAAGGGGAATTTTTTTTTTAAATTTCGTGCAAAAAGGTAAAAAAATTGCAGTTTATTTTTACGATGCATGTTCATATAATGTCATATTATACTGTCATTTTGAGAGATGGTCCTAACGGGGGATGATTGAACCACCCTTCCACAGGGGGTAGTCGACACTGATGTATTATATATAAAAGTATATTTTACTTATACTCGTTTTGCGTTGTGGTTTTAATTAAATATTGCGACTACTTACTCATGTATTTTGGTGGAGAGGACTTAAGTCGTATTGCTGTTGTCCATGGGCGGCGGTTACCACTTAACATCAGGTGGGCCGTCAGCTCGTTCTATCACTAATATGGAAAAAAACAGCTCATGTGATTAGCTCTGCCTTCTGTAGGTCGTGGGTTCGCAACTTAAGTTCTAAGTTACGGGTAAGAGGTAAATTAAGCTCATTCAAGTATTAGAAAGTTCGAAGGTTCCGCCCCATACGTATAATACATATTAACACACAGACACAGAACAAACATCTGTGTTCTCCACACAAATATATGTCCTGAGTTGGAACCGAACACACGACCTACAGCGTGGAGAGTAACTACCAACTGAGCTGTGAGGCTAATCAAATTAAATATTCACTGTTTTCAAAAATTTCAATTTTAAAATTCGAATTTGAATTTTGAAATTTTTGTTTTGAGAGCGCATTAACCATAAAATTGATTCTCGTCTGTATTTTAACCGGCTACCTCTGGATTGAATCTCTCCTTACCACTGTGCCACTAAGCTGCGATACCGAGGTCAGTGGGTTCTTTTTATAAAGTGTTGCGTGTGTGAGCTACATTATTTGGGTCGAGCTAACTCATACTCTGCAATCACGCCATACTGTGTGTGAGACTGTGTAATTAATTGTAATTAAATATTTCATTCTGTACCGGCCTTTAGTGTTCCAGTGACCGGCGTATTCACGAGAAGTGAGAGTAAATGGGAAACATAAAAGCGACTTGGGTCTTCTCTACGACAAGACCCAAGTCGCATCATATGCCCGCAACTCTGAGACGTGTAGGTGGGATGTCTCATGTGCCTTTAATTTCACCGGCAACCACACCTTTCAAACCGGAACACAGTAACGCGAATGCGTTACTGCTCGGTGGCAGAAATGGGCATGGTGGCAGTACTTCCCCGGATGAACTTGGCGTGAGTTCTACTGCTCTGAAACCTCTGTGGGATCCTATGATCTATAGTACCGAAAGCAGTTATTACCGAATGAAGTACGAGGCCATTCGATGATGGAACATATCCCCCTCTTTAAGGGGTTTCTAGGCTGTTCTTCCCCATGGAGGGTCGCATATGGTTTGAACAGGTGTCAAACTTAGCGATAAGTACGCGTGACCTTATGTTTTGAATATTATTGGCGTTTCCAAGGCATTAATTTATGAATTCTATGGAAATAAAGTTTTAGACTTTGACTTTGACATTATCTTATAGATCGCTTAGTTGATTTTTTGTTAAATTTCTTAACTTTAATTTCTTGGGCCCATAACCCATTAGGTATTGAAGCTACTGCGCCCAAACAGGTCTTATAATGCTGGCTCACTACATCAGCTCGCAACAATCTATTGTCTCGTAAACAACTCATCTTAAATCTGATATGTTTTCATCTATTACTTATATCATAAGTTTGTACCGTTGGCAAAACAAACAATATTTTTTACGTTCAGTTCAGTTTATGTACACTTGGAGACGTCACTACCAATAACATAATTTTCGTAGTTTTACAAATTTCACAATAGTGCAATATATAAGCAAAAATTCGTTATTATATGGGACTTAGACTTAATTGAAGTAGGCGACCCACATTGTTCCAAACAACCGCAGCCCTGTAGCCTGTAGGTCGTAGGTTAGATCCCCACCCAGGACAAGTATTTGTATGACGAATACAGATGTTTGTTCTGTGTGTCAATATGTATTATATTTATGTATTTACAAAAAAATGTATATAAGTATTATATCATTTGTCTGGTTCCCTTAATACAAGCTATGCTTAGCTTACTTTGGGGCTAGATGGCGCTGTGAAAAATGACCATCAATATTTATTTATTATTATTTATATATTTCATGACATACAAAAATATTGGTGAAATACTTATTCCTCAAACAAACCTACGAACGCTTTCCTCTTAAAAATTTAACACAAAATTATTATGTATTTTTTATATTTTTCTGCCAACCGTACCCTCTAATGAATAATTTGGCAATAACTTTATGAATGTTTGTCTTCGTATCGAAGCATGTTGAATTTAATAATAAAATTTATTATTAACTCTCATATTTATGTTAATTATATGATGAACTAACGTTTTCTGATTCTTTATTTAGTGTTATTTGTATAAGGCTGTGTTTATGTGGGGTTTATTTTATTGGTTGAAATATATATGTAATATTGCTAAGCGTATAAAGCTCTCGCAAATGAATGTGCTGTTTTTAAGTGATTTATTTAACGAAACGAGCTGACGACCCACCTGATGTTAAGTGGTAACCGCCGCCCATAGACAACAGCAATACCACTCAAGTCCTCTCCACCAAAGTACGAGATGACTCAAGTAGCATTGCGTTGCGTCCATCACCCCGAGACGGGGATGTTACGTCTCATGCGGTTGCAATATCACCGGCACCCACTCCCTTCCACGGGAACACAGCAACACGAGTGCATCACTGCTTGCCGGCAGATTACCAGGTGTGGTGGCAGTACTTCTCCGGGTGAACTTGGCACAAGTTCTACTGCTACTTTGGGTTGCTTTCGCACCACCCGGGGGACACCTGTAGGGATTCAAAGGGTAATCACTTACGGACGCGAGCAACTTGGGCCCCCAAACACTTTACACAGTTTTACTTAAGTATTTTCCAGTGTACGTTTAAAAAAAATTACACTAATATATTATTATTCTATACCGTGTACCCCTTTTGTAACTTATTCAGCAAATAAATATTGTTATTTAAATGTTAAACTTATTATTCATCATCAAATGACTAGCCTCATAGCTCAGTTGGTAGTAAACCCTGCTATCACAATAAACATTTCTTATTCTACGTTGTAGGTCGTGGGTTCGATTCCCACCCAGGACAGACATTTGCGTGACTAACATAGATGTTTGTTCTGTGTCTGGGTATTTAATATGTATCTATTTAAAAAAGTATTTAAATATTATTTGCTACAAGCTATGCTTATACTTTGGGGCTAGATGGCGCTGTATAAAATGAACAACAATAAAAAATGACCAAATCAAACGCAACTTAAACCGAACCAAAGTATTCAAAAATGTCTCCACTGTGTCCTCTTCTTTAGTTTAGATTCGATACAAGATAATGTTATACCGGCTGATGGCCCCCCACCGCACACCATCCTATCTAATTATACACACAAACATATCTTTCAACAAATTACATTAAATAACTAGTGCTGCGCCGAATACGTCTAAGCCGAAAGCCAGACAAAAATATAAATAAAAAGTTATTTTGGTATATGTACCGTGTATACATCCATATGCACTTAGTAAAAAGCGGTTATTTTAATATTACAAACAGACACTCCAATTTTATTTATTTGTATAGATTACTACATAAATGTTTTTCAGTGATCGAGCTTCGATCACTTCGATCGAGTCTTGCTTTGCAGACGTGGTAATTACCAACTAAGCATCGGAACCAAAAATAAATCGAATTAGTATTGGCTCTTTACTGATTTAGTCCTTTATGCGTTTCGATCGTACAAACTGCTGGCTGAAGCCGAAACGAATCCGAATTTCAGAACATCTCTAAAAGAAAACTTGGTTACAGCAATGAACCCAATCCAATAAAGTAGCAGGGAACGTATTTTACTTAACAGTTATGTATTTATTAATAATCAATTTTTATTTAATAAGTTATTAAAATATGGAATTACCAATCGGTTACATGTATCTTTAACTAAGCATTAGTATTTGTGCTTTCAGACATAATATTCTGTTATGTTATTTCATGTTAATATTTTTCCAAAAACTTATACTTGTCGCATTTATTGGCAGAAAATTAAATAAAAACAGGTTGTCTGGAAGATATCACTCATACCGATTTTACATATACATACATATACTACATATTAACACCCAAACAAAGAACAAACATCAATGTTACAAATGTCACATAGATGTTTGTCCTGGGTGGGAATCGAACCCGCGACCTACAGAAGATAGGGTTACTAACCAACTGAGCTGCGAGGCCAGCCAAAGTTAAGTATATACATTTCTTTTGTTGTTTTTGGCAAAATAAATACTCTTTCTTTCTTTCTTCTCTTTCTTTCTATTCACGCACTCACGCACGCACACGCACCTGCACACACACACGCACACACACACACACTCACACATACAATAATCTTTTTAATTTAGATTTTAGATATATAACTTTAGAAACTTTTAAAATTTTTATATTGTTCCTGTGGAATTGTATAACTGTATTCGGAGGTGGGGCGTTGATGCTTGCGACACAGTTCTATACTCCTGCAAGCATCATCGTGTCTGTATCTAGAGTGAACATTGTTATTATTCCAAATAAATAAAGTTTATTATTATTTTTATTATTATTATTCACACGAATTCGGATCAGATATATAAATAGTAGGTTACTTTTCACTGCGCCATTACACTCGGTAAGATGTCTACAACTTTTGATTGATTATGACGGAACAGCTAACTTCATACAACTTCACACGATTGTACTCTTAGCGAGTACTAGCTGTTGCCTGCGACTTCGTCCGCGTGGAATTCGGTTTTATCACGCACCCCTATTTTACCCCTCGGTAAAGCAGCCTAATTTACTCCTTGTTACATCAGCTATCTGCCAGTGAAAGTCCCGTCAAAATCGGTCCAGCCATTTCAGAGATTAGCCGGAAAAAACAGAGAGACAGACGAAAACTGTAAAAAATGTTGTTTTGGTATATGTACCGTGTATACATCCATATGCACTTAGTAAAAAGAGGTTATTTTAATATAACAAACAGACACACCAATTTTATGTATTTGTATAGATGTTATGTAAATTATAATAATATAACTTGCTGATTAAAACGTTTACACAAAACATTTCGCAACAAAATTATTATGTAAAAGAAATGACAGAAAGGAATCACTTAACTTACTCGTAGGACACCATTACCAATTATATTCTTTATGTTAAGAAATTATTGTTTAATAGAAAACAATAAATTGTAAACAAATTAGCAATTTGAAGTTTTAATTATAAATCAAACGTCTGTATAATTAAAAGGGATGGAAGATTATTTATTTGCTAATAAGACTACAGATGTTTTTTACAAATTTATAATTAAAAATGGCTTCGGCTAGAGCGATTTTGATCGCGTGGACTAAGTAGTCATTTTAACTTAAGTAGCAGTAAAACTCTCGCCAAGTTTGTACGGGGAAGTACTGCCACCATGCCCATTTCTGCTGCCAAGCAGTGACGCATTCGCGATACTGTGTTCCGGTTTGAAAGGTGTGGTTGCCTGTGAAATTACAGACACATGAGACATTCCACCTACACGTTTCAGAGTTACGCATACGATGCGACTTGGGTCTTGTACCTAGAACGGAAGGACCCAAGTCACATCGGTTGCTATGGGCAGTAAATAGTATGTATGGTAACCATTGCCCATAACATGTAATACGAACTAGGCCCTCCTAAGTCCCTCCTGTGCCTGTAATTTCACCGGCAACCACACCTTTCAAACCGGAACACAGTAACGCTAATGCGTAACTGATTGGCGGCAGAAATGGGCGTGGTGGCAGTACTTCCCCGGACGAACTTGGCATAAGTGTGCTTCTACTAGCATTGCATAAAACAACTCTAAAGATATTAAATAATATAAGGCTGATAGCTCGGTGCGAAGGTAACTCTTAGTTAAAACTTTAAAGTCGGTTATTCACGGTCACGCATGTAGGACAACATATACTAGATTGGAATTTTTATATATTATTGACTATTAAATAAAAATACAAAAAATATTGGTGGACATTTCACACAGCGCCATCTAGCCCAAAGTAAGCTAAGCTTAGTTTTTGTCATGGGAACCAGACAACTGATATACATACTTATTACTTATATACTTTTTTTGTAAATACATACATGTAATATGAACAGCCAGACACAGAACAAACATCTATGTTTGTCAGACAAATATTTGTCCTGGGAATCGAACCCACGACCTACTGTACAGAAGGCAGGGTTACCAACTGAGCCGTAAGGCCTGTCAAATTATAAATTACACCGTTTTATAAGACAATTTTCAAATATTTTATGTATAATTTCCAAGGATCTCATTCCAAATATTCACAACTAAATAATCGATCCCATTATAAACAATCTCACTAGCGAGCATGCTCGGCCGAGACGCCAACATGTTCGCCCGTGTATATACTTCCTAACGATCCCATCGGAGTAGCATGAATAACTTATGTCGTGTGAAAGCGCCTTAGCCTTAGGTGTGTTCGCCCCCTTATACCTCCGTAGTTATCTTGATGAGATAGGCCTATCACAACCTTTTAAGTTCATGTCCTTAAAGACAGAATATTGGGTCAGTGAAGAGAATTTAAACAATTTCTCAACGAAATACAAAGCAACGTATTATATTATATTATTAGCGCATGAGACGTAACATCCCCGTCTCGGGGTGATGGACGCAACGCAATGCGACTTGAGTCATCTCGTACTTTGGTGGAGAGGACTTGAGTCGTATTGCTGTTGTCTTTGGGCGGCGGTTACCATTTAACATCAGGTGGGCCGTCAGCTCGTTCTATCACATACATCACGTAAAAAAACCTAGTTCCTAGCGTTTTGGACTTAATTTCACATATTATTTAACTGGACCAATTGAGCTATCTATATAATATAATATATTATATATCTATATAATCGCATCGGTTGTTATGGGCCGAGGTTACCACTTACCACCAGGTGGGCCGTCGGCTCGTTCCGTAACTAAATAACATAAATAAAAAAAAGAAGCTATCTACAGTTAGTTTAAAACGGCCTTTAGTTAGCTCAATTGTTTTTTGTTACATGTGATCTTGTAAATACTGTTGCTTTTTATAAATGTTATATATAAATTTAGGTAAAAGATTCATTAACTTTTTAAAGTAATTAACTTATATAACCATAAAAAAAATATATAAAAATACGGTAAAAACATTAAATACACCTTGCACATCCAAAAACCTGCAAACAATGATTTATTACACAAAACGGCATTTTAACTTAACTAATAATTATAATATTTAGAGAAATACAATAATTTAACACAAAAAAAGGGTAGGCGTAACTTTTTTGCGTTCATCAATCAATATGTAGAAGCAATTGTCATGGGAAAATGATTTCTAACACTCACAATTTACGGTCGTCTTTTCATTACTGTATTAGAAACTAGCTGTTGCCCGCGACTTTGTCCACGTGGAATTAGATTTTATCACGCACCCCTATTTAACCCCTCGGAGAAGTAGCCTAAGTTACTCCTTGTTACATCAGCTATCTGCCAGTAAAAGTCAAGTCAAAATCGGTCCAGCCATTTCAGAGATTAGCCGGAACAAACAGACAGACAGACAAAAATTGTAACAAATGTTGTTTTGGTATATTTACCGTGTATACATCCATATGCACTCAGTAAAAAGCGGTTATTTTAATATTACAAACAGACACTCCAATTTTATTTATTTGTATAGATGAGTTGGCTTTGGAGTTGGAATTCATTGTACTTTCGATTCTATGCCCTAAGATATAAGGTAGATAATAAATGTGAGAATTAAATCATGTTTAGTGAATGTAATTATATGTAACTCAATTATAACGGAGAATTAGCTGTACCAGTGGTTATACACTTTTTTTATATATTTTGGAAATAGGATAGAAATTACAGGCACACGAGACATTCCACCTATACGTCTCAGAGTTACTGGCGCATAAGATGCGACTTGGGTCTTGTGCCTAGTAGTGGGGTGGGCCGTCGGCTCGTTCCGTTACTGTATCACATAATCATAATAATAATAATAACAATGCCGAGGGTAATAATATGTGTATATTTTGGCGTGTAAAATAATTTAATAAATGTAACTTACTAATGATTAAAAATGAAATGTACAAATATCGCTAAATTTAAGTTGATTTATAATAAAATGATTTGATTTTGATTTGATTTGAATAATAATAGTGATAAGGATAATAATAGTAATAATAATGATGATAATAACAATAATAAGAACCCACGTTACGTCAGACAAATAAGCTGCGGGACTTAAAACTTAATTATAATACCTCAAACAAAATGTTGCCGGCCTCTGGTATCTTTGACTGTGAAGCGTAAACTTTTTAAAATATGTTTGGGCAGCGATTTGATATCTTAATTACCTGACTTTGGTAAGGAAGGGTTAAACGAATGAACGAAAACACTAAAAATAAATAAATATTGGTGGACATTTCACACAGCGCCATCTAGCCCCAAAGTAAGCTAAGCATAGCTTGTATCATGGGAACCAGACCACTGATATACATACTTATAAACTTTTTGTAAATACATTCATATACATTTTTCTGCCAAAATAGCAAGTATGTAAAATATATAAATAATTTAATATTTAAAATAATTATTTACTCAAAATTAACTAAAAATATAAATTATTTTAATAAAATTCTTAAAAATAAATTTAATTTAAATATTTGATCCTTTCGTACTAAAATATTTTAATTTTAAAAAGATAGAAACCAAGTTGGCTAATACATATTAACACCCAGACACAGAACAAACATCTATATTCGTCATAAAAATATTTGCCTGTGTGGGAATCGAACCCGCGACCTGCGCAGAAGGCAGGGTTACTAATAACTGAGCTGTGAGGCCAGTCAAATAACTATTTCTCGTATAGCGACCAGCGAAATTCGCCACTCGAAAAGCAAATTGTTTCAGATATTGTGAGTTTTACCATCATAGCAAAGTTAAAAACTTTTATTCATAGTATTAATTATTATTATTAATTAATAATTACTTTGCGCAGCAAAACGAAAAAACTTAATCCCCAATGAACGGGAATGATTCTTCGTTCTAAGGAGTCTCTTTGAGCTCGCGAAAAAAAAAGGAAGCCCTTAGTGGTTTCTTGTCTGTTCCCCCATTGAGGGTCGGATAGGGTTTGATCAGGCGTCAAGTTAGCGATAAGTACGCGTGACCTTATGTTTTGAATATTATTGACGTTTCCAAGCCATTTATGAAATCTATACTTTGACTTTGGTCACTTTTAAAATCCTTCCAGCATGCTTCGACAGGACCACTGAATCGACTAGCAGTTACTATTAGAAGTTATTTAGCTTCAAACAAAGCCGTTACGTTGCCACAGTTAAAAAAACTTTTATGGAAACTGGCAACGTACGGCTAATAGAAAAGTATGTTCGGATTCAAATTCAAAAACACAAGCTTTGCATCACAGAGTGATCACAGCAAGCTATGAAACAGCTCTATGGCATATGAAGAGTAGAACTCATGCCAAATTCATCTAGGGAAGTAATGCCACCATGCCCATTTCTGCCGCCAAGCAGTGATGCATTCGCGTTACTGTGTTCAGGTGTGGTTGCCGGTGAAATTACAGGCACATGAGACATTCCATCTACACGTCTCAGAGTTACGGGTGGTGTATATGATGTGAATTTTGTCTTGTCGTACCTAGTAGGGGAGGACCCAAGCCGCATCGGTTGTTATGGGCAGAGGTTACCATTTAACACCAGGTGGGCTAGTTACGTAACTGTATCACATACAAAAAGACCTGGCAGCTCAGTTTGTTATAGCTCTGGTCGTGGGTTCGATTCCTATAGTACCAACATAATGTGTGATGAGCATAATTCAATAATTCCTGTAATTTCAAAAGTCACACGGTTCATTCGGCAAACAGCTAGTGCATTAGTGCTTGTGTGCTGTGTGACTACAAATGCGGTGGTTGGTATTAATAGAAGTAGCATTTATTCCTTAATTTTTTTTTTATTTAACACAGGAGGGTCATCGGCTCAGCCAAACCATATTATATAAAAGAAGACTGCGAAATAAATGTCGTATTTCAATGTTCATACCAGGTTACCACTGTTTATTATTACTCTGAACTTCCCCGTTCGTTTATTGAGTGTTGAGAATCGGTTTAGGGCTGCTACACACGGACAAAAGAACATAAACATTTTATATTGTAGTCTTCTGGAAATGTATCACTTAACAATGTAAGGGTTTACGATGTTTCGCTACGCTGTGATTCACAATATTTTTATCATTCTACTCGACTGAGTTTTAAATAGTTTTATGACTATTTGTGAAACAATGAAAATTGTTGCGAACGAACTTACATAAAAGATGAAATTACAGGCATTCCTACACGTCTCAGAGTTACGGGAGCATACGATGCGACTTGGGTCTTGTTGTAACTAGTAGGAGAGGATCCAAGTCGCATCGGCTGTTATGGGCAGAGGTAACCACTTAACACCAGGTGGGCCATCGTGTGATTTAGTGATGACAGGTGTTGAGCTCATTATTTCCAAAGAAAACTCAGCTTACAGAAAGTGTTTCTTCAAACGAAACACGCCAAAACGTGACGCTTCATTAAAATCCTCTCAATCCTCGTTTTACCGACTATCGAATCAGCCTAAGAAGAAGAAGAAGAAAGAGGAAATAAATCAGCCAAATAAGACCACAATGACAGCTGAAAAAGAAGAAGACGAAAGAGGAAATATATCAGCCAAATAACACCACAATGACAGCCGAAGAAGAAGAAGACGAAAGAGGAAATATATCAGCCAAATAACACCACAATGACAGCCGAAGAAGAAGAAAGAAGAAGGAAATCAGCCAAATAACACTGCAGTGACAGCCGAAGAAGAAGACGAAAGAAGAAAGAAATCAGCCAAATAACACCGCAGTGACAACCCTATCTGACACTAGTTCCGCGTCACAGTTGGCAGTGGTACAAAATGGAAAATTATTTCGTCCACCTCCAAGAGGCACAGTAACGTTCGAAAGTGCATTTAGTAACTGGCAACCGTTTTGTTGGCGATTGTATAGCGAGTGAAGCTATTTTAGTATTGCCATGTCTAAACTACAAGGTACAATTACGACTCACAGAGTTCGGTACCTCTTTTGAGTTCAAATCAAAATTCCGTACCTTACCATCTAAGTCACACTGCGGTACACTGACAGCGTGGTGGCCTAGTGGCACTAAATCCTTCAATCTGGAGGTCACCGGTTCAAATCTCGGCGTGCACCTCTATGAGTTTTTCACTTGAAAGATTTATGTGCGCAATACCACATTCTCAAAACGGTGAAGGAAAATTGAGAGGAAAGCGACATGTCCTAAAACTATAAATTCTAAGACATGTGTCAATTGCACGAAAGGAGCTTCTTTGAGGCGCACTTAAATCCTTTCTATTCCGTGTTTGTATGTCTACGTTATTTCTTTACATTATCAATGTTATATCATTTTGTGGAAACTTTTAATTGGCCTTCTGTATTTATGTTTGTGAACGTTTCGTACTAGTTTCTCTACGAATCTAAAATAAAATAAAGACAAAATTACATTTATAAATAAAAATCTTATGTATATTTTATCATTATACAGGTTGTCCGGTAATGAATGGATAACCTTGAAATGGGTCTTAGTAGAACTATTGGGCATTCGGAAAAAAATATCAAATAAAAAAAACCAAGTAGTATCAATCATCAAAATCGTAGTAGTATAAATATAAAGTTAAATAACTTTAAACAACACGACAATGCGAATAAACAACTTACATTAAAGAACTTCTTCAAAATTCTCATCCTACACATTCATAAAAGTCAGATCTCATTCAAAACGCCACAGAAAAAATATAAGCAAAGCTTTTAACAATTAATCAAAACGTTCGGGAAAATGCCTGCTTCGGCCTCCTTACATTTAAAAACTTCGCGTCGATGCATTGACGTCGCGCCTTTCATCGGCTGTCAAAGTGACAGCTGATTTATGATTTTCCATTGTGGCAACACTGCGTTCGTTACGGCGCGAAACTCATTTATGCCGCTAATCGACGCCGCCATGCAAAGACGTCATAACTTACGTTTACCTCAATTGATGTCTGGTTTGTTCTGTACTAGTGTTCTCAACAGCTGGGAAGTAAATGCTGGTGGGAAAATAGGAGACATAAAGCGAACGTGTGGCCAGTAGTTGACTCCTAGAATTCTGACTGAATATGTAAATTTGACTGGCCTCACAGCTCAGTTGGTAGTAACCCTGCCTTCAGCGCTGTAGGTCGTGGGTTCGATTCCCCACGACACACATTTGTGTGACGAACACAGTTGTTTGTTCTGTGTCTGGGTGTTGATAATTATGTATTATAAATAAGAAATAAATAAGTGTTGGCGGACATTTACATACAGCGCCATCTTGCTAATCTTAAATAAATTGTGACGTGCTTAAGCGTAAAAATATACGATCATTGCTTATCTTTAAATACAAGATATATATTATAATTGTAAAATAAAATGAGGTATTCAAAAATTATATATAACAAGAGACAATAATTTAGCACTTAGTCAATGAAAAAGATTTTTTATATTTTAATCTGTGGTTACCTGGAAGTGAGCAAATATAGTCTACTTTTACGATGATAATTATAAAAAAAATGTGTATCACTTACTGGAAACTCTGAATAAACACATAAATAAATAAATGTTAATCAATTTTTTATATAAATAAAAAAGGCAGGTGTTATCAAATTCTATAATTTATGAGTTAGGACGTTTCAAATCGAACGCCAGTAATGACATTCGGAGATATTTAAAATGGCACTTAGACGCAAAAACATAAGTTGTATTCATCAAATGATAATATTCATTGCGTTTTAGATTAATTTGCGGTCTGCTGTGGCCTTTGACTTTGTTTTGTGAAGTAATTTAATACGAGTGTGATTCATTTTAGATTTCTTCTAAAGATTAATAAATACTTAAGGTCATGTTTTCGACTGGCCTCACAGCTCAGTTGGTAGTTAGAGTAGCAACCCTCTGCCGTCCTTTAACTAAAAGGCCGTTAAGTCCAAATTGTTGGTTTTGAGATATGTTCAGGGATCTCTTTTTGATTCCTTTTAAATCCGTCACTTAACGGCCTACAATTTTTTTTATATCTCCGGAACTAATTATAATTTACAAACGTTTCTTAGACAGAGAGATAGAGCATTTTGAACTGTATCGCTTCTTATTAAAAATTGATCGTTTGAGTGTTAACGGCTTTTTAGTTAAAGGACGGCAGCCCTGCCTTCAGCAATGTAGGTCGTGCGTTGATTCCCATTCAGGACAAATTTGTGTGACAATGTAGACGTATGTACTGTGTTTGGGTGTTAATATGTATGTAATTACAAAATAAAAAGTTAGTAAGTATTATATTAGTTGTCTGGTTCCCATGATATTATTATATAAAATCTAGTAAGCTTAGTTTCCTATTTAAGTCCCAGCTAGGTTGCATCATAAAATGTGTTTAGCCGCGGGGCCCGGGGGTAGAGATAGCATTGTTTTACAAAACAATGCCCTGCTCTATGTAATAAGTTTATTATAACCTTATCTAATTGTATTTTTTTATGTTAAGGTTACGGAACGAAAATATGTTATAAGTGAACCAGATAACTTAGTCCTCTCAGACAACTGATATAATACATATATGCTTTTTTGTAAATATCTCAACTCTAACTGATATAATATCTATATTTATCACACAAATGTTGGTCCTGGAATCGAACCCACGAAGACTAGGAAGCCAGATTCACTAACCAACTGAGCTGCGAGTCCAATCGATACAAATTTATTATTTATTTATGATCAGAAGATCAGAATGACTTCTGCATCTCAAATTTCAGTTGTACTACAGAAATACGTTTAAATGTTTTATCCCCCATAACCCTAAAACATGTTTCAAACAAACATTATTACTTCATGAATTGCCACTTCAAACGTAGTAAACTAATCTCCAAGGAACAATAAATCACATAGAAGTGGAATTTAAATTTAATTTAGAACTTCCAGGAATCACTATGAGGCAGGGTTACCGCTGAATATGAAGAATAAAATATTTTGTTTTTAATGCAACAGTGTCTTCAGAATTTGCTGGAAAAAATATTGTATAGGATAGAATAGAACAGAACAGAATAGAACATCTTTATTGTACACCATAAGTAAATACAAGCAAAAAAGATACTACTGTGACATAAAAGTGGTATTGTATCTTTATTGTACACCATAAGTAAATACAAGCAAAAAAGATACTACTGTGACATAAAAGTGGTATTGTATATAATTTCGATATCAGTAATCGATGTAATGTTATAAGGTTTCAAGAAAAATAGACTCTTCATTGGTGACAAAAAATCGCCATTATGTTTTCCCTATTAAATATATTCGCTTCCACAAATTAGAACTCGAATTAAATTTCAAAGGCTGGTAAAAATGCCCGTAAAAACGGTCAAAACCACTTCTGAGATAGCGTCAACCCTATTCCACTACAACGAACTATACACGCCAAAATAAACTTTAACTCATTGAGTTTAAACTCAAAATTGCTTACAACGCCTGGCACTTAAAGATGAGAAATGCCAAATAAATTATAAGCTTTCAGCGGTTGACTTAAGACGCAAAATCGCTTGAGCATTTCAAAGACATGAATCGCGGCTTTTGGATCATGTTCTGTGATACGACTGTCCATTTTACAAGCTTTTTATGTTCGTAAGGACTAATAAAAAGCTCCTTATCTCAGACTGGCTGTTGCCCGCGACTTCGTCCGCGTGGAATTCGGTTTTATCACGCACTCCTATTTTACCCTTCGAAAAAGTAGCCTAAGTTACTCCTTGTTACATCAGCTATCTGCCAGTGAAAGTCCCGTCAAAATCAGTCCAGCCGTTTCAGAGATTAGCCGGAACAAACAAACAGACAGAGAGACAAAAGTTGAAAATAATGTTGCTTTGGTATATGTACCATACACATCCATATGCACTTAGTAAAAAGCGGTTATTTTAATATTACAAACAGACACTCCAATTTTATTTATTTGTATAAATGTATAGATTAAGTCGTACGATATGAAACAACCGGTCTCTAAATAAAACCTATTGTGAGGTTACGATGTTTTTATGACTAAAATACTATTCTATATTAGGCCTTTGCTTCTGTGGCTTTCGTCAGCCATCTTTAATTTTGCGCTGTAAATTTCATTTTATTTATTTTGTAACAGCTGTCAGTCATGCCTAATTATTCTGAGATTATTATCTGTTACAGATAAGATAAAGATAATTTTTGACAGGCCACACAGCTCAGTTGGTAGTAACTCTGCCTTCTGCGCTGTAGGTTGGGTGTTAATATCATATGTATTGACAACAAAGTATACAGGGTTACAGGAAAAGTCGTGCTAGATCCGTTAAGGGCGTGGAGTACCCATCATTTCTGACTTATTTCACTATGAAACACCCTACCCTAAACTTAACCCTTTTCGAGATATTCGACTTTTAATTTTTTATTGAATAATGCCGATTTTTAGGCTACGAAATTTATTTTTGTTTATTTTGTGTATCTTATTATTATTATTATTGCATTTTTACATGTGTAATAAGATGCTTTAGGACATCAATCATTAAAATAGTGCATAAGTTAATTGAATAGACCGTAGTAGACAAGTGAAAGTAAAAAAATAAAAAATATATTAGCAAGCTTATTTTTCTCTAAGGGATATCTAAAAAAAATATTATGACACTTGTTCGGCAGATATTTTTTAAAATATCTTCGTTTCATCAGCTATCTAACGAGGTATAATAATCTAGGGTTTTATTCAAATGCATTGGAAAAAAATTAGTTTCATAGGCGACAGTGGAGAAGAAAATTTATACTTAGCCCTAAAAAGTAAAATAAAACATTAGGTATGCATGAAATGTCATTTATTAAAGGTTTTCACACAACTTTTTCTTATTCTACAGTTCATGTTCAACATGGCCGCCTCTATTTCTGAAACATTGTCGCATCCTTCTACGGAGACCAGTCTTCACTACTCCAGTGGTCAACGTGGTCCTCATTTTATTTGCTGCATCCACAATCCTTTCTCTTAAGTCTTCCACAGACAAAACTGGATTCGGCTCGCTGTACACAAGACTTTTCATGCACCCCCATACATGAAAATCCATGGGAGTTAGGTCCGGACTTATTGCTGGCCATGGCAACGGCCCACCTCGTCCTATCCATTTGTTTGGATAATTTGTGTCCAGCCAGTCTCTGACACTTCTCCTGAAATGGGCAGGGCAGCCATCGTGTTGGAACCACATGTCCCTGATCAGGTTGAGTGGCAGATCATCCAGCAAATCACTCAAGTCTGCTCTCAGGAAATTTTCGTAGCTTTCCCCATTTAGATTATCCGGGAGAAAGTAAGGTCCAATCAAATGATTAGAGATAATGCCCATCCACACATTCACGCTGAATCTTCGTTGGGACCCTTTCACTCTTTTCTTATTGGGATTCCTTAGTTCTTTTGGGGCCCAGTAATGGACGTTGTGATAGTTGGTTATGCCATCTTTATCAAATTTGGACTCATCCGTCCACAAGATATTTCTTAGAAAATCTGGGTCTTCTACGTCAGCATTTAGCATAAATCTGCAAAAGTCCAATCTTCTCGCGGGGTCTCCTTCTTCAATAACGTGTACCGGCGTGTAATGGTACGGGTATAGGCCAGCAGTATGCACTGTAAACCACACTCTCCATTGCGAAAGTCCCAGATCACGGGCAACAATATTAGTGGAAGTAGTCGGATCCGCTCGAAAGCGTTGCACTATCTCATTGTCCTGTTCTTCGTCGTCAATTCGTGGTCTTCCCATGTCTGTATTTCGTCTCAAAACAGAGCCAGTTTCTTTAAGTCTTCGATAAACTCTGTCAAAACAGGCCACATCCGGCACTCGACGACCGGGGTAGCGAGTTATGTATTCGTTACGAGCTTGCGCAGACACACAATCGCAGTATCCGTAACAAATAAGCATATCAGCATATTCCTCAGGTGTGTAGGACGTCATCTTCAACACATATATCACAGTATCACAGGTACAAATCAGAGTCCGGTTAACAAGCACAGTAGTCACAAATCAGAAGAAATAGTCCAGAATCACAGCCAAGTCGAGAAAAAGAGCAAAACGATATCACATCTACTATGTACGAAGCACAAAAGCAGACTGACAACCAAAACAATACCCCCTGTTGTATTCCCAGCTCTAACCGGTCTCTACACTTTTTCTTTCATTCGCACCTACATAAATCGTCACTTGTCTCGCTCTCTCGGTGCGTCTTAACTTGAAGGAAAATAGGCGCGGGACCGTTAGAACTGCTACCTGGAGCGTCCCAACTACTTTTTTCCACGAAATGTAATACAAACCCTAGATTGTTAGACCTCGTTAGATAGCTGATGAAACGTAGATATTTTAAAAAATATCTGCCGAACAAGTGTCATAATATTTTTTTTTAGATATCCCTTAGAGAAAAATAAGCTTGCTAATATATTTTTTATTTTTTTACTTTCACTTGTCTACTACGGTCTATTCAATTAACTTATGCACTATTTTAATGATTGATGTCCTAAAGCATCTTATTACACATGTAAAAATGCAATAATAATAATAATAAGATACACAAAATAAACAAAAATAAATTTCGTAGCCTAAAAATCGGCATTATTCAATAAAAAATTAAAAGTCGAATATCTCGAAAAGGGTTAAGTTTAGGGTAGGGTGTTTCATAGTGAAATAAGTCAGAAATGATGGGTACTCCACGCCCTTAACGGATCTAGCACGACTTTTCCTGTAACCCTGTATAAGTATGTATATCAGTTGTCTGGTTCCCATGACACAAGCTATGCTTATCTCACTTTGGGGCTAAATGGCGCTGTGTGAAATGTTCACCAATTTTTATTTATTTATTTAACTTTATGATTAAAGTAAGTTACGTACGTATAAGTTATCAATACCCACACTATTTTTTGTTCGTTAAAAAACGCCGTTACGCCGTGGGCGTAGGCCGTTGTTACAACTAAAGGTCATTAACAGCTTCAAGTAGGCCATCTGCTTACATTTACAGGCGTTCACCTTAGCAGAAGTACGCGTGAATGCTTAATTATTATTGACGTTTCCAAGCCATTTCTATATAAATTCTAGAGACATAATTAGGTAATAATAAATATTGGTGGACATTTCACACAGCGCCATCTAGCCCCATAGTAAGCTAAGCATAGCTTGTATCATGGGAACCAGACAACTGATATACATACTTGTAACTTTATTTGCGTAAATATATACATATAATACATATTAACACCCAGACACAGAACAAACATCTATATTCGTCACACAAATGTTTGTTCTGGGTGGGAATCGAACCCACGACCTACTGAGCTAACTAACTGAGCTGTAAGGCCAGTCGATTTTACCACAGCAAAAGAGACTATCCGTACCTGACTCCATCACAGAGCTAGACGCTGGTATTCTCTCTGGATTTGAACCGGCGTCTTTCAGATTGAAACACGCAACTTACCACCAAGTCCCACCAAGTCCAAGCGCTCCAAATTGCACGTAGTTACCATAATTTTTACAAGAACCAAAATTATTAACTCGACCCTAAATAAAAACATACAATTTCGCTTATCGCGCAGTCAAAACCATTTGTGACTAAAATAATGTCAAATAGTTTTCTCAGAATTTCATTATACGCCGTTCACAGTTTTTAATCTCGGCATCAGCCACTAAAATCTACCAAATGGCCAACTGAGTAATTCCCCGGCTTGTAATATCACCGTACCCACGGTAATTGCAACTGACCTTTGAACGAGAAGGACCTTAAAAGAATTCAAGTGTTACCTTTACTCACTGAACAGTGTGGCCTGGATTCACGCCTTTATCCCCGAAAGGGGACACATAGTAGCCACTTTTTTTTATTTGAAGCACGGAACAAGCCGATGGCCCACCTGCTGTTAAGTGGTAACCTCGGCCCATAACCAATGCTACTTGGGTCCCTACTAGGTATGATAAGACCCAAGTCGCATCGTATGCGCCCGTAACTCTGAGACGTGTAGGTGGAATGTCTCATGTGCCTGTAATTTCACCCAATGGCTTTCACTATCGTTAGAATATAGACGTGGCTAGGGGTGAGCTGTCGCCTTGTTTCCCCACGAATAACTCAGCCAACACTTTCTTCCAGTAATTAATCTCTCAATAACCCAGGACAAATCTTATACCAAAAAATTTACCAACAAGTCCGTGTAACAAGGATCGTGCTCGTGAAAAAAGGAAGCCCTCCTTTAGGGGTTTCTTGGCTGTTCTTCCCATGGAGGGTCGGATAGGGTTTAAACAGGCTTCAAACTTAGCGATAAGCACGCGTGACCTTATGTTTTGAATATTAATGACGTTTCCAAGCAATTTCTTTATGAATGCTATGTCAGACAAATGTTTAACCTGGGTGGGAATTGGGAATTGAACCCATGACCTCAGAAGGCATAATTACTACCAACTGAGCTGTGAGTTCATTCATATATTTATATATACCGTTTGAAAAACTGTTAAACCATAGCAACGCCCAACATATTCAAAAATTTGATACATACCATCTATCTATAGATACATACCATCTATCTATATCACTGACAGTCATGTATCATGCCTAAATGCACCACTTAAACCTTTTTGTACAATCAATAACTTGACATTATAATGTATTAGTTTATGATAAATTTTAATTCATTTCGCGACATGATTCATGAAAATGTTTTGCAATCTTATCAAATATGATTTATTGTTTCAGGTCGAAGATGGGTGTACTCAGTGGCGTCAATGGATGAACTAATACATTTATAATATTACTATTGGTAGTAACTCTGCCTTGTGCGCTGTAGGTCGTGGGCTCGATCCCCACCCAGGACAAACATTTGTGTGATGAACGTAGATGTTTGTTCTGTGTCTGGGTGTTATTATGTATTAAATGTTTATATTAAAAGAGTAAATAAATATTGTGTCAGTTGTCTGGTTCCCATGATGCAAGCTGTTTACTTAGCTTACTTTGGGGCTAGATGGGGGGCTCCGTTGCTCGCGTCCGTAGGTGATGACCCTTGAATCCCTACACGTGTCCCCCGGGTGGTGCGAAAGCAACCCAAAGTAGCAGTAGAACTTGTGCTAAGTTCACCCGGAGAAGTACTGCCACCACACCTGGTAATCTGCCGGCAAGCAGTGATGCACTCGTGTTGCTGTGTTCCCGTGGAAGGGAGTGGGTGCCGGTGAAATTGCAGCCGCATGAGACGTAACATCCCCGTCTCGGAGTGATGCGACTTGAGTCATCTCATACTTTAGTGGAGAGGACTTGAGTCGTATTAATGTTGTCCATGGACGGCGGTTACCACCTAACATCAGGTGGGCCGTCAGCCCGTTCTATCACCTTCATCACATGAATAAAAATAGTCACGCCATTTTGAACTGTAGTGCTTTACAATAAGAGCTACATGGTAGTACTGGATGAAAGTTTGAGTGCAAATATAGAAATTACATTATTATATGTTCATACGAAGTCTTTCTATTGCGGAAACGATTGGCACTAATCGAATCGTTGAAACGGTTTTATCGATTTTTCACTGCATTTCTCGTGATTGGAATTTTATGTTTACAACAGTGCAACGCAATTGACGCGCAATAAGCCCCCATTTACAATACTGACTGGCCTCACAGCTCAGTTGGTAGTAACCCTGCCTTCTGCGCTGTAGGTCTTGGGTTCGATTCCCACCTAGGAATATTTGATGACGAATATAGAGGTTTGTTCTGTGTCTGGATGTCAATATGTATGTATTTACAAAAAGTATTTAAGTATTATATCAATTGTCTGGTTCTCATGATACAAGCTTTGCTTAGCTTGCTTTGGGGCTAGATGGCGCTGTGTAATGTCCACCAATATATATTTACTTAAGATTGGTACAATATCGTACATTGTAACTAGATCACGGCCCGAACAAATAACATATAAATAAATAATAAAGCAGTTTTTTTTACTAAAAAACACATCATTTACACATTTTATACAAATAAAGAAATACAAAACAAATGTTTTATGGACTAAAATAAGTAATGATGGCTCCCCTACTAGGCTTAAATACTTTTTACAATCTATACTCATCAACATTGTCATGTCAATTTTAGCAGCTGTCAACTTTGACAGCTGTCAGACATCAAAATTCTCGTAAACAGCACCAACAAAATGTCCGGTAACCGAATAAAAGACACAAACATAGAAATATGCGAAGAAAACGACACATTCCAATCCCAAGATGAAATGCGACAGTCCATAACCAGACTTTGTTATGGTGACTTGTATATCATTGGGCGGTTTTGGATAGAGGCGCTTAAAACGGGTCTTCTAGGGTCAAAATGGGGTCTCATCCCTGTGGTCCAGGCTGCAAAACCTCCCCAACCCCCAGAAAGACCTCCACCGATGAGGTACAAAGACCTACCTTTATACAAAAGCACCCACTACGAATACAAGGATTACGTTGAAGATCTCCAGAAATGTCCAAAAAGCAACGTGAAATTGATGCACGAGTCCCTTTTACCCCACGTCAGGTCTTTCCGCCAGTGTTGCCAGCGTAATTACTGCGATTTCAAGTGCGAACTGAAGAGTATGAAGGACGATGTATGCTGTTCTGTGAACCAGACCAAAGCCAGGTTTAAATGTTACATGCGCGACCCGGGGAATTTGGTTTTGCGTCAAGTTGTGGTCGCTTTAGGAGGTCTGACCGGATACTACATTGGATCAAGCAGAGGTATTAAATCCTTATATTTTATATCGAACTATTTAACCAGCAGATGGCCCACCCTGTATAGTATTAAGTGGTAAAGTACTCATACCAAGCTATACAACGTGGGTCCTCACTTACTTAGGACAAAAGACCCATATCACATTGAAAGATTTATGTGAGGAAACCGACATGTACTAAAACTAAAAATTCGAAGACATGTGTCAAGTGCACGAAATGAGCCTCTTTGAGGCGCACTTAAAATCCTTTCACAACACTGGTTCGAGAGAACCAGTGACTCGAATAGAATAGAATATATGCGCCCGTAATTGTGAAACGTGAAGGTAGAAATTGACATGTTTTTTTTATGTGGTACACTTACGGAACGAGCCGACGGCCCACCTGGTGTTAAGTGGTAACCTCTGCCCATAACAACCGATGCGACTTGGGTCCTCCCGTACTAGGTACGACAGGGCCCAGGTAGCATCGTATGCGCCTCTAACTCAGAGACGTGAAGGTAGAACGTCTCATGTGCCTGTAATTTCATCGGCAACCACCCTTTTAAAACGGGAACACAGTAACGCGAATGCATTACTGCTTGACGGCAGAAATGGGTATGGCATTACTTCCACAGAAAGAAATTGGCATAAGTTCTACTACTCTCAAAGTATATAAGTATGTATATCAGTTGTCTGGTTCCAATGATACAAGCTATGCTTAGCTTACTTTGGGGCTAGATGGCGCTGTGTGAAATGTCCACCAATATTTATTTCAGGTATCCCAACTCGAGTATTCTCGACTGGTATGGGCCTTCTAGCGGCTGGCGCGTTATGTTTCCCGAAAGAGACCGATGAATCATTCAGGACATTCATCTACCACACCGGGAAATCTGCCCTGGGAGCCTATAACTTCTACTGCAGGAAGACATATACGTTGAGAGAGAGATTACCGTGTCCGGACGAACTACCCCCGCTGGCCGCGTACAGGAAACCTAACCCTTGCCCGAAGAAGTAACGTTTATTGAAAACAGATGGCGCTTTTTATCATATTTAGCAATATTGAAAATTTATTATCTTTATGGAGACCTTATTTTCTAATACCGGTGCTAAAAAACTCATATAAAAGTTAATTTTATTTGGCGCTTTTCTGTAATTCTGCTAAAAAACTTTGTGAAAAATTACCGTAAGAATTCTCACCTTCAAAAGTGATTGTATATTGACATCTTGACAGCTATCTTTCTACAGTAATGCAATAGTATGAACGACTCTTTTTTATTTGATATATTATTTATATAAATAAGATTTTAAAACCAAATTATTGAACCGAAATTGATGAAATTTCTATAGGAACAATCAGAAAGTATAAAAAAATCTTTTTTTAAAGATTTTTTTAAATCAGTTCATAAATGAAGGAATCGTGAAGTAACAAACAAAAAGGAACAAATACAACGGAATTGAGAAATTTATCGTTTTTTGAAGTCAGTAATTTTTCTTTAAGGATTTTAAGTTTCCAAGTTCATCAGTGATTATTTTACTATTTGCCCTCGGTAATGTCCAATATTATTATTTTATGTGATTCGGGTAGCAGAACGAGCTGACGGCCCACCTGATGTTAAGTGGTACACAACAAAACGACTCCAGTCCTCACCACCAAAGCACGAGATGACTCAAGTCGCATTGCGTTGCATCCATAGGGGGATGTTACGTCTCATGCGGCTGCAACTTCACCGGTTTTATTCAGAAAGAAGCTGCGAACTGCGTTGTTTAAATCCTCGAAAACGACACACAATACATGGTAACAAGTTTATACGCAAAACGGTATAAAAGTAATAGTCGATTGTCCGAGATCGCTTCAGGCAGAACCGACATATTTCACAGATCACTGGATCAATGGATGCGGCTGTTTCTTTAGACACCGTTCAGAGAACACAAAACATTATAATGATAATCTTATTGGTGCCTGACAGGTTTGAACTGGCGACCTCTGGATTTAAACTCGGAAATACCGCTGGGCTACTGGTGAAGCGTGAATAATTTTTTGATGTGACTTAGTTGACGGCCCACCTGATGTTAAGTGGTAACCGCCGCCCATAGACAACAGCAATACCACTCAAGTCCTCTCCACCAAAGTACGGGATGACTCAAGTCGCATTGCGTTGCGTCCACCACCCCGAGACTGGGATGTTACGTCTCATGCGGCTGCAATCTCAGCGGCACCCCTTCGGAACAGCAACACGAGTGCATCACTGCTTGCCGGCAGATTACCAGGTGTGGTGGCAGTACTTCTCCGGGTGAACTCAGCACAAGTTCTACTGCTACTAAATATTTGTTAGAGCTTAAATTTACAAAGCTTAGAAAATGCTTTCTCAGTATCGATGTGCTTAGTTTGGGGCTAGATGGCGCTGTGTGAAATGTCCACCAATATTTGATTTTGTAGGGGAGAATAGGGTAATGGGAGTCAGCGGGCAATGAGAGTCACCCTCACATCCACGAAACAGTACATGCGAGCGACACGTAAACAGCGTCCTTACCCCCCCCTCTGGCCCTCGTCGCAACCTCGAACGGCTCGCGCCAGTCAGCGCCCGCGTCACTGAGAAACGACCGTGTTTTGTTTTTGTGCTCCGCTGATGTAATTTTACGTCAATACAAATTAGAAGGTAAGTGCCGAATACTTTGCAGTATGCGATTAAGACATTTATACGTACTTAGTTAGACGTTCAAAATTGTGATGTACAGTTCAGATTATATCAGTGTGTTAAAGATATTTTTATTTTTTATTTTTTTCTCATTAGTGTAGTTGTGGGAAATGAGAGTCAGGTGACTCCCATTACCCGCAAGTGATCACTAATGCCCGCAACTATGCACGTTTAGTTACCTTATTTTTATTTCTTTCTAGATGCCGAAAGTACGAGTCAGGACAACTGAAAAGGCTTCCTGGTCTTCTGATAGCCTAGAAAAAGCTATACAGCTAATAGATGGAGGTTCTTCTATCAGAAATGCTGCTAAAGTAATGGGAATCCCTTTTTCAAGTCTGCAAAAGAGGTTGAAAAAAGGTTCTACCTTAGAACCACATCTAGGACGATACACCGTCTTTAGTCCTGAAGCAGAAGCCGGGCTAGCAAACTTGGTAAAGAAAATGGCAAATATTTTCTATGGTTGCACTGCAAATCAAATCAGAAAAGTGGCTTTCGAATATGCTGAACAATTGAATTTGAAGCACAATTTTAACCAAGCTTCAAAAATGGCCGGACGCGATTGGTTACTTGCGTTTATGACTAGAAATAAAATTTCTATTCGGAAACCGGAGGCAACAAGCATAAATAGAATCACGGCCTTTAATAAAACAGAGATAAGTCTGTTCTATGAGCTACTTGGGCAGCTGATGGAAAAGCACAGATTCGTTGCAAACAATATTTATAATTGCGATGAAACCGGTATTTCAACG
This sequence comes from Chesias legatella, assembly GCA_947359385.1. Classification (NCBI taxonomy): domain Eukaryota; kingdom Metazoa; phylum Arthropoda; class Insecta; order Lepidoptera; family Geometridae; genus Chesias; species Chesias legatella. Next base: position 3,141,540 of record OX375789.1, read on the forward strand.
GTTCAAACTCCGGGAAAAATTTTGGCTACAAAAGGACAGAAGAGAGTGGGATCGATAACCAGTTGGGAAAGAGGAAAAAACATCACCTTATTGTGTGCTATAAGCGCTGCAGGTGGGTACATTCCACCTATGTTTATTTTCCCTAGAAAAAGGTTAACTCCTCTACTCGAGAAGGATGGTCCAGCAGGAGCGCTTTACAGATGCTCAGACAACGGTTGGATCAATGAGCATCTCTTTGTTGAATGGTTGGCGCATTTTAAACAGCACGCTAAGCCGTCTGCAGATGAACCCATCCTTTTAATACTAGACAACCATGCTAGTCACATTTCTCTTTCCGTCTACGAATATTGCAAGTCCAATCACATTCATATGTTGTCTCTGCCACCACACACGTCTCATAGGATGCAGCCGCTAGATGTTTCTTTTTTTGGTCCGCTCAAAATGGCCTACAAAAAAGAATGTGACATATTTTTAAAAAGCCGTCTTGTAGAAAAGATAACCCCTTATGACATAGCATCCTTGGTTAGGAAAGCATTTAATAAAGTTGCGTCTATTAGTAAAGGAGAATCGGGATTTAGATCAACTGGAATATTTCCACTAAATCCAGAAGTATTCACTGAAGAAGATTTCCTCGCTGCAGAAATTCACGATCACGATCAAATCCACGATTGCAGTGAATCTCTCGCAGCTACCAGTATGATTCCCAGCATATCCAAAGAAATTCACTCATCAGTTCCGAGCACTTCAAAACAAATTGATTCACCAGTTCTTAGGATGTCTAACCAATTAGTAGTCCCACTTGATATTGTACCACCAGTTCCTAACCAAATCAGTACTAGTACATTGGAAGATTTAATCAAGTTGCCAGATAAAACATCTGTTATTAGTAGTACAAGACAGGGCCGAAAGAAGCAACACGCTAAAATCTTAACTTCGACACCAATAAAAGAAACTCTGTTAGAAAAAGAAAATAATAAAATGAAGAAAAAAGGAGGCAAAGGAAAAGAAAAGAGATGGAAAGGCAAAGGACAAGGAAAAAAGACTAAAAATAAAGAACTAAAGATACAGAAGAAGGGTACTGAAAAGGCAAAGCGCCAAGTATTACAAGAATCGAACGAAACTTCTGTATCAGATGTTGGCACTGACGACTTATGCCAGGACGATGAGGATGACGATGCAGAAGATGCTGGAAACAGATGCCTAGTATGCAACGAATTTGGAAGAAACAACGAGATGTGGTTCAGATGTACCTCATGTGGGCTATGGGCTCACGCGGAGTGCACTGGATGGAACTCAGCAGAAGGTTATGTCTGCGATATGTGCTAGATTTTCTTTGACTCCGATTGCCCCCAGGGTGATCACCATTACCCCTATGTTGGTGTAATGGGAGTCAAATCTGTTTTTTTATTTAACTTTTATAATTTCCAAAGTTGATTGCCAAAGTGACTGAAATTGATCTCTAATGATAGTTAAATAAGTAAATTATGTTTTAAGGCGGTTGCAATAAATACTTTATTTTTAATAAAAATGTTATTTGTGTTCTCGCTTAAGTGACCCCCATTACCCTTTTTTACCCTAATGCTCGTAAGTGCTTGGCACCCAGGAGCATTACCTCTTGTAAGTTCTGGACCCCACCAACATCCAAGGAGTTGGTACCTGTCGTAGATCAATCAAACAGTGCAAAGAATAAGTTATGTAAATATTGGTGAACATTGTCACACAGCGCCATCTAGCCCCAAAGTAAGCTAAGCATAGCTTGTATCATGTGAACCAGACAACTGCTATACATACTTATATACTATTTTTGTAAATACATACATATAATACATATCAACACCCAGACACAGAACAAACAAATTTATGTTCCGCAAATAAATATTTGTCCTGGGTGGGAATCGAAGTCGCGACCTCCAGCGCCGAAGGCAAGGTTATTACCAACAGAGCAAGTCAATTATAATGCTAGTGGACCATCTGCTCGTTCCATAACAAAAAATCCAATCCAAATCTCTTCCAGTATTCTTCTACATTTTTGTTACATACAGACGTACATACGAACACGCAAAAAACTAATATACAAGAAGGCAGTTCTTTGAATAGGAAATGTTTTGCCATCCGTTGAAAAACAGCTGTGTCTGCCTACCTCTAAACTGCTACAGCGATAGCTTTAGGCTTAAAGCAAACCCCTGTTAAGGTGTGGTGGCAGGTACTGTCGGTCGCAGGTTCAGTTCCAGAGATTTTTGCTAGAAGAATGTATGAATGCAATATCAGATTCTCAAAACGCCAAATAAGAATTTGTGGAAACCAGCTTCATTTCAGAAGCAAAATTTCTATGACGTCAATTGCACGAAAGCAGCCTCTTTGAGGCGCATTTTAAGCCTTCCCACAATTTGTTTCGAGAGAAAGAGACATGAGTATAATTGGCTTTCAGTGTTTTTTATTGATTTATAGAATAGAATATATTTTTGACACAGATATTACATGAACTAAAATAAAAAGACAAAAGAAAAAGATTTATGTAAAATGCCTTAAATTGCCTTCTTTGTGGTCTGTGTGGTCAAATAGGAGTCCAGACACCCAGACACAGAACAAACACCTGTTTTCGTCACACAAATGTTTGTCCTGGCTGGGAATCGAACCTGCGACCTGCACTGCAGAAGGCAGGGTGAGCCTTGAGGCCAGTCAAATTGGTGTGAAGTGGTTTCCTTACGGTGTTTTCATTCGTCGTTTAGAGAATTTGTAAGCACATATTTTGTCAAATGCTCGTTTGGATTTGTAACTGCGACCTTCGGATTGAAGCCCAGGTCTTACCACTGTGCCAACCGAGCTATCTATATTATTCGGTGACTGAAACATTACAATTTGTAGACCTATCAGTGCGGTCAATTGGAACGCCTGGCCGGTGAAATTACTTAAGGGGAGAGTTTATTTTGACTGGCCTCACAGCTCAGTTCGTAGTAACCTTCTGCGATGTAGGTCGTGGGTTCGATTCCCACTCAGTACAAATATTTGTGTGACGAATATAGATGTTTATTTCTGTGTCTGGGTGTTTATATAAAATAAATAAATAAATAAAATAATGGTGGACATTTCACACAGCGCCATCTAACCCCAAAGTAAGCTAAGCATAGTTTGTATCATGGGATCCAGACAACTGATATAACAATATTTTTTGTAAATACAAACACATAATTCATATTAACACCTAGACACAGAATCTATATTGGTTTACAATTTTTTGACCTTGGTGGGAATCGAACTCACGAACTTCAGCGCAGAAGGCAGGGTTATTACTAACTGAGCTGTGAGTCCAGTCGAGATATATTGGACCTTGGCGAAGGACACCTTTAGGGGTCGTAGCCCCTTTAGGGGTCCAAACCCCTAAAGGGGCTACCTAATGTTTTTCGCGAGCACGATCCTTGTAACAATCTGAGTACTTAGATCTAAGTTACTTATAGTGACTACATAAAAGTAACTTAGTTAATTTATAATAAATAACATCTCCTTAAATATTTTACTTTCTCGTCATGGCGTTTAGTTGCGCACTGAAACGTAATAATGGCGGAGATCACGAGACACACAAAAACTGTTACGTAAGTAAGTACGACGATTATCTAAGATATTATTATAGATATATATTATCTAGGCGCGCATGCTACATTGTAGACCGCATCGTCACTTAACATCAGGTGATATTGCGGTCAAATGTAAGCCTAACGCAAATAAAAAAAAATTAAAAAAAAACATATTTTTTTTTATAATTATAGTATAATAATATTGCTGGACAATTCACCCAGTGCCATCTAGCCCCAAACTAAGCATGGCTTGTACCAGACAACTAATAGAATACATTATATACTTGTTTTTAATACATACATCATATTAACACCCAGACACAGAACAAACATCTAACAATAAATTTATTTTTCATTTCCCATAGTAAAAGTTATCCAATTAGTGAGAAATAATAAAATACCCGTATAATAATATTAATAGAATCTACCCTCATAATGTGTCGTTATGAATAAATCCAATATTCATATTATTGAGTATGAATTAACACCATTCTACTATTCCTATTATAGCAACTGCCCAGAGAGGGTTATAAGTGTGTGTGTGTGTGTTTTATCAAAACATCCTGTAGTTTTTATGTAATACAGTTTAGGAAAAAACGACGACCCAACTGGTGGTAACCTCGGCCTATAACAACTGATGCGACTTGGGTCCTCCCATACTAGGTACAAGACCTAAGTCGCATCGCACTGTAACTCTGAGACGTGTAGGAATGTCTTATGTGACTGTATAATTGTCATCAAACACAATCAAATATAGAGAAATTTTTAATTAATAATTACATTTTTGTAAGTAACGTAGAAGTTTTTAGTAAAATTTATGTAAAAATTATTAAATAAATTAGTTTTTAAGTTTAAAAATTGTTATATAGTTTATTCAGTACTTTTCTGGATGAAGACAAAAGAGTTCTTCCATAAATAGTTTTTGATTTAACATAAATTCAAAATTCGAACACGGCTACGAGATTTGAATGCGGCTTCTAAATTCAAATATGTCCGTTAATTACTGTTATCGGTGGTTACTGAAGGCGGTTAGTGCCAGCACATTAACCCCGAATGGTTTCTGAACGAAGGCGGAGGTGGTTCCCGAACGAAACTTAGTTCAATGATAAAGGTTATTTATTTTCTTTTTGGGGGTAATTTTGTGGGATTTGTTTACCTATTTATTTGTTACTGTGTTTACAATTAGGTTAGATTAATGATATTCACGAATTTGCAATGTAAGTACGGAAAGCGTAGCCGAGTGGTGCAAGCCACAAGTTTCAATCTCGAGGACGCTGGTCCAAAATGAATAAAGAAAATATGTCTGTACTTATTACTTGAGAACCTTGTATACGGTCACAAAACTGTGAACGAAACTATATTGAGGTAACTGGCGTGTTTTGGAACTAAAAATTCCAAAATCATATTCAAAAACTTTATATCCACTGAATTTAATAATAAATAATTGATGATAATAAATAATGGTGGACATTTTACACAGCGCCATCTAGCCCCAAAGTAAGCTAAGCATAGCTTGTATCATGGGAACCTGACAACTGATATACCTAATAATTATACACTTTTTTGTAAATACATGTTTATAGGTAAGGTAGGTACATATTACAACCAGACACAGAACCAATATATACGTTAGTCACAAAAAAAAAATCCTGAGTGGGAATCGAACCCACCAAATTAATTCAAATTCAAAGCATTTATTTCACTGTTTTTACTCAATTTTATTAACGTAAGTAGCCACCACCTACCTACTATGCCATAGACACTGCCTACCCCTTAACACACCTGTGAATCACTTTACATTTACAATCCACATTACAATCCCCGAAACTAAACTTTAACTTTAATTTTAAAACTATTTAAAACTAAAATTTAACTTTAACTAACGTAAACTTTCGAAATGTTACTGTTCTTTTCTTAAATCAGCTGCGAATTTAAAATCGTGTCTCAAGCATTCCGTTTACGGTGTGAGTATAATTTGCCGCGATTTTGTTGTGCGTCCATTAGATTGGTAATGCGCGTATCGATTAGCCGTCATCTCAACATCGGCTGGGTTATAATGACATGCCTTCTGCTGTCCCACGTAAGCGCCAAGCGATATAAAGCTATATAAGTAATTTCTAAAAGTAATTTTTAAATTTCTAAAAGTAATTTCTAAATAAAAAGTTGCCTAGGAAATTTTACCTACTAAAGAAATTACATCTAACGTATCTTTTAATTTTAATCTTAATTGTAATTTTAATTTTGTTTTATTATATTTTTTAAGTTTATTTGATTTTGATAATATTTGTTAACAGTTTTTTTTTTTAAAGATTTGGTTTGTATTTAAATGCGACCTTGATGTTATCTTGCCTGTATATTTACCTGGTATTATATTGACCTGTAATTATTATTATTAATAAAAAAACTATGAACTATAAGAATAATTTATTTTTGACAGGCCTCCCAGCTCAGTTGGTAGTGACTCTGCCTTCTGCGCTAGGTCGTGGCTTTGATTCCAACCCAGCACAAACATTTGTGTGATGAATATAGATATTTGTTCTGTGTCTAGATGCTAATATGTATCATATTATAATTATCTAAATTCCGTACCACAGGCTTTATGAAAATCAATTCTTAAGATGCCTACTTATAAACATCCGATTTATTTTTGATTATGAAAGGTCAAAAAAAATATTCCCCCATTAACTTTATCTCGGATTCGTAGCCCAATCTTTTGTAAGGAACCTTATTAAAGGAAAACTCCAAAAGCGCCTTTGCCATAATCGCTGAGTGCCATAATGATTCACCTTGTGAATATATAAAATAATGTGATAATATATTCTAACGTAGGACTTGCGGTCAGGCGCAACGCGAAACAAGTTAAAAAAGCATAGAACAGCGGGACGCCTTCACAGAGGGATGTCTTACAACAATCTAAACGTAATGAGTTATAATGGACGCTGATAGTCCATTTAAAAAAATATATCCTCCACAAAAAACACGTCACTATAACTAAGCGTAAAACAGGACCCGCCATTTTAAATTAAAACCTCATTTTATTTCGCATTCGTCCGCCGGCGGCCATTGATTTTATGACGAAACAATTTTTGAATTGAGAACGTTTTTGAATTAGGAACGTATCAATTTTGAAATGAGAACGTTTTCGAATTAGGAACGTATCAATTTTGAAATGGGATACTTATACTTTTTTTTTTCATTGATTCCAAATGAAAGCGTGTTATTTCAAATGTTCGGATAAATGTTCTGGGAATATGAGGAATGAGTTTGATTCTGAATTTGAAACGATAATTAGAATATCGATTTTATTTAAATTTCGAAGCAAATAGTGTTTATTCAATTCAATTCAGTTAAATAAATAATTAATATCGGTGGACGTTTCACACAGCGCCATCTAGCCCCAAAGTAAGCTAAGCATAGCTTGTATCATGGGAACCAGACAACTGATATAATGCTTATTTACTTATTTAGTAAATACATATAATACACATCATAACAAACACCTATGTTCTTCAGAAAAATGTTTGTCCTAGGTGGGAATCGAACCCACGACCTACAGCGCAGAAGGCAGGGTTACTACCAACTGAGCTGTGAGGCAGTCATAAGGTCAGTATGAGGCATACATACAGAGATGTTATCATGGGAGCAGCATTCTATAGTAAAGCATTCCGGTTTCGAGGATGGTGGAATTACATGCCGGTGAAATTACATGCGTCATGCATTCTAGCGAAAACGCGACATCTGGTATTTTATCGTTTTTACCTTTATCGCCATTTTTATGTCTATTTAAGGCTGATTAACAGATATTTAATTGAATTATGTTCATTTTACAATATTTCATTTAAAATTAACACATATAAACTAATTTCATAAGTAATGTCGTTTATTAATATATGCCATTTCCTTCCTCAGAAGAATGAAAAGAAAAGAAAAAAGAGAGAAATCCTCAATCTTTCCAAATGATATCTTAAATCCGTCTAATTTAGTTTGTATCAGACAATTTGCATAAGATGAAAAAAACAGTAGTCGTAAATTAAATTTGAATATTTTTTTAATGTTCTCATCAAATGATATATCAACATCTATAATTTACTGAATTCTCAAAAATCAAAACGATTTGAACGTTTACAAATCTTTTAAATGACTCGTAGTCCTTGGAATTGGTATTAAAGGATGCATAACTTAAAAAAAAAAACTTCATTTTTTTTTGACGGCCACACAGTTCTGCTGGCGGCAACCCTGGCTTCCATGCCAGGTCGTAGGGTCGATTCCTACCCAGGACGAACATTGATGTTAGTTCAGTGTGTGGGTGTTAGAAGAAAGAAAAATATAGATATTAAATGTATGTTTACAAAAATACATAAGTAAGATATCAGTTGTCTGGTTCCCATGAACTGTGCTTAAGGGAGTCAGGCAAATATTCTGGAAAATACGTTGCATATTTTAGAATTGGAAAGACACAAGTACGAGTAAAGCTAATAAAAGGGACTAATAGAAATAGAATAGAATATATTTATTTTCATATATGAAACACATAACAAATTAAATTATAATAAATTAGGTGCACAAATATGTCTCGTCATATATTAACATTTAATATTTAAATATTTAATAGAATTATAACTAGAATATTTAAAACGATCTGAAAAATATTTACTGGCAACCAGTAATATACAGGGTGTCCGGTAATAAATGGATAACCTTGAAATGGGTCTTAGTAGAACTATTGGGCATTCGGAAAAAAAGATCAATAAAAAAAAAAACAATAATAAATAATACCATTTTGAATTCGGCTTTAAGCACATATTATTTCTTAATTATTGGTCACTTGTGTTTCGATACATTTTTTTTACGCTATGGTTGCTTAAACTTTGTTAAAATGAATATTTTTCACAATTTTTTCACTAGAACGATAAAAAAAGTAGTTATTTAAAAAATACATATATTTGATACTGCTTGGTTTTTTTTTATTTGATATTCTTTTCCGAATGCCCAATAATTCTACTAAGACCCACTTCAAGGTTATCCATTCATTACCGGACACCCTGTATAATGAATATATAAACAAGCAGGCATTACTCATATATGGCCGAATATTTCGTACAATATATCGTAATTACAGTATTTGATGTTCCATTCTTATTCACTCATTATTTCCTACGCATTAATAAAATCATGCTACATTCAATTGTATATAATTTTGTGAACGATTATGTAGAGTTACGAAATTGTAGATATGTCAGCCCCGAACATAAATTAAATTATTGATAAAAAAAGCTTTATTCTTCTTTCTTTATTCTTTATAGTGCGCAAAAAAGATAAATATAAATTATTTTAAATAAAAAATATGTACACTAAAAATAGTTTTCTTCCAGCAAACCTTTGAGGCTAGAAAACTGATAACAAAAGCTTATACTCAAGATTTGTTTGATAATTTTAATGTTTTGTTGGTTTTTACCATTTTAATGTTTTGAGCAATTTTTTTTTTATATTCATTTTATTTGAAATTCGCTCCTGTTTTAATAATAGAACAGTAATATTTAAAAAAATTACAAGGGGATTGTAAAGTGGAATGTAATTGTAAAATGATTGTAAAGGTGTGTTAAGGGGTAGGCAGCGTCTATGGCACAGTTGGTGGCTGTTTACGGTAGTATATATATAACATATAAGTAGATTACTGCATTATAAACTCGACTATGACAGGATTGCCTATAAAAATCTTATCAGAATTGCTCTCAATAAAAAAAACAAATTTTTAAATTATTCGTCACTTCTATAAGATTGTAACTCTACAAAAATATGGAACGCCCAAGGATATGTAATGAAATGGATACAACCTAATTATATAATCGCTTCCCGGTACGATCGATATCATTGTTTTTCATATGAACACGTTCTGTCTGTTAATCTATTAGGTTGGTGGGCAGTAAGTAATAATAATAATAATAATAACAATAATATATTGGTGGACATATCACACAGCGCCATCTAGCCCCAAAGTAAGCTAACCATAGCTTGTATCATGGGAACCAGACCACTGATATACATATTTATATACTTTTCTAAATACGTATAATACATATTAACACCCAGACACAGAACAAACATCTATGTTACTAACGCAAATGTTTGTCCTGGGTGGGTATCAAACCCACGACCTACAGCGCACAAGGCATTGCTACCAACTGAGCTGTGAGATCAGACGAAGCTAGGTTAGGGATTGTATCGCGAGTCGGATTCACACGGCCGTTTTTATTATTTTATTGTTTATTTGATAGATTCCTACCAAGGACAAGTTTATTTGTGTGACGAATATAGATGTTTCTTCTGTGTTAGGGTGTTAATATGCATTATATATATGTACCAGCTGTTTATTTTTGTTTATGCCTCGGAAAAGTAGCCTAAGTTACTCCTTGTTACATCAGCTATCTGCCAGTGAAAGTCCCGTCAAAATCGGTCCAGCCATTTTAGAGATTAGCCGGAACAAACAGACAGGCAGACAAAAATTTAAAAAAATGTTGTTTTGGTATATGTACTGTGTATACATTAATATGCACTTAGTAAAAAGCGGTTATTTTAATATTACAAACAGACACACCAATTTTATTTATTTGTATAGATGACACTAATAAATGTGTCGGTCAGTCTCTGTTTTAAACAATAGATGTCACAATACTGCAGTTCAGATTCGAGGCCACGAATTAATTTATTTCGTTGATTAGCTGTGGCACGTTGAAACATACGGGCTGATACAGCAGAGAGAAGTACTGCCACCACACCTGGTAATCTGCCGGCAAGCAGTGATGCACTCGTGTTGCTGTGTTCCCGTGGAAGGGAGTGGGTGCCGGTGAAATTGCAGCCGCATGAGACGTAACATCCCCGTCTCGGGGTGATGGCCGCAACGCAGTGCGACTTGAGTCATCCCGTACTTTGGTGGAGAGGACTTGAGTCGCATTGCTGTTGTCTATGGGCGGCGATTACCACTTCTATAAGATTGGACATCGGATGGGACATAGCCTCATTCCGTCATTTCACACGAAAGAGCAAGAAATATTTTAATTCTATAAGAGAAATTTATACGAAATAGGCTTGTAAAAAGTTCACGAAGGCATAAATCGCTATATCAAAGTCAAAAACGTTATTTCCATAGAATTCATAAAGAAATGGCTTCAAAACATCAATAATATACAAAACATGAGTAATATACCTCCGTATGTTTTCATTACATCAATCTCGTATCACTAATGAAATATGCACCGACCTACATACTGACGGTATGACCGTCATCTGTCTGTATGTTGTCACAATTGAGATACTTCTATTCTATTCTATTCCAGTCACTGGTTCTCTCGAACCAGTGTGGTGAAAGGATTGTAAGTGCGCCTCAAAGAGGCTCCTTTCGTGCACTTGACACATGTCTTCGAATTTTTAGTTCTAGGACATGTCGGTTTCCTCACGATTTCTTTCACCGTTTTGAGAACGTGGTATTGTGCACATGAATCTTTCAAGCAAGAAAGTCATAGGTGCACGTCGACATTTGAACCGGTGACCTCCGGATTGAAAGTCAGTACCACTAGAACTCCACGCTCTCTTATAAAATAAATATTACTTTGCTCGTCAAAATCCCCAACAAAATGTTTTATTAGTTTTTTTTTAATTACATTGCTCCCCAAATTGATCTTAGCTTGTACTATCATTTGGGTACCAGACATTTGATAGAAGACTTATATACATTTTTGTAAATAATAAATACATATATATACGACATAACATCCAAACAAGAACTTGAAATGAAATGTCCACCAATATTAAATAAAAATATATAAACATCATTAGTAATACTGAATGTAATATGATTGGCCTCATATCTCAGTTTTTAGTAACCTTGCCTTCTGCGCTGTAGGTCGTGGGTTCGATATCCACCCAGGAGAAAAATTTGTATGATGAACATAGGTGTTTATTCTGTGTCCGGGTGTTGATATGTATGTATTTAAGTATGTATATCAGTTGTCTGGTTCCCATGGTACAAGCTATGCTTAGCTTACTTTGGGGCTAAATCGCTCTTTGTGAAATGTCCACCAATATAAATATATTGTTATTAATAATGAGAAAAGTTGCTAGGGAGAGTTGGCGGGTCAATTCCGCGGCCATTTCCTCTCTGACAGCTGTCAACGCCATTAAATTATTGACCGGTTAAGGATACCGAATGTTTTTACGAGTTTTTATCTTAAGTTTGTTCTCAACAAACAATTTTAGGTTCCCATAGGCGGCGTGTTTGAACTGAATACATGTTTCGTTATTGAAAACAAACATCTAATATTTGATAGGATATGACTGAATGGACACGCGCTGTTTTTAGTTTTTTATTTAAAAAAATATTAAATTAAGCCTGAGATAGGTTTCTTCAATAAATAAATATTGGTGGACAATTCACACATCGAAATCTAGCCCCAAAGTAAGTTGAGCATAGCTTGTATCACGGGAACCAGACAACTGATATACATACTTATATACAATTTTTTTTGTAAAAACGTACATATTGACCCCCGGACAAAGAAAACAAATCCATATTCTTCATACAAATATTTGTCCTGGGTGGGAATCGAACCCACGACCTACAGCGCAGCAGGCAGGGTTACTACCAACTGAGCTGTGAGGCCAGTGAATATATGTTTTTGATTTGTGAGTAGATTTTTTTTAAGAGATAGAAGTTTTACGGAGCGTAATAGCCCTCCTGGTGTTAAGTGGAAACCTCTACAAGCTATACGACTTAGGTCCTCCCCTACTTAAGTAGAACAAGACCCAAATCGATTTTTCTCGCGTTACTCTGAGATGTGATGGTGGAATGTCTCATGCCTGTAATTTCAACTACACCTTTCAAACCGGAACACAATAACACGAATGCATTACTGCTTGGCGGCAGAAATGGGTATTGTATCAGTAATTTGGAAGATCTTGGCTGTAAGTTCTACTGCTACTAAAACTCTTAGGTACTACTATTCTGCCTCATTGGGATAATGTCTTTTTTCATTTAAAAGGAAGAATAAAATGCGTTAAACTTAAATTAGTAAAGTTAAGATTATCTGACAGATATGATTTTTTTGATGTGTAAATAATAAAGTTTAAATTTGAGCTATCTATAGAGCGTAAACGGTATCTAGGTTGCTCAGTTGATTTCTTTGTATTTGTAAAATAGCAGTACAGACAAAAAAATGTTAAATAATAAAATAAGAAATAACTTAAGCAACATAAAATGTTGTTTTAAAATAAATTTATGTAAAAACATTTCACCAACAGATATTTTAAAATAATTTATATCGTTAATGGTCTCTTAATATTAAATTAATGTCCGTGTAGAAGGAAATATCGTTCTATTATGCATATTTTTTGCAGGTTTTTTTCGTTACAGGTATCAATTTTTTGTGTAAATGTCAGTAGATTATATATTCGTTCCTAATGCAAAAACATAGTAATTTGTCATTGCTAATTAGCATTTGATAATACTTCAACATCTTAATACGACACTGTGTTGCGGACAAAGCTTGAGTAATATAAAACTAAGTAAGTAAGTAGTACTAACTAAGTAAAATAAACAAAACTAATTAAAATCGAAACAAATTTATTTATTAATTAAAAATATGTATTCTGATGGAAATTGAAAATATTCAATAAATGTCGATAATTATGTAAATTATTATAATAATATTATAACTGTGAAATCTCCTCGCAATAAGCTAAAAATATATTTATTACTTCTCAATTGAATTAAAATAATTTTTTGGTGTATTTGCCTAATAATTAATTTCATACACTTTAAGTAACACATTAGATACAATAAAAAAATGCTAAAAATTAAATATATAATATATATTTAATATAAGTAAAATCTTAATACAATATTATTTTATTCAAATTAGTTCTGAGCAGTTAGTTCAGAGTAAAGTGGCTGCAAATTTTTCTAATAAAATTGAGTACTTTTGTATATATATATTTACATTAATTTAGTGCAAGACACCCAGTGTCACTAAATTACAAATATTTATTTTATCCAATATGAGTTTCAGACTTTGCCACTAACATGGACACTGTCTGATATACCAGTTTTCGCTCTCAATTTGCATAGAACACGAACCTTTTGACTAGGTATTGGGTGGAGTGGGTTTGATGATTTAACGCGTGACGCATGAGTCACAGCGTGGTGGCCTAGGAGCGCTGACCACGACTTTAAATCCGGTGGTTCCAGGTTCAAATCCAGGCCAAATGATTTTTCGCTTGAAAGATCCAGACATGCACTAGAGATGGGAAGATGTAACTGCTTTACATCAGGTCATGTTATTCGTTCTAAAACTTAAAAATGTATAATAATTTTATGTTTCGTTTAATATGTACTGTTTTAATCATTAAGTAGTGTGTTTTTATTTTGTATCTGTGGAGCATATAAATTATTTAATATAAAAACACGAATATTTTATTTATTTCTTAGCTAAAGGTTTTTTGGCATTTGAATGTTTTTTAATAAGTATTGTTGAAAACCTGAACATTACCTTTGACGTAGAATTAAGGTCGATACAAATTACGCGGCTGGGTGATTTATTGCTTAGAATCTAGATTTTTCTACAATCTAACTTGAAAACGGTTATTTGCAAAGCCTTCTAAATTAGTTTTCATAAAATACCTACGTACTTTTTAGCGCGGCTTTTTTCGCTTTGTTTATTTGGACTAATATTGTAGGTATGGTACATTATGTATATAAATTGGGAATTAAATACGCGTATGTATTTCATTGGAAATTATTCCATTCAGTTTATAAATACAGTACATATCCTTATAGTCACTGTTAAAAATATGAATCATCGAATCTATTAATGCATTTTTTAATAAAATTAAACATTTTTTAACTGTTTATTTAAAAAACTGGCTATAAAAGCTGTTGGTAATATTAACAACAATATTCTAAATTGGAACATCATTGAGTTCGATCGTGAATGAAGAGATTCCCACCAATCAGCGAGCCGTGACGTTCGCGCCTCCATTTTTAATTTGACATGACCCGAGACATCACGATGTCAAAGATTCACACGGGTCAGACGTCAAATGTCATTGTCATCGTTTCATTTGGTTTCGGAACGAAATTATTCGTTTTTTTTTGTATGACCATGTTCGATTTCCGTCCAAAAAGGTTGGAATCTAAAGTTTGAAAAACTTTTTTGTTGTAGTCATTGGTAAAAGTAATCATGATAATGAATGATGATTTAAAATGGTGATGATAGTGATCATTATTAGAGAGGAAATAAACGTTATAATGTTAAATAACATTCTTATTTTCTGTACTGGATGATATTTGATTGAGTATTTTTCAGTATTTTTATTGTTTACATTACAACAATTAGTTTTAACAAGTACAAATACATGTAGGTACATGCAATATTAAAAAAGATACAATATAACTGAGCTATTAAAGACAGTTTCCAACGGTCTGCAGATAATTCAACTGGACTCAAGTAGGCTTGTTATATGGGTCAATGTTTTTAGACCACTATGTCTTTTTATATCATTGAAGTGACGAAACGAGCTGACGGCCCACCTGAAGTTAAGTGGTAACCGCCGCCCATAGACAACAGCAATACCACTCAAGTCCTCTCCATAGTACGACTCAAGTCGCATTGCGTTGCGTCCATCACCCCGAGACGGGGATGTTACGTCTCATGCGGCTGCAATATCACCGGCACCCACTCCCTTCCACGGGAACACAGCAACACGAGTGCATCACTGCTTGCCGGCAGATTACCAGGTGTGGTGGCAGTACTTCTCCGGGCGAACTTAGCACAAGTTCTACTGCTACTTTGGGTTGCTTTCGCACCACCCGGAGGACACGTGTAGGGGTTCATAGGGTGATCACAACGTGGCCCCCCAACCATGTACAGCGTAGAATGGTACATTTTTCAATTGATTAACTTTTTGTTAATTTAAATGTAATGTTAGCAGCGTTTTGTATGATATCAGATGACGATTTGAATAATAAGTAATTCAATACAAAATGTACCCAAAAAGTTGAATAGTGGAAATATATTTTTATTCACTTGTCAGTTGAGTTAGGAAGGGTGGACTGAGATTTGTAGATATCATGTTTGCAAATAACCGAATTTGGTCCAACAGGGGTGTGTAGGGTTGCCACACTCACACTTCCCATCTCTAGTATAAAACAATGTTGCTATCTGCGTCTGTCTGTTTCTCTTTACTTTGAAAGCGTGGTGGCAGTGGTCCTGACCCCGACTTTCAATCCGGAGGTCGCCGGTTCAGATCCCAACGTGCACCTATGAGTTTTTCGATTGAAAGATTTACGTGCGCAATACCACGTTGTCAAAACGGTGAAGGAAAACATCGTGAGGAAACCGACATGTTCTAGAACTAAAAATTCGTAGACGTGTTTCAAGTGCACGAAAGGAGCCTCTTTGAGGCGCACTTAAAATCCTTACACCACACTGGTTCGAGAGAACCAGTGACTCGAACAGAATAGAATAGTATCCGCTTACTTGTTCTAAACGACTCAACGGAGCATGATCTATCGAGCACTTTAAAATTTTTCTTATTTTAAAGCATCGTCTTTGATAAATATAAAAAATAAAATAAAATATAAAAAAATATGAAAAATATTATAAATCTCAATGTTGTGTGGCAGCCCTAATGAAATGAAGCGCTTCGTATGAGCCGTCCTCTGGGTACGATTCGATTACACGGATTTCACGGATCGCAGGATGTCCAACTATTTAGTGGATTAGTGCCTTTATAAATCTTCTTACGTTTTGTAATCGTGAATATTTTTATTCATTTTTCTTTTATTACACTTAATTATTTATTAAACTTTAGTTTATTCCCAATACGGTGACGAATATCTGTCTCATTTGCTGCCAAATCAAAATGATAATAAAACAATTAAAGGGGTTTTATGTTAAAATTACGGAACGAGTCGATGGCCCACCAAGTGGTAACCTCTGGCTCATTTTTAAGGTTTATATTTCTATGGGTCCTGTAACGTATACTAGTATTTTTTACCCAATTAAAATTAGTATAAAACTAACAAAGCGATATGACTTGGGTCCTACAATAAAACCCAAGTCCCACTATGAAATTTGTAGATGGAATGTCTCATGTGCCTGTAATTACACCGGCAAACGGAACACAGAAACGCGAATGCGTTATAAAATATAAATAGGTGTGGAGAAGATCACGTCTATTTTCTCATGATTACTTACGACAATGAATCTGCCCATTATGCCTCTGCCTACCACTTTGAGGAAAAGGCGTGACTTTGTGTCTGTATGCAAGTAAGAAACATTTGCAAATTCATGACTTTATTTCTGTATGCAAGGAAAAAACATTTTAAATCCAAGTTCGTAAAATTTTAAAACAAAGAATCATTTTAAAATACTTACCTGCAAATATTTGCAAGCAAATAAATCAATATTAAACAAATAATATCGGCAAGCACGTTACCTTTGGGCACGCGAAACCGCATAAGACATTGTATACAGGCTGTGACCACATAACAATATCGATGTATGAAACATATATTTTGTAATCCAACTCAACATTTTTCGAGATTTCGTCCGCGTGGAATTCGGTTTTATCACGCACCCCTATTTTACCTCTCGGAAAAGCAGCCTAAGTTACTCCTTGTTACATCAGCTATCTGCCAGTGAAAGTCCCATCAAAATCGGTCCAGCCATTTCAGAGATTAGCCAGAACAAACAGACAGACAGATTATTTATTTTTAAATAATGTTGTTTTGGTATATGTACCGTGTATACATCCATATGCACTTAGTATAAAGCGGTTATTTTAATATTACAAACAGACACCAATTTTATTTATTTGTATAGATAAACATAAAGACTGTATTTTGAAATGCAACTCAGAATTTTTCGAGTCATTATAATATTATATGGCTTTTTTTTGTAGTGTTATGTGTAATTTAGATTTTTTAACTTAACCCTTACTACGCAAGCTCCTGGATTCCATATGGAATATACATACATTGATACACGAAACACGAAAAGCCCAGTTTTATTTTTATTTTTTTATTTAATATTTAGGAATTAAATATTATTATTCGATCATCATATCAACCTGTATACATTTGTATAGTTACCACAAAACAATGAGTCATTATTTAGTCACAGCGGTATATTCAAGCTGAGTTAATGGAAGGAGTGTTCATGCGGTCATCACTGGCCTGCCCGTGATGACAGCTACGGAAGTACCTTGTGCTGTAACTGTCAAAACATACACAAACACATACATTTTTGTGTATATGACTGGTCAATGGCCCAGGTACGTTTTACAAGCAATATAACTCCTTAGTACGTCTGGTATTTGAACCGGCTACCTCCGGTTTGTACCAGGGATGTTATGAAGGTTCATAACCATGATTGAAACTGAAGCCGAAATAAAAAAAATATTCGAAAGATAATAATAATAATAATTTCGTATTGGGGAGGAGTCTAAATAAAATACGTTTATTGTGTTCTTTGAATATAATAGACACAAATATATTTTTTGTTTATGTGATACAGTTTAGGAACGGGCCGACGGCCCACCAGGTATTAAGTGGTAACCTCGCCCCATAACAACCGATGCGATTTGGGTCCTCCCCTACTAGGTACGAGTCTCTTCGTATGCGCCCGTAACTCTGAGACGTTTGAGCGTGAAAGAGTAACAAACATCCATACAAACTTTCACGTTTATAATATTAGTAGGATATCCATATCCAAATAATAAAATGTATATGTTAATATGTATTTATAATGTATGTAGTACCTACTTACAAAAAAAAAATGTATTTTATCAGTCATCTGGTTTCTATAGTACAAGCTATGCTTAGTTTGGGGCTAGATGGCGCTGTGTGAATTGTCCACCAATATTTATTTATTTATTTAATAAATAAGAAATTCCTTACCCACAACATTCTTGATATGTCCCAGGGACCAGCAGTTTGTACCACGGGACCTCAACGCTCAGCGGGCGATTAGCAGAACATAAATATGTCAAAATATTGCAATCTGCCTTCCAAGTCACTGACTCATCACCAGCGGTGCATAAATAATGGAGACCGCAGAGTTCAATATTACATCTCTACATAGTATAAAACAAAGTAGCTCCCGCTGTTTGTACGCTTAAATCTTTTAAACTACGCAACGGATTTTAATGCAGTTTTCAGCAATAGATAGAGTGATTCAAGAGGAAGGTTTATACGTAAAGTTTTATATTGTTTTATTATCAATTTGTTGAAATATAACGATAATTGTTCAAGATGTCGGTAAAAATCAAGTTGACTGTGAGCTTTACTGTCGTACACCGCGTACACTAGCGTAAACCAATACAGTTGTATATTCTTATTCAATTATATTAGACCATCGTCTTCTTATATAGGCGTATAATGTTCTGCTATCCGTGTAAAGCCCGGGCGAGTCACTAGTATACGAATAAATTAGTATTTATGTGTTCAAATCACGTCCAATGACACACATTGCTTACCAAGAATCTGTTTGAATCGATCTTGAAATATCGTTTCCGCTTATTATTTGACTGGGCTCACAGCTCAGTTGGTAACCCTGCCTTCTGCGCTGTAGGTCGTGGGTTCGATTCCCATCAAGGACAAATATTTGTGTGACAAACATAGGTGTTTGTTCCGTGTCTAGGTGTGGATATGTATTTGCAAAAAAAAAGTATGTATGTATTATATCAGTTGTCTGGTTCTCATGATACAAGCTATGCTTAGCTTACTTTGGGGCTAGATGGCGCTGTGTGAAATGTCCACTAATATTTATTTATTTCTTTATGAATTCTATGGTTATACTTCTACCAGGCCATATTCTCAACTTTTCTCGACCACGACGAGATAAAATCGAGAAGGTTTATCCAACATCTCACTTCTTAATTGCGATTCATTTGAGCTTCGAACTATAAATTGTACGTCTTAACAAGAAGATTACAGTCGCTTCTATTAATAAGTCTGCGAATTAACATAAACGCCATATAAAGGGTAACCGGTTCGACCGCCGTACACTATCGGTGATTTTGTTCACTTTGTCTCGTACTAGCGACCCGCCCCGACTTCGCACGGATGCAGTCTATCTATATAAATTAAAATCAATGTTTGTAAGTTTGTTCCCTTCTATTATATTCGAGCAACTGGTTATCTCGAACCAGTGTGGTGAATGGATTTTAAGTGCGCCTCAAAGAGGCTCCTTTCGTGCACTTGTCACATATCTTCGTATTTTCAGTTCTAGGACATGTCGGTTTCCTCACGATTTTTTCCTTCACCGTTATGAGAACGTGATATTGCGCACGAAAATCTTTCAATTGAATAAATTCATAGGTGCACGTTGGGATTTGAACCGGGGACCTCCGGATTGAAAATCGAGGTCAGTACCACTAGGCCACCACGCTTTTTTTGTTTGTTCCGTATACGTTTCGAAACCATTGATCAGATTGCGATGAAACTTTGACAGTGTTCTGGGGACGCGCGCGACCGTTGACACAAACAAAGCTATATGTAAAATGTAAATGTATTTTTTTGTTTTTAATCAAACTTTATGATCAAAAAAAATATTTGATTTGACTTAGAATTTGATACTGAAATTGCAGCCGCATGAGACGTTACATCCCCGTCTCGGGGTGATGGACGCAACGCAATGCGACTTGAGTCATCTCGTACTTTGGTGGAGAGGACTTGAGTCGTATTGCTGTTGTCTATGGGCGGCGGGTACCACTTAACATCAGGTGTTTTTTGTTACGGTTTTCACCAATAGAAAGAGCGATAAACTATTTGTTGTGCGAACCCGGGTCGATCGCTAGTTTGTAATAAGTAAAACAATATTCCCCGTTAAAAATAGGCGTCGCTCAGTTTTTCATTGCTCACAACGCAAACATATTCCACGAAGCTTTGAACGTGTTGAAATCAATTTTATCTTCATAGCCGGAAACTATAGGCGTTAACCGATTTCAAAGAAATATTTACTCACTCGATGATTTTCACGAATAATGGATTCTATTTCCCGGAAGTGGACTGCAATGTCACTGAAGGCATACATACCATGGTCCCCATAGTACAAGTTGTATTAGTTTGGAGCTAGATGGTGCTGTGTGAACGGTTCAGAAAAAATACTAGCACAGTGTAACTTCTCGTCATTGAAGCGTATTTATTTGTTATATTTTATGTGATAGTTAAGTAAATATTTAAAT
The DNA here is from genome assembly GCA_947359385.1 of Chesias legatella. Taxonomy (NCBI): domain Eukaryota; kingdom Metazoa; phylum Arthropoda; class Insecta; order Lepidoptera; family Geometridae; genus Chesias; species Chesias legatella. The sequence goes on from OX375789.1 coordinate 3,162,353, forward strand.
AAATATTGGTAAACGTTTCACAGAACGCCATCTATCCCAAAGTAAGATAAACATAGCTTGTATCATGGGAACCAGACAACTGTAAATACATACATACATATAACACATATCAACGACCAGACACAGAACAAACACCTATGTTCGTCACACAAATGTTTGTCATGGGTGGGAATCGAACTCACGACCTACAGCGCAGAAGGCAGGATTACAACCAACTGAGCTGTGAGGCCAGTCAAAGTAACGAGCAGATGACGCACCTGGTATTAAATGGTAATCTCTGCCCATAACAAGCCGGTGATATTGCAGCCGCATGAGACGTAACATCCCCGTCTCGGGGTGATGGACGCAACGCAATGCGACTTGAGTCATCTCGTACTTTGGTGGAGAGGACTTGAATCGTATAGCTGTTGTCTATGGGTAGCGGTAACCACTTCAGGTGGGCCGTCAGATCGTTCCGCCACCCAAATGACATAAAATAAGCACGCCTTGGGTCCTCCCCTCCCTAGGTACAAGCAAGTCTTTCTATCATTGTTTTACTTGCATATTTTAACTTGTCGGAGACCGCTTCTCATTAGCGTAAAGACTTCGTGTCTATTTTATTAATTGTATGTACAGCCGTTTCAGTATTCCGTCAGAGATCTTCTGGCCATTAGGCTAATGCGAACCATACATCAGTACTGACAGATATCTAATTAGAAAAAAGACTTAGACAGGGACTTAGAGCCTATTTTAATTGCGAAATATAGATCGACAGGCCTCACAGCTCAGTTGGTAGTTACTCTGCCTTCTACGCTTAGGTCGTGGGTTCGTATCCCGCCCAGGACAAATATTTGTGTGTCAAATGTAGATGTTTGTTCTGTGTCTGGGTGTTAATATGTATTGCAGTTTTTACAAGAAAGTATTATATCAGTTGTCTGGTTCCATAGTACAAGCTTGTGGTGGTGTAGTGGTACTGATCTCGAGTTTCAATCCGAAGGTCGCCGGTTCAAAACCCGGCGTACACCTATGAGTTTTTAGCTTGAAAGATTTATGTGTGGAATTCATCGTTAGGAAACCGACATGTCCTAGAACTAAAAACTCGAAGACACGTGTCAAGTGCACGAAAGGAGCCTCTTTGAGGCGCACTTAAAATACTTTCATCACACCGGTTCGAGAGAACCAGTGACTCGAACAGATAGATAGTTACTACAAGCTATGCTTAGTTTGGGGCTGGTTGGCGCTGTGTGAAATGTCCATAAATATTTATTTATTAAGGTACAAATAAATAAAATAATGGTCAATAGTCAAGTCAGACGATCTACCACAGAGGACAATGCCAACCCATCCATTGTCTAACGGGACACTTCGCACAACGTCTGCGAAGTTTGCACCTGTTATCGGATGCTGAATGGAACGAGATGAATAGATATGTATCAATTTAGTTAAGTGAATCTTATGTACAATTCAATAACGGAGTATTTGATCTATAAATGTGTAATTATAGTTAGAAAGTTGGTCCAATCAAAGCGTAGCTAGGACAACGGATAAAACTTTTTTGCATTAATAACTTCAAACAGTTAAAAATTAAAAAAATATTTTTTTGTTTCCATAAAAGTACAATTATACATGCAACTAGCTGTTGCCCGCGACTTAGTCCGCGTGGAATTAGGTTTTATCACGCACCCCTATTTTAACCCTCGGAAAATAGAGTAACTTAGGCTACCCTAAGTTACTCCTTGTTACATCAGCTATCTGCGAGTGAAAGTCCCGTCAAAATAGGTCTAGCCATTTCAGAGATTAGCCGGAACAAACAGAGAGACAGACAGATTTTTTATTTTTAAATAATGTTGTTTTGGTATATGTACCGTGTATACATCCATATGCGCTTAGTAAAAAGCGGTTGTTTTAATATTACAAACAGACACTCCAATTTTATTTATTTGTATATAATATGTTTAATAGGTACGTTTAGCGCTAAAGCCCTTAGCTAAGTCACAGCAAACAAATCGATTGGTGGAACTTTGCAGACTTCTCCAAGTTTTCAATGCATTACTGAAATAATTGGGCACTGTTTTGAAATTTAAATTTCTTAGTAAAAGTATGCCACGTATGACTAGATTATTTATATCTATGATTTTTGATCCAATTGTACTGCGTAAATGTAATTAATGTTGATAAATTTAGGATTATTAATGTTATTATTGTTATTAGTATAAAACAAAGTCGCTTCCCGCTGTCTGTCTGTCCCTATGTACGCTTAGATCTTTAATCAATCAATCAATCAATCAATCAATCAAACATTTTATTTGCTTAAAATAAGGGTAACAAAGGTCTTCAGGTCTTACTACTAAAATGGTTCCAACTTATTTTCACCACAGAGGCATGCAAAAATATCCTACAAAATAAAAATAAAAATAATAACAAATAATAATTACATTCAAACAAAAAAGTTCAAAGAGTTACAATCAATTAATTTATAAGTAAATGTCCTAGAAAATGATACAAAGTCAACGATCATCTATAAATTCCTGTACGCTATAGTATGCTTTTAAACATAAAAATTCAAATAATTTATTTTTAAAAATATTAATAGTTTCTGTTTCGGCTATGGATCTAGGGAACTTACCATATAGACGAGGTGCCATACCCAATACGCTTTTTGAAAAAAGTGCTGTTTTATGCGATTGCATCTTTATTTTGGTATTACCATACCTATTACCCAAGGTTTCAAATTGATTTCTGCTTCGCCTGACGAACATTACGACCTCAAATATATATAAACAAGGAAATGTCAGTATTTTGCAAGTTTGGAAATAAGGCTTACAAGTATCGGTTTGCTTTAATTTAAAAATTGATCTTAAACACTTTTTTTGAGCTTTGAATATTCGTTCCCTTTCTGCACAGTTACCCCAAAATATTATTCCATATCTTAAGGTGGACGTAACATAAGCATGAAATGCTGTTAAAACTGTTTCTGTGTTCGCTATTTTGGACAGCACATACAAAGCGTATGAGAATCTACTCATCTTCATGCATATGTTCTCCGCCTGATCTTTCCATGTCAAATTACGATCAATATGAATTCCCAAAAATTTTATGTCATTAATATCATCAATCGCTTTTCCTGAATAGTTAATATTTAATGTCAAGTTTTTATTAAATGTCATAATTTTAGTTTTGTCAAGATTAATTACTAAATTATTCGATTTTAACCAACGTACAATATTATTCAGAGCATTATTAATGTCACTTTCTAGATTTTCGTAACTGTCAGATGAGAAAATTACCGTGCTATCATCGGCAAATAGGACCATAGGTTGTTGTACTGACTTAGGTAAATCATTTATGTATGTCAAAAACAACAATAGCCCTAATATACTACCTTGTGGGACACCACACCATTTAAAACTACGCAACGGATTTTGATGCGATTTTTTTAATAGATAGAGTAATTCAAGAGGAAGGTTTATATGTATAATACATGCATAATATATTAGAGAAACACTGATAATTTTAGAGGTTTCTAATGTGATGTCGTAAATAAACACAGCTTACTTTGGGGGCTAGATGGCGCTGTGTGAAAAATCCACCAATATTTATGTAGTATGAACAAAAAGGTAAATTACGTAATCAAATACCTAAACGGGCATTCCAAACTAGTTATTCTGACTAAGCCATTGTAGTACCAAAAGCAAATCAAACTATAGTTAACAGAGGCTTGCAAAATGTTTTGTTTCCTAATTTAGACCTGAGAGTAATAAAAAGGATGGTAGTATACCTCCGTCCAAACTTGCAGGCGAATTCGCTGTAATTGACATTGTCGGGTTAAATTGGTAATTATTAATTAATAATAATAATAATAATTAATAACAATATTAATTAATTAATTATTAAATATATTATTTAATTATTACACCCCCGTCTTGAGGTGAAGGACGCAACGCAATGCGACTTCACACATCTTGTACTGTAGTGGATGATGATAGATGGCGCTGTATGAAATGTTTTCCAAAATTTATTATTATTATTACTCTGAAGGTACGAACCAGTAAACATTACGACAGTGTATGTAGAGGCGAGCTCTATGTAATATTATTACTCTATGTAACTATGTATTGCACAATAGAAATCGCTGCTTGTTACATTCCAATATTGATAAAGTATCAAACACAAGACTATACAAACATACTGTATTAAACATTTCATATCTACTCTAGACTATCGATAGTGTAGATATATATACAAAGTCAGGCCAAATTAGATTGACAAAAGACAAGAATACATAGATAGATTTAGCAATAGAATTCATGACGATTTCGTCCAGGGAAGTACTGCCACTATATCCATTTCTGCCGCCAAGCAGCAATGCACTCGCTTAACGGTTCCAGTAGTGCTTACCTTCTGTGCTGTACAAGTCATGGGTTCGATTCCCATCCAGGACAAATTTGCGTGACGAACACAGATGTTTGTTTCGAGTCTGGGTGCTAATGTGTATTTTAAAATTATATGAATACTATATCATTTGTCTGGTTCCCATAATACAAGCTATGCTTGATGCTTTGCTTAGATGGCGCTGTGTGAAATGCCCAATATTTATTTATTTAGTTTAAAAAAAGGCCCTCCCTTAGGGTTTTCTTGTCTGTTCTCCCATGGAGGGTCGGATAGGGTTTGAACAGACGTAAAACTTAGCGATAAGTACGCGAGACCTTATGTTTTGAATATTATTGACGTTTCCAAGCCATTTCTTTATGAGTTCTATGGAAAAAAAGTTTTTGACTTTGAGTTACGATTTCGCGGCCCCTTACCCATAACTAAGGGCCCACTCCAAAACATTCCATCATAATTTATTCAGAATTAACTTATATCCGTGGGCGGTGACATCAAAAACGTAAATTAATATACTAATCACATTAGTAATCTTTGTCGTTTGCCGCATACTGTTTTTAAAAGATCAATAATATTGTACCGACTCCTCTCAGCGGGATACCAGAGATATTTATATCTAACTAGCTTTAGTAGCAGTAGAGCTTATGCCAAGCTCGTACGGGGAAGTACTGCCACCAAGCAGTGATGCACTCGCGTTACTGTTTCGGTTTGAATGGTGTGGTTGCCGGTGTAATTACAGGCACATGAGACATTCCACCTACACGATGCGTCTTGGGTCTTGTCGTACCTAGTAGGGGAGGACCTTCCGGAGACGGAATTTCCTTTTTCTTTTTTCATTTCGCATCGTATGCGTCTGTAACTCTGAGACGTGTAGGTGGAATGTCTCATGTGCCTGTAATTTCACTTTTCATGTGCATTGGGTTAGATGGTCTATGTATACATGTGTAACATAATGTACATTATGTATGTATAACATGACACATGTGATCCCCTGGCTTCACTCGACGGGTCTAAGAAAACAAACAAGAGTATAGTTCTCTCCAACATTTATTGGTCGAAAAATAAATTAAAAAACTTTGGATATCAACAAAGGCCAGAACAGTACAAATAAATACCTACAGGTCCTACACTTAATATAACAACATATTTACACCTGAGGCCACTGTCCACCATAGAGTTCTTAAGTCACATTTTACCAATTAAAAAAAAATATAACTCCATTTACTACATAAAAGACTAAATGATTATATAAGGTTAGATCTGAGGCTGATCACAGCCTTCGAAATATCCAGTTGCAACAACTTATTGGCAATCTTTTTAATATTAATCACTGTTAATATTAATGGCAATCTTTAATCACTATTAGTATTAATGGCAATCTTTAATCACTTTTAATATTAATGCCAATCTTTAATCACTTTTAATATTAATAGCAATCTTTAATCACTATTAATATTAATGGCAATCTTGAATCACTTTTAATATTAATTGCAATCTTGTTAATAACACATTAAGATTTAAAAATTTAGAAAATACTATTGTTGCATCTGGGTTGGGCTCTACCTCTAGTTCAGTTATTAATGATCCAATATGATTAATTAAAAGTAACACATTATTAATTATTGAACTAGATAGATAGCTTCATCTCGTTTTGATCAAATTAATTATACATTTTAAAATCTTATCTTTATGCAATAATTAATAATATATTTTTAAAAAACATCTTTTTTTTAAATTACGGTATTTTAAAAATCCATTCTAACCTGATTTTATGCATTTTTTTTTTAATGCAATATTGTCATTTTCTTGCAACTAGTACATCTGATTGATAATCATAATAATAATACTAATAAGTGTTCCAATGTATAAATATAATGTACTAGGTACTCTACGGTGGACAGTGGGCCTCACTTAATAAATAGTAGGTACTTCTTCCCATACTATTTTTACATGACAATCTTATACAATTTATTACATTTTAATTTTTTAGTTCTATTCGTCCCTTTTCAGTTTACCGAGGCAGAGATGGCAAAATAAATACATTGAATTTTCTATATTAAGTACATTCAGTTTCAAACTATGAGAAGCAATTGAAATAATATTTACGTTTGCAAATATTAATTACAGTATAATAATGATATCAAACTTTGCAAAATATAATTTACGGTAAATACAAAAGTTTTATGAAATATTTATTTACATTTCAAAATGTTGAGCTCGATCATTTCACACGAGATTTTCACTTAAACACATAAACATAATTTAGTAGATTTCAATCGTTGATTATTTTAGGCCTTTCTATTTTGTTTTATTGTGTGTAGACATATTAAAACTTTTTAAGATTTCTTAAATTTATCTTTGAATTTGCTCACACAAATAGAATAAGTTAAATCAATTCGTATTTATTAATTATCTAGAATATAAAATACCAAATGGAGTTATGGCATCGTTGTAATAAAACAAGAATAATAAAACGAGTGATAAATACATTTAATGAATAAATCGAAGTCGAGAATTCTTGTGCAAATTACTTTCAGTAATGTATAATTTTAAATGTGAGTTATTTCAAGCCAAATGAGCATTGCTTGGGTGCTCAGAATAAACCTTACATATCTCAGGCTCAGTAGACAGAACGAGAGTTTTTACATCTCACGACAATTATTATGTAGTTGACACGATATCAACGAAATTACTGTCATGGAACCAGCATTTTAGTGACCAACATTTTGTATGAATTTAATATAAATTTATATCAAAGTAAGCAAATTAAAGTAATTTGAATGATAAAAGCAAATTTCTTGATTATAATAAATATTAGTGGACATATTATCTAGCCCAGAAACTAAGCATAGTTCGTACTATGGAAACCAGACATTTTATAGAACACAGGCACTTTCTTGTAAGATATTAACACCTGGAGACAGAACAAACAACTGGTCACATAAATGTTTGTCCTGGGTGTGTATGCATAACCCTCGACCTAGTGAGTAACTGAGTCAACTATCAGTTACTTTGAGCAATACATCTACTACCGAAAATAATTATTTGAAATACTTTTACTGAATGCTCAGTGAGCATCTACGAGGCTTATAAAAGTCGCATCTTTGTTTAATTGCGGTTTTAATAATTTACAGTTACAAGTGCAATTTTCTTAAGATTAATTTAAGTACTGAAAAAATGATATCGGCTGATGTAAAAACGCTCAAACATACATATCTTAAACCCAGCAGATAGAGTGAGTTATTAACAATGTCTGAAAAATGCGACGCTAAGAGGCATAATAAATAGATTAAGAACGAGTTTCTACATAAAAACAATTAAAGATAAATTTATTTGAACATTCAGTTCAAGTTGGAATACTAGTTAGGGAATTATTTTCGGCTTTAATTAAAATATTTGTCGTCTAATTAACTTAATGAGAAAACCTGGATTATATCTGATATTTATATGTAAGTATGTAAAAAAAAAAATTATCTGTTGTCTGTTTCCACAGTACAAGCTGTGTTTGTTGGAGCTAGATAGCGCTGTGTAAAATGTCATTTTTTTTTTTTTTTTTATGTTTAAAACAAGGTTTTCTCCCGAAAACCGACAAGGGAGAGTGGCCACCCCTCCAGATTGACGACCCAAGTTTCAACGAAGTTCTATGATAACGCCAGTTTTCCAACATACACACACAATTCTAATTCGCACTAAAAACACGTCAAATGTGAATCTGAACCAGCAACCTCTAATTTGAAAGTGAGGAGTCGGTACCACTAACCCACCGCTTGACAGTTCGCTATTAATTGCTTCGTTACAAAGGTGACAGAACAAAGTGTCAACTGTCTTGACTCTTAAACAATGTTAGTTAAGCTCAACGGCTAAAAATAGTAGAAGCGAAATGTAAAACAGTAAATTTACTAAAATGCTGTTTAAACCTTGCTTTATATCCTCAGCCAAATAATTATCCGTTAAACGCGACTTTCTGTTGCCAAAAGGCGAATAAGATAGTGATTTGACCCAGTATTATGCCAGTAAAAATATCATATAATTCACAAAAGTTATTTCGCGTTGCAAGACGCATTACGCTATTAAGTCATATTACATAACGTTTTGTTGGTCTTAAATGCAGATCTTAAACAACGCGTAAAGATTTAACTATAAAAATGTTTCTTTCTTTATTTGCAACGCTCATAGGCCGTCTTAAATTAAAACAATAATTTACACACACTCAATAATATAATAATATAAATGCGAAAGTTGGTTTGGATGTTTGTTCTATAAACCATCAAAGTGCTGCATAGATTTGACTTTTTTTACAAGTATTTATCCAATTTGCAATGTGTTTGTTCAGGTCAAAATATGCAAATCAATTTTATACAAGTTCCAAGCAATTGATCTGAAGTTTGGAACACATGTGTAATTTCGATGATAATGCAATTATATGTTAACATGAAGGTGGTCTCATGATGGAGTCGGGAGATGTGCGGAACTCCTCAACTTCATGACATAAGCCCTCGGCGGTATCCAGGGTCTGATATGAAAGTCTTATTTCTGTTTCTACTTATTTCTTTTGAGAGTCCACTCTATATGAGATATTATAAATATGTTTCCTTTGCACAAGAAATCTACAAACTTCGTAAAACCTGTACTGATTTAATAACAGAGACCTTTATAAATAACAAATACTTAAGTAATATCCAATCATATCTCTGCCCCTGCCCCGTAAGTCACAAAATCATCCCAGACTTAAACATATGGCCGCGTTTCGTTCGTTAGCAAATACATAACGATATTGCAAAAAATATACATCATTATAAACTATCTAAATCAAACGAATGTACTATAAACTATTATTTCATACTTTAGGAAATTAGGATTCGAATTTTCGATAGGATTTTGGCAGACCGACAGTAACAACAATGGAAATTTACAATAATGCTATAAGATTAGTTCATTATATATAAAAATAGTTTTAGAAATTTCAAGAGGTAGCTCGAGCATTTTTTTTTTATAAATCTATAATTTTCACTAAAAAAATTAAGTACAGAAATCATAATACTTTAAATAAATTCAGTCTATTTAATAATGCACATTATTCCATTATTAGCATTGTTAAAATTTGCAAAAATTGTAAATAAAAGAAATTATGCATTTTTGCAGATTTATATTCGATTGTTCGAATTAACGAGAAATTCATTTAATCGGTTGACTCATATACAAGAACTAGCTAATAAAAGAATACGGTGCAATATGCAATGATCCATTTGGGCCCATAATTACCAATTACCAAAAAGTTCAAATGACATTACTCAATTACGAAATTTTACTACCTCTGTCAACACACAATACAAAAGTACATATTATTACTGATTTAAAATAAGAAAGTTCTTAATCGTGGTAAATTGCAACTCTTTAACGGGATTCAGCAATCTTAAATTCAAATTATGATGTATTAAAATGGCATAAGCTTATGAAATTCATTAATATTATAATACCCATAATACATTGAAGTTACCTACATCGCTTGAGTTCAATTTGTTTTAGAGCATGAAATATAGCATTTAGAAGTATCCAAACTATCAGCAAATATATGAAATTAACGAGTAGTTAATAAGCAGCTTATTTTATTTAGACCTGATATGGTGTATGACTATTTCCATAGTAAAAAATTCAAGAGATGATCTAATACCCATAGACAATTGCTTACGTTCACTTTAAAGAGCCGTTTCAAATGTGTAGCAGGTGATATAAAATAGAGGCTTACTGTCACCAAACAATCCATTAATGTAAGTGTCACTTAGCGGTGATTTGACAGTCACTTTTGGATACAAAACATGTGAAATTAGACAAAAAAAATTATTAGTTCCTTTAAGTGAGACTTACTTTAAAGGGACTGCTAGTGAAATTATTCGGAAAGTACAGATTTTTTTGTCTTACAAATTCATTGTCAGTTAAAAGGAAACTCGATATTTGTTTTTGGTAATTATCTCTGCCCACTATTTAAACATAAGTACGTATAAAAAAATCATTTTTAGCATCACGCTAATAGCACCAATGTGTAATTAGGACAAAAATTATAGTAATTTGGATCAATACCACGATTTAGCAGAATTTGTATAGGTACATTTATTGAATTTACAAAAATTTTAGCACCCGAGTATAGTAATTTTGCAATTTAATTATCAGGAGTAGATTAGAGAGGTAATTATTTCATTGGTACTTTATTATTCAAATTGACTAAATCGCATATTGTCCTAGCAACGAAATAATTATTATAAAATAAAATTTACAATTAAATTAACCGGGGTAATATTTCATTTTTACAACCACATTCTGAGCAAATAAACATTACATCAAACATTTTATCAAAGCATTCGACTATTACAAATCTGCTTGTGTCGACTTTGAATAGCTTTGAGGTATACAGGCACGAGTCGTAGGATTTTTGATCCAAAATTGTTACTGTACGGTCTTATTACAAATTTCTTTATGTACTATAAAAAGAAATATAATTTGTCAAGTGTATTATAAATTTTAAGCTTAATAATATTTATTATTCGCTGGTGTTTTCCAACTATGTACATTTAAATTCATTTTTAATTATTATATTAGTATTTAAATATATATTTTTTTATTCAATTAATGTTGAATATTTAAGATTACACAAAAAGAAAATGTATCTAGCACAGGGTATTGAGATCGATATGTCGAAATTAGGAACATATGGATAAAATAAATAATAAATTTGTGTTAACTGATCAATTTGAGAAATATCCGAATTATGTTCAAATGAGCTTTTGCGACAGCGTAATCAGACATAGTTTTATAATAATGAAGACAAATAAATAATAATAAGAAATGGCTGGTAATATTGTATATTTTCCAAACACGAAAATCTTCAGTATTATTTTAGTTCAAATAAAGCCAGCCTAAGAGAAACATTATATTTATGATAAAAATATTATTTATAACACATTACGGAAGACGCCATGATTAAAATCGCATCTTCCAAACGCTCTATTGATGTGACGTTTCGCTTAAATGTAATTTGACATCTGAAATGACAGATACTTAGTTGGAAAACCGCCAGGAATTCAATTTTATATAAAATTTAATAAAACTAGCGGACTGATCGTTACCGAGATTCAAATGAGGTTCCATTTCAATATGTAATAATAATTAATTCAATATATATAATAATAATTAATCAGGCAATTATACTAAGTACACAGCACAACTAATGAAAACTAATAATGAGAGAATAATACTAAAATGTTCTGTTTTTGGTCGAGTTTCAAAGTATTTTCACTGACAATTTTAGATTTGAAAAGTAAGGAATCCCTCTAGCTTTTCTTGACTGTTCTTCCCTACGGAGCGTCGCATATGTTTTGAACAAGCGCCAAATTTTACCAAAATAACGCGTGATTATATAATTATTTTGACAAATTAACGTTAAAACCTATTACTTTGAGAATTTAATAGGAACAAAGTTTTGTCTATGGTCAATTTTTTGTGACACTGTACATTACAGTAGGAATAGCACGGTTCTGACGGTGGATACTGGTAACACTAAAGCAAAGAGCCGAAACTTCTTACTACTTCTTCCTTCAGTGCTGCCAACAGTCGTCGCGAGAACTGCCAAAAAGCTATAATACGCGTAAAAAAATAATCTGTATTGAAAATTTGTAGTTAGGGTAATAGTAATGGTAATATCGTGACCACAGACTGTAGCAAATCAGAAGAGCTAAACTTTTATGACAAATTATTTTTTAAAGTAAAATTAGTATTACAGTGAATGCATTAGAGTCTAAAAATCATAAAAATTCAGCTTTCGGTATGTATATGACCGCAAAACTCAAAAAGTAATCGTAAAAAGTAGTATTGAGTTGAAAATTTGTTTAAGTGTTTCTATATATTTCTATCCGAAAGTTCCGACGGCAAAGGGAAATTCCAAGCTAAATTATATCAGAATGAGCTATAGCAAAGCGTGGCTTGGTAGCTTTATAAATTAAAAAAACTTAACTAATTGTAGAAAATTTTATGCCTAAAGAAGGTCGGTATATTTTTTCATCAGCAACATGGCCTTTTAGAATCACTGAAATCAGTGAATTGCTGCATTTACGAAAAAACTATAGTGCATGTTAGGTGTGAAGCAGCGACCTCCGTATTGAAAGTTGATGTCTGTACCACTGAGCGACCACAACTACGTTGAATGTAAAATGGGCTTTACAACGAAACGGATATAAAATAAAATCAGCCATTGTTTAAGAACAATTAAATACTCTAATGACTCATTGATTCTTGATTTGATAGCGTTTAGCATTAAGACATTCTGAGAAAGATACCTCTTTCTCAGTATATCTCGACATTCAACATCGAATGTCACCAATTAATTATGCTTGTTCAAATACACAGAAATAATCTCAGCTTGTATTAAGGTTAGTACTGACACGCTAAACTGTCAGTTAAAGAAAATAATAAACAAAATATGAGTGAAATAAACTCATTGGTGTAGAGACGACGCGACGGTAGCAAAAGAAAAATAGTTTATCACGACTTTGCTTCCCTACCTAATTGGAAATAAAAAAAAGTAGTTTTTGACGGAAGCAAGCTTTTTTTTAAGTCTAAGCTGGCCTTTTTATCTACATAGATAGATGCATATTTTCGTTATCTGAATGCAATTGAAAAAATGCAGAAAACTCGCAGTAGCATAAGAAATGCTAACCAGAAGACAAAAAGAACGATAGTCAAGTCATATTACTACCAGGTGGGCCGTCTGCTCGTTTCGTAAATTTATCACATTATAAAAAAACATATGATTGAAAGTTATTCTGTAGTTGGTGGTTTTAGACTATAACTTTACGGTAAATAATTTAGCGAGTTTATTCGACCATTCCTACCCACAGTAGCGGGAATGCTAGCGTGGGGTCTTAACTACGTAGGTGTTGTTCCATACTTTATATTTTAGACCAGTTTACGTTTTTAAATCTGAGTCTACTTATAAACAAGATACTTATTAAAGATCTATTTTTCTCTGCAGTCATTAAATTAATTAAGATAAAACTGCAATCATAAATTTAATCCTAATATCTCAACTCATAATTTGGCCATTTTTTTTAACGTTTTATTACTAGCATGACTGAGTTTGGCTGATATGTAGTCACGAGCAATTCTCCTGATGTTAAGTGAGGCATTGTTTTTGTCAGCTTCTGGTCCAAAATTGGAATATCAAGAAGAATATTAAATATGAATATCTGCGCTGTTAATAAAAAGGCACCAGAAATTGCAACCTTTTCGTCTATGGCGTGAAATTACGTTAAACGGCATAATGTCGATTTATCTCACGGGTATAAAATACTTTCAACCATTTAAAATCGCGATGATGACTTGTAAATTCCGAAGTCGACTTTCCAAAGATGTAAAAATATTGCGTTGCCAATTTGCCAATTTGATCAACCATAAACCATAGATAATAAATGTAAAGTTTTTGTCCTATACCATAAAGAGTTTATGTCGATTATTCAAACGGTTGTATAATAAAATATTAATATAAATATAGTTATAAAATAATAATTAACTAATCATTTTGTGCAAGTACTTACATTAGGAAGGATATTTCGTGTTAATTTATTTTTATTTGTTCATCGAAAGTCTTTATCGAATAACATTTCTTCAGTCAGTTCAATTGGTAGTAACGCTGCCTTCTGCGCTGTAGGTCGTAGGTTCGATTACCACCCACGAAAAATATTTGTGACGAGCATAGATGTTTGTTCTGTGGTTTGGTGTAAATATTGTATTATATGAAAGTATTTACATAAAAGTATACAAGTATGTATATCAGTTGTCTGGTTCTCATGACACAAGTTATGATTAGATTACTTTGGGGCTAGATGGTGCTGTGTGAAATGTCCACCATTATTTTTATAATAATGTTAACATAAATATTTTCATAGTTACTTTTTTAGTTACTGGATTTCAACAGTCGTTTACGACTCTGATGCAATTTCACCATGTCTATAAATAAGAGCCGTGAATTAAAGTGTTGCCACATACATCTTACGGCCAATAAATTCCTGATGCCATTTCACATGAGGATGTTAGTACTATAATCAATTTAGACGTGGCCTATGACTATATAATAACTATTGGAAGTTTTTGTGATGGTCGTAAACACTGAAGCTTGCGTCTAGGTTCTTGGGTCGTTGCACTAACAAGGCCAGCTTGTTAGAGGCTATCTTTTTTTTAATCTACCATATAACTCCGATTTTTATGATAGTTTCTTTTTTAAACTTTTCAGCTAAAAACTTTTTGGTTTTTACGTCTTATAACTTACATTTCAAAACTTTTTAGATACAAATATCTGAAAAGTTTTTATGCGATTTCTATGTTTTTTCTTTATTGTGTTGATGGCACATAAAAATAAGAAAGATTCTATTTTGTTTAGTTTTTCTTTGAACATACAAATATATCATACAAATCAGCTGAGTTAAAGCTATTTTTGAACAATAGAACCATTGGTGGCAGCAATATACTACTTAGAGCAAACAAAATCTTTTCGAAAATCCCTCTAAAATAAAAACCATTTTATATTCAGTTATATACCCATATATAGCGCTTATTAATAGTGCAGGCAACATAACTAAATCCAAAATAGATGGTATAGTATTTCGTTCTTTTTAATACGTTAGCATAGCTATAATGTTATATTAGTATATAGCTATAACTAAAATAAATTTTAGTTTGATAGGAGCTGAATATAATAAGTCAAAAAAACAGTTTGAATCAAAAAATAAACTTGTTTTCTTAAATACTACCTACAAGATGACGTGTATTTCTTGCTAAGTTTGTCACTTCAGACCCTACTTGACCCTTTCAGACCCTTATGAGAGATTTTTTCTACAATGTCAAAATTCATTAAACAGGAGTTTAAATATAAACTATTTTAAACTTAGCGCGGCACTCAATGAAACGGAAAGATTAAATGGGCCAATCTTATTAATTGTTTCTTCAAAGATATCCCTGTGGACAGATGACATCACGTTTGAGAAAACTATTTTAATTTATGTCGATGTAAAAACGTTTCTTTCAAACGCTTTGATTGATGGGTTAATTTCTGAATAAAAGGATCTTTATGTGTTTGCCTTTTGTACGTTGGAAATACTGATTTCATTCACAATGCGTCTTTTATTCGATTTTCTTTTAATTTCTTACATTTTTGTTTTCACTTTCAAAAAAATGTATAAAGTAATGGAAAATTACATCAATTTCCAGCTTTAGACAACCTTCAGAAAACCCAGCATTAAATAAATAAAAAAATCTCTAACTAAATAGCAAAACTGAAAGTGACTGAAACTTTCATATGGAAGATTAGACCGCCTATAGCTAAACAAATACTTATAAAAGTCTGTACAAACATGTTTGTAGATTTGCAAATAAATTGTTTGTACATTTGTAAATAAATTGTTTGTACATTTGTAATAAAATTGTACAAAAACAACGTTTCCAAGTCCGACATGCAGACGGTCCGTTTATTTTTATTTCTATTTTTTACTGCTGTCTGGTTTTGCCGCGGAATAAGATGTGTGATTCAAGATGAATGGCTTTGCATGATTTATACACGTTTAAGTCCGTAATATATTCCCTTTATTCACGTGTAAATATGTTCTTCTTTATTTATAGTGTTGTCGATTGCGTTGGCATCACTGGTTTTTTAAATTATGACCTTTTTGTATTGCCAACAAAGAGCTAATGAAACCTCTTGTAAGCTTCCACAGACTATGGCAACCGCTTTCCAACAGATGGGTTGTATGCCTATTTTCCATGTTGTTTAAAAAAAAAGTTATGTTTTTTGTCTGTGGAGTGTGGAGATTTGTCACTAAATGCTTTCGCCTCTACGCGCTACTGGAGCGATATGGGTTAAATTTGGAAAATAGATTTTAATTTACCTTTAATGACGCAGTCTAGCTTTTATACAGGTAGAGCGTGGATGAAACCGCTGATAAAAGCTAATTCAGTCAT
Source organism: Chesias legatella (assembly GCA_947359385.1). NCBI lineage: Eukaryota > Metazoa > Arthropoda > Insecta > Lepidoptera > Geometridae > Chesias > Chesias legatella. The sequence continues at coordinate 3,178,718 of OX375789.1, forward strand.
AACATAGTAATATTGGTGGACATTTCACACAGCTCCATCTAGACTCTAAGTAAGCTAAGCATACCTTGTATCATGGGAACCAAACAACTGATATAATACACTTTTTCATAAATATATACATATAATACATTTTAACACACAGAACAAACACCTATTTTCGTCACACAAATATTTGTCTTGGGTGAGAATCGAATCCACGACTACAGCGCAGAAGGCAGGGTAACTGAGCTGTGAGGCAATTGAATTCTATTTCTTAGTCAGTTAGTAACCCGCCGCGAGTAACTTCAATCTGCGCTGACCCTTAGCTCCCTTAGTAGACTAAAGCCCATTCGCTCAGGCTTTTCGACAGTAGACATATGTCATTACCGTGGAATCAATGAAATCAGATATGGTAATTGCTGTACGATATAATCAATAATGTATTTCATGAAATCAATTTTCAGTTTTATCATAAAACTACGAAATTGGACAACTTTCGACGGAGCTACGTAAATTAATAATAATTTGAGTTCGACTTTTAATCGAAGTAATTTTCAATTTAAAAAAAAGTTTTAAACACCTATCTAAACTTGAAGGTACAGTGCGACCTTTTCTGTTACACACTTTATGTATAAGTAATTTACATAATGCCTAAAAGCATTATGAAAATTCGAGCAGTTATAATGGGGCTGTTTTAACATAATCGAAACTTCGAGATAACGAAATTAAAAGGTATTTTTGGCGAAGACCCAAATCATTTGTCGTAATGAGGTGTAGTAGGGTCTACTGGTTCCCCTGGGAATGGCGGGAGCCAGGTGACTCCTTGCCCGAATACATCCTGAGGGTCAGAAGAACCCCCTGGTGAATCCCCCCCCCCGAACCTTGCTCTCTGGAGGCGCCACAGACAACAGGCCATTGGTGACCATTGGTGACCATTGGTGACCATTGTTGACCACGGTGGCCTGTGGCTGCACACGAAAGAGTATAATAAATTTACAAATTTAATAAGGTTATGTTAACTTCGGCTTTAATCAACGAATTATTCAAATTTTTAGTTCTTTTTTTACTTTATTCTGTTACGGAACGAGCCGACGGCCCACCTGGTGTTAAGTAGTAACCTCTGCCCATAACAACAGTGCGACTTCCTCCCCTACTTGGTACGAAGACCCAAGTCGCATTGTATGCGCCCGTAACTCTGAGACGTGTAGGGGGAATGTCTCAAGTGCCTGTAATTTCACCACTCCTTTCAAACCGGAATACAGTAACGCGAATGCGTTACTGCTTGGCGGCGGCAATGGGCGTGGTGGCAGTACTTCCTCGAACGACCTTGGCGTGAGTTCTACTGCTCTTAACACACCTTTGGTAGACTTCATGTAACCCAATGTTCAGTGATTATATAGTGAGGTCAATTAAGCTTGCTTTTATGAGTAAGGCGCGTATTTCGAACGTCTGACTAATTTCTACTAATCTCCATTCGCCAAAACGGTCTAAAATTGAACGAAAATTGAATCCAAAGTTTGCGATTTCGTTCAAAACTACACAATTAAAAGATGTCTGTTGGTTTTGTCTGTCTGTTTTGCTACTATAAAGTTTAATTTTGTGTGATAAGTATTATTTTCTTGAACAACTCTTTTCTTGTCAAAAAGATCAATTAGATCTCAAGAAACAACAAATTATACCCGCCAATAATCATGTCACTAAATGGACGAGTTGACAAAGTGTCAAAAAAGCACTTTGGCACTTTGCAATCTGTTATACCCTTAAGTGTTATTCACAAACGGAATTTTGAGCAAGTGTGTTATTTCAAGAACAAAACGACTGTAGCAATTAACATTATCGGATGTACATTTTTTTGATTTTCATTTTATTGCATATAAGGCCTTATATATAATATAAATACCCTCGTAAATTATTAAATCTCTAAAATCAACTATCTCTGTTTTTCTAAGTGGAAAAAGTAGTGTGTTCAGTTCACTTCAACTTTGAACGGCTGTACCCTAAAGTATCGATTTTTCACATAAGACTTGGCCTGGCAGTTCAGTTGGTTAGTAACTCTGCCTTCTGAGCTATAGGTCGTGGATTCAATTCCCACCCAGGACAAACATTTGTGTCACGAATGTTTGTTCTGTGTCTGGGTGTTAATATGTACTATAAGTATTATATCAGTTGTATGGTTCCCATGATACAAGCTAAGCTTAGCTTACTTTGGGGCTAGATGGCGCTGTGTGAAATGTCCACCAATATTATATTATTATTATTATTACGACTATGTTAATTGCTACAGTCGAAAACACAATTTCTTTTTCATTTATCGCACCAAATACGCGCAACATCTAACCAATTACAGCAATGAAATCGATTGTTCCAAATTAGTGGCTCAACTACCCACAATTATGTAGATAAATATGCAAAGAAGACTGCCAAACAAAAACTTGAGATAAACCCGGTTTACAAATATGTTACCCTACCTGAGTTTAACTAGATATAAAGTACTTGAAGAATTATCAGGCGTAGTTTTTGCAAATTAGTTGACTTAACCCTTATATAGTTAAAATTAAAATGCAATATAAAGAATCTACGCATCTATTAAATAAATAAAATTTAAGTGTCTGTTTATAATATTAAAATAACCGCTTTTTACTAAGTGCATATGGATGTATACACGGTACATATACGAAAACAATTTTCGTCTGTCTGTCTGTTTGTTCCGGCTAATCTCTGAAACGGCTGGACCGATTTTGACGGGACTTACACTGGCAGATAGCTGATGTAACAAGGAGTAACTTAGGCTACTTTTCCGACGGGTAAAATAGGGGTGCGTGATAAAACCGAATTCCACACTTACGAAGTCGCGGGCAACAGCTAGTCATCTATATAATTGCTTAAGTGAAATAAGTTTTAATAGACTCTTGAGCGATAATGGAGTCATTTATTTGTCATTAGAATCTGTTTGATACAGAGTAAGATATATCGATCATCAGTGGTGTCTCGATAATTTTTTTGGTTTATGGCAACCTGTACAAATATCTACAAAATTATAATAATTCACAAATTATTATTATTATTATTATTATACTTTTTTTTCGTAAATACATACATATTAACACCCAGACAGAACAAACATCTATATTCGTCACACAAATGTTTGTCTGAACCCACGACCTACAGAGCCGAAGGCAGAGTTACTACCGAGCTGTGAGGACTGTCAATGCTGTATATGTTAAATGTCTAAAGATTTTAGGGCATACGATCTAGTTAGTGGCTGAATCTCAATGCCTTGTAGTGCAAGGCACAAGAGAAGATTCACACATCTGCCAAATCTGCAGTAATTTATTCTGAGACTGTGCAATGCGGTATTTCGAACAGATGTCTTCACATTTCTGGTCTAGCTAATGTATGTAGAGAAGCGAGGATATAATACCGAATACAAATGTCTGTAAGGTGTCTAATTTAATAGACAACTTGGTCTATTAAAATACTTGCAGTATGTAATGATTTAGGCACTTTTTTTTTTTAATTATAGATAAGTACTGAACAACTCAACCAAAATAAACATATATCCTACATTGTTAATTTTAAAGTAAAATGAATTAAAAGTGTTTATTTAGCTTTAAATTAGGCAAAACAGAATGACGTTCAGTAAAGTGAAATCGTCACCATCACCTATAGGTAACTTTATCTGTAATCCGATACAAAAAATATACCATTCAGTTTTAATATCGAAAAAAGATGTCCAGGTAGCCTCTTACACAAAGCGAGGGTGCCATCATTCAAGATTATGCCTTTGAGTCTACCTGAATCGATATTCCAGAAAAATATTGGTCGTAAAATTGTGTATTTTTAAATCGATTTTTAAATTAGCTGTTGCGATGCGTTTAATTCACAGGAAATTCACATAAACGAGGGTTATTTTCGTTGAATATACAAATTATTATGAGTAACGATGTATAGTGGCGGAAAAATATTAAGTAGAGGTTATAATGTGTTTTTGGTCTACTGACTTCTACTCGAGTCACTGGTACTCTCGAACCGGTGTGGTGAAAGGATTTTAAGTGCGCCTCAAAGGGGCTTCTTTCGTGCACTCGACACATGTCTTCTAATTATCAGTTCTAGGACATGTCGGTTTCCTCACGATGTTTTCCTTCACCGTTTTGAGAACGTGGTGCGATAAATGTTTCAATCGAAAAACTCATAGGTGCACGTCGGGATTTGAACCGGCGACCTCCGGATTGTGGGGTCAGTACCACTAGACCGCTCTCTCACTGACTGTTACATAACTACTAACTGATTCTCTCTTTTTGTACAATCTGTGAGGAATTTTACCTTACCTTTTACCTAGGTCTCATTTTTTATCTGTCACTAGTATGTACAATAAGTAATTTAAGAAAATTATTAAATATAATAATAGTGATAATACTGACAAGCGAACAATTTTAATGGTTTATTTATATCGTGGTCGAATCGATCTATCATTATGATTCATAAGATGTCAATTCGAAACGTTGTTGAATTTAAGTTGAAGAGTTATCTCATTGAAATTATTTTTTATAAAAAAAGTTACTTAAATTGAGAAATTGGTCGGGAAAGTATAATTATTAAATAACAAAATACATGGAGTCACAAAAATCCCTTCAAATTTTTATCGAGATGATTTACTATCACGATTAAAATTGTCTATGCTGTAGAATTAAAATTGTCTCATGGATCGCCTCATGGACGCCATGTTTATCAGTTTTTTTAGTTTGTGACTTTATTCTCTTTTCAATCATTTGTGGAAATGAACCTAAAATTAGTTATAGTTTCGACAGAATAATAAATATTGGTAGACATTTCACACAACGCCATCTGGCCCCAAATTAAGCTAAGCATAGCTTGTATCATGGGAACCAGACAACTGATATAATATTAATATACTTTACTTTCGTAAATACATACATATAATATATTAACACCCAGACACAGAACAAACGCCTATGTTCGTCCCACAAATGTTTGTCCTGGGTGGGAGTTGAACCCACGACCTACAGCGCAGAAGGCAGGGTTTTCAACGTCAATTGAAGGCATTCTACACTTCGGTCTTAAAATGTGTACAGCATTTAGCACTCCATTGGGACTAGCTTTGTGGTCACGACTGCTTCAGAATTATAGTCGGATCTTACTTGAAATCTATCACTAGCTATTTCTTGGTTAATTTTCTCGACATTTTCAAAATAAACATTGCTTCAAAAACACGTGCTTTGTCTGTAAAAAATCATTTATGATATAATTTACTCGGTTTTTGTCTTTGTTTAGTTTCAGAATAGATTATTTCAAACATACTGAAACGATTATCCCTTTCCTCCAAAAATAACTATTAACTACCCAGAACTTACTTGCTGTTTGGGTTTCGTAAAAATAGAACCACTCAACTGATAGTTGCTTGAGGGAAAAAAACATAACATTTTTGTTTGGAAAACAATGCATTAGGCCGGACATTTTGTTTATATCTTCCCCTGGTGTTTTTAATCTGTGATTAGTATGTCTTCATCTTTTGATGTGATTATTTCTGTACCCTGTCATGTTTGTATCTAACATCTGTTACTGGATTTCGTTTAGAGTACATCCTGACTCATATCTTTAATCACTGGCGTAGCAGCTCAGTCAGTAACCCTGCCTTCTGAGTAGGTCGTTGGTTCGATTCCCACCCAGGACAAACATTGATGTTTGTTGTGTCTGGGTTTTAATATGTATTTATTTAAAAAAAAGTATATATGTATTCTATCAATTGTCTGGTTCCCATAGTACAAGCTATGCTTAGTTTGGGGCTAGATGGCGATGTGTGAAATGTCCACCATTATTTATTATTAATAGAGAATTTTCTTTTGATAGTATAATCACTTTTATTGTACGAATATGTCTGTCTCGCTTACGTGAAAGGTGATTTAATATTGTAATGAGGGAGACAAGTATATTGGTTCTGTGTGATTAGAATTTTATGGCAACTCTGGCAGGGTAGTTTTGCATAATGTATTCAAATTACTTTTTCACGTTAAATCTGGGTGTGATTTGTTGATTATTGGAAGAATTTGCATCTGCATCCAAGCTCAAAGCGATACAGCTTAAGCGAGATAAAGAGATTAATGTGGAATTGGGAGAATTATAGTTACTTATGTCTAAATTTATAAAGTAGATATAAGAACGTTTTTTTTCTTCATTTACGTACTGGGTTTCTTTTATATTTGTGTTAAATTGTCATCGAAATTATACTTATTTACGTTCTGGGCCGTCTCTGTGTTATTTGTCAGCGAAAACATTTGAAACTCAACCATCAAATCTTATCAATACCTACAAATATATTCCGACTGTCACTAAATGCGTATGGCTAACTGAAACCGGTCTATTTCGTCTACATTATTTAACTATTTTACTATTATTTTAAAAAAATCTGCTCACACATTTCATAAAATGGCACAAAGTTGGTGCTTTCATGCTGAGGTCAGCGAATTTTTCAAATATTGAAATAATACATCAGTATTTGAAATGTTCTTGGTACAAGTCGTCACAGTCGCAGAACAAAGACGGTTTTGAATTTTTCAAATTTAGTTTTTATGTTGTAATCGACTTTAAATATCATAGAAAATCTTATTACAGTTTTACATATCCAAATTAGACGATGATAGGACTAGCCGGTTACAAAATATCCCATCAAACTATAATTCGAAAAACTTTAAAGCTACTGTAAAGTGACTGTATTGCAGATCCGCCTTTGTTCTACGAATACGACAAATTGTCAATAGACATGGAATAATAAAGCAGCGAATTAAACCAAGTAGCTGCTCCTAGATGCCATTTTGTTAGTCATGGAATTATTCCAGTTATCTTAATCGATAAAACAATAAGACAAAAAAATAAAGTGAAAAATGCAAATCAGTCGATTTAAAATTTGTTGCGAAGTGAAAATGCGTCAATTTCATATATTGTTTTATATCACAATAAAAGCATATAAGAGAAATATTATTTTCTAAATAAACCAAAATCACAGTGTTTCTGGACAAGATTCATAACTCGCCCCAATTTCAAGTTAATATAAATAAAATCTAATTATACATAATATGCTGTTGGGAAAAATAAAAAATTGTCTTTTGAACTAAATTAATTTAAAAAATACTACCTACTATTTCCTCTATAAGATTTCCCTCTAAAGTATAACGTATCTGATTCTCAACGAATCCTAGATTTAGTCAAATATCCTTGATTGCGATAATGAATAAAAAAAAATTAACTCCTAGTGGTTTAAGAAACCTAATTTACCATTATACATATCGTTAACGTTCATAATATTACACTCAACTAAGTTATTTGCAGTTCACCGTAATAAAACGGGAAATAAATACACTAACATTACTTCGATTATTCGTAGGCCCTACATCGATATTAGGCACGTCTTAAATCTAATCTTCGTCTGTACAATTCACTTGATTACTTACACTGACGACAAAATCCAAAAATATCCATGGGGGCACATAAATATAACACTAAAACATTCGTAAACACATCACGTGAAGACTAGAGTGTCAGGGCGTAGGTGCAACGTATGGAGGGTCTGCGAGGGTCCCGGTTTGGCCACGTCGGGGCGTGGACGCCGCGCCGCCCTGGCGCACATTCACCGAGCCAGCGGAGCGAGCACCGCGGTCGCCGCCAGCGCCAGAGCCAGCGACGACGCCAACGCGGCCCCCCTCGAGTGAGACAGCTCCTCACTCTTGATCACCTCGTTGGGGCCCTTGTCGTATTTGTGCGTCTTTTTCGTCACCGGCTTCGGTGTGGTCGTGGTCGTAGTCGTGGTGGGCGGAGGCGGGGGCGGCGGCAGGGTAGACTGCGGCGGAGGAGCCGGCGACTGTTCCGGCTTACAGCAAACCCGGAATACCAGCTTCATGTTATGACTGAGGCATCGCCCGCCGATGCGTCTGTGCAAATCGTCCTTACTCGACGTCGATATGAAATAATAATCTTTCCCCGGCAGGAACTCTAAACCACCCGGCTGCGGCGTAAACGGTCGGAAGGTAATCGTGAAGAACATCAACTTATGCGGTTTATCGCATATGGCTATTATACGTGGATTAGGATTAGTTATTCGACACGTATCATACTCCTCTTTACTGACGTTGTATATTATATATTTTTCTGTGTCCTGTTCGAGTGTTCCCGGTGTGTACACAGGACATATAATGTTCACTTGGTCGTATTCGAATTGAGCGTTGCCTTTATTGAGATCGAATACGTGATCGGTGTTGTCTATTCTGAATATGCTGTTGGTTGTGTTCCAATGTATGTAGAACGACTTCGCGTAGTTCCCCATTACGCTTTCGATGAAGAAAATTAGGACCAAGAGGGTCCAAGGCGTACGCCTCAGACCGAAGTACGCTAAGGACACCATTCTAGCTCGTTCAAGCAACTATCATTATATGATCTAACTCACTCACAGCACACACCAATCCATATTCAGCGTACAAATCACACTGTCATGGTCGTTCCGTTAGTACAGTCAACAATTTAACACAGAACACACGAAATCACTTTCAACACAGCGTTGAGTCCACCATGTTTCTCCCCGCACGCTAGATTCTATTCATCGATAAATGTTGGAATTCCATAGGACGTGGCCCGCCTCAAAACGCGTCCAAATCACCGTTTATTCACTAAAATATAAACTCAATCCGTTAGTAAACTGTTGTCGGAACACTAATATAACGTTTGATGGTGAAATTAATCAATACATCACAGATTTTTTTGCTTCAGTGAGGTGTTCTTTGTATTATGTGGACGCGGGCGGTTACGCGACGCTCACCGCGCGGGGGTCAGCTCTCTACTGGAATGTGACCGAGGCGAGATACGCATGCGGCCCCCTCCCCCGCCCGCGTCTCTCCCCTCGTTACGGATGCGTTCGAGCTTATACGCGAGCTTTCGGCGACGCCATTTTGAATTCTGCTTTATGGTTTCGAGCTTGAACGTTTAAGCTTTTATTGTTAATTTTTGCCTTTCCAGTGAATAATGATAGCGGTATTATTTGAGTTACGATTAGTATATTTTGGTAGAAAATTTCGGTTGATAATTAAAAATAGAAGCTTTTGGAATATTTTGAACGCATCCTAAGCGGCCATTAAAAAGTGCCAACCACAAACAAAACAGAACTTGCTCTGCGCCTTGCATATCGATATTTCACTTGATTTGCGTGCTTGCACTTTATGGTGGTTATTTAATGGAAATGCAGATATAGGTACCATTAAAATTGCCTTGAGATTACTGAATATTTTATAATGATTTACGAAATAAGTAATTCGATGTTTTTTATTGAAAAGTATAATGTACAGATCAAATTGCTAATAACCTTCGTTGCTCGTCGATTACTGAATATAAATTATTTGTAAAATGAATGGACAACATTTATTTTACGAGTTAACTGACTTAATCTTTTATCAATGACAACTGCATTAATCGATTCGATCGTAGAATAGTTAATTTACGAAGCTTCTAAGAATATTTATAATGATAATTATGGTTAATACATATAGATATGGCTCGAGATACGATTAATACATATTGACTGGCCTCACAGCTCAGTTGGTAGTAACCCTGCCTTCTGCGCTGTAGGTCGTGGGTTCGATTCCCACCCGGGACAAACATTTTATGTGACATTTGTAACACTGATGTTTGTTCTGTGTCTGGGTGTTATGTATTTACAAAAGAAAAGTATATAAGTATTTATATTAGTTGTCTGATTCCCATGATACAAGCTATGCTTAGCTTACTTTGGGGCTAGATGGCGCTGTATGAAATGTCCACCAATATTTATTTTATTTTTTATAATATTTAATTATAGTTAATACATAGATTTCACCTAGAGAGATTCCCTAGAGAGAGAGATTCACACCGATTTCCTAAAGGGGTAGGCAGAGCCGCAATAGTACTCTCTTCACTTGGGTTTCACACTAGTATTGGAACATACCTCTAGAGGTGACAAAAAATTAGCGTCACTGCACACTTGGTAGTCTCTGCCTTCTGCGGTATAGGTCGTAGGTTCGATTCCTAACATAAACAAACATTTGTGTGACAGACATGGAAATTTTTGTATATTCAATTTCAGATATACATTAAGTTGGTAAAATTAACTTTTAAATTAAAAACCTAACGCAGAAATATCTGTTATTTCCACTAATTGGTGGACACTGTCGTCCGGTAATAGGATTTGTCAAATAACATGTACGCATGTTGATATTCTGTGAAATAGAGCAGAAAGGGGTTGCCACTATTAATGTCATTTTTCGGGATTTTATATTTCATTTGACTGGCCTTACAGCTCAGTTGGTAGTGACTCTGTCTTATGCAGTCGTGGGTTCGATTCTCACCCAGACATTTGTGTGACCAACTGTGTTTGTTCTGGTTCTTAAAACTATTTACATGTATGTACACTTATTTATTTTAACACTAGCTGCACCACGCGGTGTGACCCGCGGTGAATAAATAATCCCACGGGAACACTGCACTTTTCCGAGATCAAAGTAGCCTGCGTGTTAATCCAGGTTATAAGCTATCTTGATACCAAATGTCACCCAAATCCATTCAGCCGTTTGAGCGTGAAAGAGTAACAAACATCCATACAAACTTTCACGTTTATAATATTAGTAGGCTAAGTAGGATTCACAAAAATACATACAGTCGATATGACAACAAATTAGCTCCATGGTCACCCTACATTCGGCAGAAACCGTATCATCACTAATTACTAGGATTTACTCGTACCAGTGATAATTAGCAGACTGTTGAATATCGGCCTTTATTTAATTAAGGACGTATTTAAATACCCAGATGTAATAAACGCCGGTAAGGTATCACTTAATTAAGATAAGTATCAGTGCCTAAATAAAATTTAAGTTTTTAAAGTATTTTTATTAATCTAAGAGGTTGCCTGGAAGAGATTGCTTTAAGCAATAAGGCCGCCCGTTGTACTTCACATTTAACTATTATTTAATGTAACATTGTTAATGTTTATCTTGTGGTGTACAATAAAGAGTTTTCTATCTATCTATCTAAGAGCAGTAGAACTCACGTCAGGTTAGTCCGGGGAAGTACTGCCACCATGCCCATTTCTGCCGTCAAGAAGTAACGCATTCCGGTTTGAAAGGTGTGGTTGCCGGTGAAATTACAGGCACATGAGACGTTCCACCTACATGTCTCATAGTTACGGGCGCATACGATGCGACTTGGGTATTGGCGTACCTAGTAGGGGAGGACCCAAGCCGCATCGGTTGTTACTGCACGAAAAGAGCCTCTTTGAGGCGCACTTCAAATACTTACACCATACTGTTTAGAGAGAACCAGTGACTCGAATAGAATAGTATTAAACAGAAGTAAAACTTTTACTTTATTCTCAGTTCAGTCACCTCGATCGATATATTTGTATAGGTTTAGAAATAATCACAAAGTATGCTAATATTTACTTCAATATTATCCATATGTAATACATGTTTATTTAGAGATAAGCTACTTGTGTATGTAAACAGCGTACTGCATTGGATTGGAATGGTAAATATTGATATAATTCATAGAATAAATGTTATTTTCCCAATATAATTAAATTTAATTACAAATTTTAAGAATTAAAATAATGTAAGAAAATATTTTTGTATTAAATGTTCCATAATATATAATATAACAAAAAATAGTTTTAAATTGTTAGGATATACACCATAATTTTATTTATTGTGTATTTATTACATGTTACTAAAAAAATGTTTGTTAAAAAATCCAAATATTTAACTAGTTCAGTCTATATCTATATATATAGACATCACTGAAATATTTTTCTAAAAAAGAAGTTCCATTATGTAAGATTTTAATATAAAAAAACTTTGTTGTTTTATGTTTTAAGATATCCACAATAATTGTTTTTTTAAAAACAAAATTTCTGTTTAAAAAGCTTTTACAATCACCCCTGGATACTACCGAGGGCTATAGTACTTGTCTAGACATATCTAACTGCCCTAAACTCGGTATGTGTGCTGAGCGCTGCTGTGTAGCTGTGTGCAGGTCTGCTGGTGCAGCGCTGCAGCAGCATCAGCACCATCACAACATTATATTGAAGCAGCATATTTTTTATGCATGTACACCAAATTTCAGCCTATTCGGGCTACAAGAACTGTTTCAAACAAATGCAAATATGACCTAAGGAAAGCTTGTAAAAAGATCCAAGCATAGAAATAAGATTCCATTCTCAGTTGCGTCTATTGTGCAAACACGGCTTTATTGCTGTGCTAAAGTTACTAAACGCAAGGGGTATTAAGGATAATTTACATTGGAGAAGGCAGTAGAATCATTTTTAGATGTGAAACATCTATAGCCGCACGTAAAACCGATTTCTGGCTTGGCGACGCATGCCTTGGCGACGCGTAGCCACGGCATGCGTTGCATATTACTTTTACAAAATAATGTCGATGTTTCACATCTGCCAGGCGTCCCGTGACGGCTCACATTTTTTTTATATGAAATACTGTTACGGAACGAGCCGACGGCCCACCTGATGTTAAGTGTTAACCTCGCTCCATAACAAACGATGTGACTTGGGTCACCTACTAGGTACGACCAGACCCAAGTATGCGCCCGTTACCCTGAGTGTATGTGGAATATCTCATGTGCATGTAATTTCACCGGCAATCACACCTTCAAATCGGAACACAGGGACAAAGGAAAGTCAAATATGATGAGCAATTAAAATAAAATAACAATTATACCAAAGATTACAGGAGTATTATCTATACTACAACTATACAAATAAATAAAATTGGAGTGTCTGTTTGTAATATTGAAATAACCGCTTTTTACTAAGTGCATATGGGTGTATACACGGTACATATACCAAAACAACATTTTTTACAGTTTTTGTCTGTCTGTCTCTATGTTCCGATTTTGACAGGATTTTCACTGGCAGATAGCCGATGTAACAAGGAGTAAATTAGGCTACTTTTCCGAGGCGTAAAATAGATAAATGATGATAAAACCGAATTCCACGCGGACGAAGTCGCGGGCAACAGCTATATATATATACTAAGTAGGTATATATCACAGAAAGTATATTTTTTCAGTTGATACCAATATTATTTTCTTCAAAACAAATGGCAACCCTAATGTAACCTATATATAAGTACGCGTACTGTCGCGGACATCGGTCCCGTGTGTCCGCGACCTAACCCACTGTCTATCAACTATGCAAACAGTAGTCTTGTGTTACTAATGCATGTTTAAATGTTAAACAATGACGTCATGTTATTCTCTTTTATGTACGAGCGTTCAAACGCAGCGTCGCTGTGTATTTGCAATTTTTAATGGCTATTCGCGGTCAATAGACATATGATCAGGCCTCACAGCTCAGTTGGTAGTAACCCTGCCTTCTGCACTGTAGGTAGTTCGATTCCCACTCAGGACAAACATCTGTGTGACGTGTACACCAATAAACAAATTAAACAATTTTGGGAACCTGTTAAAAGTGTCGAAAACGAGTTTTATGACTAGCCTTAAAAGAGAGTCGTTAGAAAGTTTCATCCCTTAGCTAACGGTAATAAAATGTTAAGAAAAATTTAACTTAAAAGGGTAAAAAGACAATGGGTAAGTCATTAAGTTAACTGGTATTTGTTAACCCGTTATGCAAAAGAAAGGCGGTTTCTCAACATACATAAAATCACGCCTGTTTCTCGGAGGGGTAGGCAGAGATCATGGTGCCATCTGCTACGATCCTGACATACCTTTTTAGCTTCATCCACTCTCATCACATTGTTCATGCATGCTCCTCGGTTTAGGGTACTCTAGACCTGCCTTTATACAAAACATCACAGATTTGGTCTAAGTATGTATGCCGAGGTCTTCCCTTCCACCGTTTCCATTCACACTCGCCTTATACACTTGTTTCTTCATTCTTCTTCCATTCATCCTCTCTACGTGTCCAACAAATATAATAAATCAATTTTATTTTATCTCATAAAACATGTATACAAAGAAAGTGCATCTAAAATTTAAATATTTAACCTGCTTTGAGAAAGACTGGTGCCGGAAATAGGTTAATGTAACCTGTGACACAGCTCACCAGTGCCCCACTCCGCGAATCCTGAAATATACTACAATAAACGGAATACTTAAATATAATATATATGTAAATAATCAAAAAATATCTTTGTTGTATTGTTCGTAATTTGTTTAAAACTTTATTTGATATGATTTCTTTTTTGACAAACGTAACGGAGAAATTCCTTTCGAAGAAAACTTTCTTTAGAACCGTTTTTTTTTGTGCTATTCAAATTTAAAGTCGTTTGAGATTATTTTGTAAGCTTTCATTTGTCATTGAAAAATGTAACAATTATAAAACTTTACATTCGTTTTATGCCTTTGAGCTTATTTACGTAAGTTTTAGGTAAGTATTCAGACTTAAGGTGGTTATCGTAGCAGCAACAAGAAACACAACTTGGGTGCTCCCCTACTTAGGTAGGATAAGACCCTCGTCTAATCGTATGCGTCCGTAACTCTAAGACGTGAAGGATGTCTCATGTGCATGTAATTTCACCGTCTACCACACTGGAACACTGGAACGCGAAGCATTTCTGCCTTGAGAAAGACATGGGTATGGTGGCAGTGCTTCTCCGGACGAACTTTGCTTAGTTCTACTGCTACTAAACGCATAGTTAGTGCAAATTTGAACCAGCCATCAATTCCGGTTAAAATCATGCAGCCTTCTAAATATAAGACAGACAAACAGAAAATTTAAAAAAAATGTTGGTTTGGTATATATACCGTGTATAAATCCATATGCACTTAGTAAAAAGCAGTTATTTTAATATTACAAACAGACAATCCAATTTTATTTATTTGTATACATTACTAACCTGTGAAAGCCAATCAAAATAGTTATGGAATTGACAAAAATAAGAACTATTTTGTATGACGTAATTCTGTTTCGAACTAACCTTAAGTAAAATGGCCGTCACTGGGCGTACGTCAGATAATTCAATTTTCAAAACAATAACTTCAATGTTTCTTAACAATTACTATATTTTAAGCTCAAAACTCGTCTCTATGGCGAAGGTAATAAAGTGTAAAATGCAATAAAGAAACTAAAAGTCGCTGACGTGTGCGAATGAACAATCGAAGCATTGTCCGACTTCTTGTTGAAACGGTGACCACATGTTTTTTGGTATTGAAAGATGGCTTAGTGGTACAAAACTTTCAATCCGGAGGTCGCTAGCACAAATCCAGACATACACCATTGAGTTTATTGCTTGGGAGAGGAAAATATCTTGAGGAAACTTTAATATCTTAGTTTTTTTTGTATTGGTGGAAATTTCACAGCGCCATCTAGCCCCCAAGTAAGCTAAGCATAGCTTGTATCATGGGAACCAGACAACTGATATATTACTTATCCTTTTTTGTAACTACAAACATATAATACAAATTAACACCTAGTCACAGAACAAACATCTATATTCCTCACATAAATGTTTGCCCTGGGTGGTAATCGAACCCACGACCAGCACAGAAGGCAGAGTTACTATCAACTGAGCTGTGACGCCTGTCAAATGTCAAAAACTGTCAGTTTTGTGATAAGGTGTCAATAAATATTATTATTATATTGTGTTTAGTCTTTTTCCTCGTTCAGACATGTGTCTGAACGAGGAAAAAGACTAAACAATCAAAAATCATGGGCACATGAAGAGTAAGGTACAGTGTACTAAAATGCATCATTTTACGATCCACAAGCGCATACAAACATACTGCAAAGCATCCGCGCTTCTTGTTCAAAACTCATAAATTTTATGACGTATTCAAATTCTGAGAATATAAGGCTTTTTATCGTATTAGCGCTACTTTCTAAATTACATCAATAAATAAATATTTGGTGGACATTTTACACAGCGCCATCTAGCCCCAAAGTAAGCTAAGCATAGCTTGTATCATGGGAACCAGACAACTGATATACATACTTAAATCCTTTTTTTTGTGAATACATACATGTAATACATGAGCATAGTCCTTGCATTAGTAACTATTAAGTTACTTTTAGTATAGTTTTAGTTCTAGTTTAAGGTAGTCTGGAAGACATCGTATTAACAAGATAAGACTGCCTATTGGATCCCCAGCAAAAAACTATTAGTATTAAGCATCACCTGTCTTTCCAATAAAGAATTATTATTATACTATCAACACCCAGTCAGTACAAACACCTACGTCCATCACACAGCTGTCTGTCCTGCATGGGAATCGAACCCACGACCTACAGCGCAGAAGACAGGGTTACTACCAACTGAGCTGTGAGGCTTGTGAATATATAGAATTATGCCAGTTCTACTACTTCTAAAGTCTGTGGTCATACCTATCATTCCGGTGTAGCCAGTATTGAAATCGAAAGGTAGATTGATTTGATTAAGTTCTGACTAATAAATTTCAAACAACTAGGTCACACCTTCATTACGATTAAGACAATAGGACCGATTAATTACGATTAAGAACACATTCTAGGGCTAGGCTAGACTTAAGTATTTCGTAACTTATATTTAGTCGCGCTATCGGCCTCGCTCGCCTTATTACTGTGTTCCGGTTTGAAAGGTGTGGTTGCCGATGAAATTACGGGCACATGAGACATTCCATCTACACGTCTCAGAGTTACGGGCGCATACGATGCGACTTGGGTCTTATCATACCTAGTAGGGAGGACCCAAGTTGCATCAGTTATGGGCAGAGGTTACCACTTTACACCAGGTGGGCCGTCGGCTTGTTCCGTAACTGAAACAGAAACTATTTAGTTAAGTTCAGCAGTTCATAAATTGTTTGAACTGAATATAGAAAACATAATTTATTTGTATAAAATTGAATTGAAAAAATTTGCATATCAGAAATTATCTTATTATATTGATTAAATGACGTTCATAAAATTTTCCTCTTAAACCGTTGAAAACATTTCGGCCGGTCATCGTTGATACTACAACTTTCAAAAGATTTCCCCCAACAATGGTATATTATGATTGATCGACACAAAACGATACCATGGTATTTGGCGGAGTGAGAAATTAGTCTGATGTTTTATATAAATGGATGATTGTACCCATGTTATGCGCGTTTGCGCAAGATCATGTCGATTAGAGAGCGTGGTGGTCTAGTACACCCCGAGTTTCAATCCGGAGGTCGCCGGTTCAAATCCCGACGTGCACCTATAAGTTTTTCGATTGAAAGATAAAGCGCAATACCGTTCTCAAAACGGTGAAGGATAACATTGTGCGGAAACCGACATGTCGTAGAACTAAAAATTCGATGACATGTGTCAAGTGCACGAAAGGAGCCTCTTTGAGGCGCACTTAAAATCCTTTCACCACACTGATTCGAGAGAACCAGTGACTCGAATAGAATAGAATAGAAGTATTTCAATTGTGACAACACACAGACAGATGACGGTCATACCGTCAGTATGTAGGTCGGTGCAAATTTCATTAGTGATACGAGATTGATGTAATGAAAACATACGGAGATATATTCTTACGTGCTGACTCGAACAGAGTTTATCTAAATTGATAGCGCATCCACATATTCTAGTTCCTTGATAAAAACCACAGAATACCTAGTTAGGCAGGTCACTAATGGCACCGGTTAGTGATGGACAGATTCGATGATTTGCTATCGACGATAGTTGAAATATTGAATGCGGGTGAGTGCAGCGACTGGTTGGAATAATGTAGACATTTCTATCAATTTGTTGTTTCGGGGCGTCTAAATTAGGTTAATTCAACATTGATTCGATCTAATTACGTTTTCATCCCCCACACCTCTGCATTGGGGTTGCTTTTAGCTGAGAATCAGCGTTGAGTAGTAAATTACTCAAAATATGCTGAGCCAATCCCTTTTCGTCACTGGATAGGTACAAATTTTGTCCTTTTTAATTATTTTTTCTTGCTCCTATGTGTAATTTGTGAATGATTAGATGACATTAAATGATATATTATATTATTTATTTCGTAAAACATTTATATACAAGGTGATTAAGATTAGTTATGAGATCATGTTTAACTATTCTGTAGCATGCAATGAATTAACTTAGGAATATGGCTTAAAATTCATAAATTCATTAATATCATAAAAATTACATTCATTTAGCCACTCAAATAATTACTTTTTAAATAAATGTTTTTTGTGCTGAAATAAATACTTTATATCAATCTATTAGGACTGAGTTGTACATTTAACGCTGATTCACAAGAGTATCTTTATGCTCATAAGCATATGTAGCCATATTTCTACCATTTTACTGCTTATTTACATTTTTATTATTTTTATTTAACACTTCCTCAAATTAAATTCAAATTAAAATTAGATCCAGGAGTAAACTAAAGTAATTAATCCACCACAAAAGACAAAAAGGTTATATTTATTTGTCTCCATATATTGACACATGTCCTAGACCCAAACATTCGAAGACATGTACCAAGTGTAAGAAAGGAGCCTCATTGAGGCGCCCTTAATCCACTGATTCGAGGGAGCCAGTGACACGAGTAGTAGAAGTAAAGTCTTGTGTCTACAGATTTTTTAACTAATAAACAGTATTTTAATATTAATATTTCATATAATATCGATGACAAAATAACAACACTATTCATTTTTTAAGATTACATTTATACAAAACGTTTTTCGAACGATTTCCTGCGCCCAATGACATATCAATATTTTTCCACTTACGTCCTTCTTTGAATGAGTCATTCTTAATATTTTGTTGCGTTTTCATATTGAATATCGCAATATTTACTTTCAAAACATCTTAAGTATTCAATTGTTGTATTTTGCATGTTCATTTCTTTGTGGAATGAGTGCTAAATCATTTTTTAGAGTCCCGCATAGCAGGTTACTTTGAGATCATGTTTTAAACTCCTACAATTTAATCTTTGTAAATAGAAAGACAAGACAGAAGAGAAAAGAGAGAGAGAGATAAAATAAACATCATTTGTAGCAGTAGAACATGTGCCAAGTGCGCCCGGAGAAGTACTGCCACCACACCTGGTAATCTGCCGGCAAGCAGTGATGCACTCGTGTTGCTGTGTTCCCGTGGAAGGGAGTGGGTGCCTCCAAAGTAAGCTAAGCATTGCTTGTATCATGTGAACTAGACAACTGATATAGTACTTTTTTATTTAAATCCTTACATATAATACATATAACACCCAGCCACAGAACAACACGTATGTTCACCACACAAATATTTGTCCTGGGTGGGAATTGAACCTACGATCTATAGCGCCTTAGGCACGGTTACTACCAACTGAGCTGTAAGGGAACACGTATTTTCGCCACAAAAAAATGTACTGAGTGGGAATCGAACCCACGACCTAAAGCGCAGAAGGCAGGGTTACTAGCTGTGTGGCAAGTTATAAAAAAGTAAATTAATAATCTACACATCATCCCTGTCTCCACAATTTTCCGTCACCATGTTTTCATGGCTTCCAGGAGTTATCAGCCATGATGCTGACGAGATGGCTTGATCTGGATGGACAGCGGTGACTGACGTCCCATACCTCGACACGCGATGAAGACCGTTCGTCTGTGATAAATCCACACTACTAATGGTTCTCGACTTGAAACTAGAATTATCTATACAAATAAATAAAATTGGAGTGTCTGTTTGTAATATTAAATAACCGCTTTTTACTAAGTGCATATGGATGTATACACGGTACATATACCAAAACAACATTTTTTTACAATTTTTGTCTATCTGTTTGTTCCGGCTAATCTCCTAAACGGCTGGGTCGATTTTGACGGGACTTTCACTAGCAGATAGCTGATGTAACAAGGAGTAACTTAGGCTACTTTTCCGAGGGGTAAAATAGGGGTGCGTGATAAAATCGAATTCCACCCGGACGAAGTCGCGGCCAACCATTCAGTGAACAGTAATACAGTACTAACCTGTAAGAGTTCTTCAGTAAAATTACAATTTCTTTAGGACTGACTATTCCAGGTTTAGGTGTGAGGAATGTAAAAAGGTTTTTCCTGGAAGGTATCCCGGATCAGAAAGCCTCGTTATATATCAACGTTGAACTTAAAGTGCCCTCAATTTTCAGCCCTCCCCCCCCCCCCCATTTAACTGAAATTAGGAAAAATCGTGGAAACTCGGGAAATAACTGACGATTGTTTTAATCATCTTTTTTTTATTAATATGTCCGTGCATAAATAACTTTCGAGAAAGATACTAGCGCGCTTTAATTATTTTTACGCTAGCCAACTTCTAAAGCATTTTTTTTAATTGCTTTACTCGGTTTTAATCAATCTTTTAAATCATCTCGACATAAGTGATTTACTAACAAAGAAAAATGTCGTACTCGCCGGTGAAACAACCAGCGCTGAGCTGTCAGTTTATGCAAACTTCTCGCTCGCTATTCGCTCGTTTCTCACTCGTCAATATGTATTCCAGTGGTAATGCCACTGGTATACTTGTTAATTACCACGTCTACTGCCGAGTGACGGAATAGATAAAAAAAAATATTATTTTATACGCGTCTCCCTTGGCCCTTTGAAATTTGAGTGCATGCGTGTCTGTGAAAAAGTATTGCGTGATTTTACATTTTACCGGGATAAATAATGTGAGTAAAGTTCTAGGGTTTCTAGTTTATGCCTAGATTACATTATTTTTTGCGCGGCTGCCTGAAAGGAGTGTAATATTATCAGGGTTTGTGTACGTGAGTTTCTTATTCCAACATAACTTTAAAAGCCTCAACGGATTTGGATGATGGCGTATTTATTTTTAATTGATTTTATTTATTTATTCGCACAAAACACATTACAATTCTAAAAATAATACTTAAAAAACAATTGATAATCTGAATTGTAACCTAAGCATATATGCGTACAACTAAACTAACATAAAAAGCAGACCATTTAACAAATTAAAACTATTTTCTTTTTGTCATTGAAGTGATGGAACGAGCTGACGGCCCACCTGATGTTAAGTAATAACCGCCGCCCATACACAACAGCAATACCACTCAAGTCCTCTCCATAGTACGAGATGACTGAAATCTGAGGTAACAAACTTCAAAACTCAATTTACACATTTAACACCTCCTTTTTCTGATGTCGGTTAAATTTAATAAGTAAATGATGAACTATAATACTAATAACTTAGGTTATCGAGTGAATGAAACGACGGATAGAACAACTTCATATCTTTAATCACCCACTTAGTACGATCGAAACAGTTTTAAAGCAATCAGTAGGGTGGGCGTTTGGGCGAGGTCAGTGACCTGGGGTGACTTTGGGATTCCATATCGACGTGTGTATTTTAATACAGGGGGGTGGATTTATAATTATTATTAAAATTTGCCCAAATGGTCGAATTTCGACCATAACCTTAAAGCAGAAGAGTAAAAAAAATTAAAGACAAAATTACTATTCTGTCTTTGAAATAAACTGTTTCTTTTTATTCAAATCAAAATCAAATCAAATATTTTTATTTACCAAAAAACATTTTATAATATTTATTGAGAATCTTAAACAACAAAAAAGTATGTATATCAGTTGTCTGGTTCCCATGATACAAGCTATGGTTAGCTCACTTTGGGGCTAGATGGCGCTGTGTGATAATTGTCCACCAATATTATTATTATATTAAGCGGCAAGATTTGATGACCATTACAGAGCTGGAGAGATTCTAAATCCGACATAACTCATGTTATAAATCTCAGGATCCTTCCAGAAGCACTATAAACTATGAGTTTAGTTATCTAGACTTGGTGAATCCTAACTAATGCTGGTGCCCGGTAAATAACGTAAAGTAGTCCAAAGTAGTTTTATCTAGTTAAGGCTGTGTCACATAGGGTTTTGTGTAAGCATTCGAACTGGGAGGCGGTTATCACTTGAATTCATTTGGTTATTAGCGAACTGGAAATAATAAATATTGGTGGACATTTCACACAGCGCCATCTAGCCCTAAAGTAAGCTAAGCATATTATATCATGGGAACCAGACAACTGATATAATACTTATAAACATTTTTGGAAATACATACATGGAAAGGAAATACATATGGACACCCACACACAGAACAAACATCTATATTCGTCATACAAATGTTTGTACTGAGTAGGAATCGAACCCACGATCTACAGCAGTAAAGGCAGGGACACTACCAACTTAGCTTTTGGAAATTGGTATCTATTACTCGTATTTACAAACATTTTTATATGCCGATAGCTAGAAGACTAGAAGACACTAGTTTTATAGGTACATATACAGGGTTACAGGAAAAGTCGTGCTAGATCCGTTAAGGGCGTGGAGTACCCATCATTTCTGACTTATTTCACTATGAAACACCCTACCCTAAACTTAACCCTTTTCGAGATATTCGACTTTTAATTTTTTATTGAATAATGCCGATTTTTAGGCTACGAAATTTATTTTTGTTTATTTTGTGTATCTTATTATTATTATTATTGCATTTTTACATGTGTAATAAGATGCTTTAGGACATCAATCATTAAAATAGTGCATAAGTTAATTGAATAGACCGTAGTAGACAAGTGAAAGTAAAAAAATAAAAAATATATTAGCAAGCTTATTTTTCTCTAAGGGATATCTAAAAAAAATATTATGACACTTGTTCGGCAGATATTTTTTAAAATATCTACGTTTCATCAGCTATCTAACGAGGTCTAACAATCTAGGGTTTGTATTACATTTCGTGGAAAAAAGTAGTTGGGACGCTCCAGGTAGCAGTTCTAACGGTCCCGCGCCTATTTTCCTTCAAGTTAAGACGCACCGAGAGAGCGAGACAAGTGACGATTTATGTAGGTGCGAATGAAAGAAAAAGTGTAGAGACCGGTTAGAGCTGGGAATACAACAGGGGGTATTGTTTTGGTTGTCAGTCTGCTTTTGTGCTTCGTACATAGTAGATGTGATATCGTTTTGCTCTTTTTCTCGACTTGGCTGTGATTCTGGACTATTTCTTCTGATTTGTGACTACTGTGCTTGTTAACCGGACTCTGATTTGTACCTGTGATACTGTGATATATGTGTTGAAGATGACGTCCTACACACCTGAGGAATATGCTGATATGCTTATTTGTTACGGATACTGCGATTGTGTGTCTGCGCAAGCTCGTAACGAATACATAACTCGCTACCCCGGTCGTCGAGTGCCGGATGTGGCCTGTTTTGACAGAGTTTATCGAAGACTTAAAGAAACTGGCTCTGTTTTGAGACGAAATACAGACATGGGAAGACCACGAATTGACGACGAAGAACAGGACAATGAGATAGTGCAACGCTTTCGAGCGGATCCGACTACTTCCACTAATATTGTTGCCCGTGATCTGGGACTTTCGCAATGGAGAGTGTGGTTTACAGTGCATACTGCTGGCCTATACCCGTACCATTACACGCCGGTACACGTTATTGAAGAAGGAGACCCCGCGAGAAGATTGGACTTTTGCAGATTTATGCTAAATGCTGACGTAGAAGACCCAGATTTTCTAAGAAATATCTTGTGGACGGATGAGTCCAAATTTGATAAAGATGGCATAACCAACTATCACAACGTCCATTACTGGGCCCCAAAAGAACTAAGGAATCCCAATAAGAAAAGAGTGAAAGGGTCCCAACGAAGATTCAGCGTGAATGTGTGGATGGGCATTATCTCTAATCATTTGATTGGACCTTACTTTCTCCCGGATAATCTAAATGGGGAAAGCTACGAAAATTTCCTGAGAGCAGACTTGAGTGATTTGCTGGATGATCTGCCACTCAACCTGATCAGGGACATGTGGTTCCAACACGATGGCTGCCCTGCCCATTTCAGGAGAAGTGTCAGAGACTGGCTGGACACAAATTATCCAAACAAATGGATAGGACGAGGTGGGCCGTTGCCATGGCCAGCAAGAAGTCCGGACCTAACCCCCATGGATTTTCATGTATGGGGGTGCATGAAAAGTCTTGTGTACAGCGAGCCGAATCCAGTTTTGTCTGTGGAAGACTTAAGAGAAAGGATTGTGGATGCAGCAAATAAAATGAGGACCACGTTGACCACTGGAGTAGTGAAGACTGGTCTCCGTAGAAGGATGCGACAATGTTTCAGAAATAGAGGCGGCCATGTTGAACATGAACTGTAGAATAAGAAAAAGTTGTGTGAAAACCTTTAATAAATGACATTTCATGCATACCTAATGTTTTATTTTACTTTTTAGGGCTAAGTATAAATTTTCTTCTCCACTGTCGCCTATGAAACTAATTTTTTTACAATGCATTTGAATAAAACCCTAGATTATTATACCTCGTTAGATAGCTGATGAAACGTAGATATTTTAAAAAATATCTGCCGAACAAGTGTCATAATATTTTTTTTAGATATCCCTTAGAGAAAAATAAGCTTGCTAATATATTTTTTATTTTTTTACTTTCACTTGTCTACTACGGTCTATTCAATTAACTTATGCACTATTTTAATGATTGATGTCCTAAAGCATCTTATTACACATGTAAAAATGCAATAATAATAATAATAAGATACACAAAATAAACAAAAATAAATTTCGTAGCCTAAAAATCGGCATTATTCAATAAAAAATTAAAAGTCGAATATCTCGAAAAGGGTTAAGTTTAGGGTAGGGTGTTTCATAGTGAAATAAGTCAGAAATGATGGGTACTCCACGCCCTTAACGGATCTAGCACGACTTTTCCTGTAACCCTGTATATAAAAAATACTTAAAAGTTCCCTTCTTGAAGAAAATAAATATTATGTGATATAAATTATAGATGTAAGGAAAGTAATATAAATTTGAATTGTTAGGTACTCGGTGTGTCATCTTCTTTATAATCGAAGTTCAGTTAAAATTTACGAATCATACAAATATATTTCAAGATTGAATTGTTTGTGCATTTTGAATGTAAATGTATAGAATTTAACTCATAAATTAGTTTAACTGTTGAGTGACCCATACTAAAGTTATTCTATTTCGATGGTTTATTAGGCTTTGGAGTCACTTAAATATTGATGTACAATTTCACACAGCGCCATCTAGCCCCAAACTAAGCAAAGACTGTACCTACTATGGAATCTGCATAACTGATGATAATCCTACTAATATTATAAACGTGAATGTTTGTATGTATGTTTGTTACTCTTTCACGCTCAAACGGCTGAATGGATTTGGATGAAATTTGGTATCAAGATAGCTTATATCCTAGATTATTACATAGGCTACTTTGATCCCGAAAAAGTGCAGTGTTCCCGCGGGTTGACTTTCTCACCGCGGGAAGGCCGCGGGGCGCAGCTTGTATGTAAATATTATTGTCGATCCAGACACAGAAGAAATATCATATATAGTGTTATTTAAACGCATTTAATAGCCCATTCTCAAAATTAAGGATTGAGACGTCGGATATTCGTTTGAATTTTTTTGCTCATTTCATTAGTTTGGTTTCTCCTGGCTATTGCGTAATTAAGGTATTGTAGTATTACTATAAAAAGTGAACTGAGTTAATCGTGGGAAAACAAAAGCTGCGATGAGCTTGTCATGGCTACTTTATCACGATAGTGTTACCAACAAAGAGAAAATTGACCCACTGTAACCCTGCACTCCTGCCACTTGTCACTTCTAAACTTCCACCACAGGGTTACCAACAAAGAGAAAAGTGGCACATTGTGATCTACCTACCCCTTTGGGGAAAAATCATGAATGTACATACTTATAGTTGAATAATTGCACATAAATAAAAAAATAACGTCTATACCATT
Organism: Chesias legatella; assembly: GCA_947359385.1. NCBI lineage: Eukaryota > Metazoa > Arthropoda > Insecta > Lepidoptera > Geometridae > Chesias > Chesias legatella. The sequence continues at coordinate 3,204,474 of OX375789.1, forward strand.
CGAGATGTTTTTATCTTTAGAATTTCCTTAAATGTTGATTGAACATTTTTACAGGATATTTCATGACAAATTCCAGGCGAAATCATAACTCGCTGAACGTTGATTGACTGGCAGAGACGGTTGTAAAAAGGTTTATAGCAGTTTCCGGTAACAAACCTTTTTTGAAACATTCACAAGAAAGATCCAGCTGTGGAGTGTAAGGAGGTCTTATTTTTTCAACTGCCAGGATGAATGTTGCCAGGGCTAAAAACGTTCAAATTGCCATCAAGGTCATTTGCCAGAACCTAAATGAGAAAGCTGGCTGTGCTGCATAGCCTGGATTGGAAACTGGCTCTCGTGTTACACGGTTAGATCCTAGGTGGAAGATTCTGGAGGGATTTTAGGCAGCTTTAAGGGAGTGACCCACCAGTTTTTAATTAGATAATTAGAATTTATGTATCGTATTAAGTCCCGTCAAAATCGGGCCAGCCATTTCAGAGATTAGCCGGAACAAACAGACAGACAGACAGACAAAAATTGTAAAAATGTTGTTTTGGTATATGTACCGTGTACACATCCATATGCACTTAGTAAAAAGCGGTTATTTTAATATTACAAACAGACACTCCAATTTTATTTATTTGTATAGGTAAGTACGAGGATTTTATCAAGTGTGCGCTCTAGTCCCTAAGCGTAAAACTCACAGTGATACCAGGAAATTGAGTTCGCGAGTTTCACCCTTTATTCTACCTTTCGACTGTTGTAACATAAATTGTTGGCTGCAGACGAATTTTGATCATATTTCCAAGCTTTAAAGCATATTTGAGAGGGTTTTCTTATGTTTAAGTAAGTTATTAAGAGTTTAAGATGTAGCGAAGTGATATTATATTAGTTACTAGCTGTTGGCCGCGACTTCGTCCGCGTGGAATTCGGTTTTCACGCACCCCTATCTTACCCCTCGGAAAAGTAGCCGAAGTTAGGTGATAGTCCATATATTATTTGAATTGAGCATAAATCAACAAAAAGAGGAGGTTGGGGTAGTTACAATATTAATTCCACCCCCTTCATCGACCGTCGACCTCTGCGATCGAAATGTGATCTAATTCTCTACAGTCGGGTTTGACCACTTTGATCAATTTGCGTATCAACTATTCAATGGTAGAGTTTACATAAGGGGTGGGGGGGGGGAGGGAATTATGTTTTAAACTGGGATTAGGTACTTGGAATAAATGCGTTCAATGCGATTGTTCACTTATACCATAATTTAATTCACTATTAATTTATATATTTTTTTAATTTTCTATATTGTTACTTTAGTATTTACTGATTAATTTTCAAATTATATAATTTTCTATGTTTAGATTGTTCACTTATACCATAATTTAATTCACCATTTTTTTTTTTAGTTTTCTATGTTGTTAGTTTAGTATTTACTTATAAGTGAAAAAGTATGTCATTTTCTACGCTTAAATTGTTCACTTATACCATAATTTAATTAAGCATAATTTTATTTTTGAATTTTCATATTTTTTAAGTAACCATCGTTTAGTATTTACTTATGGTATAAGTAACAAATTATGTCTTTGTATATGTTTAGATTGCAAAATTATCTCGCCAAAACTAAAGAAACCGTTAATAAAGTTGGGTATTTTATGTCTGATTTTCATAAATTTATAAAAGTATTCTGTCAATCACCTAGTTCCCATAGTAGGGAAGAGTGGGTTATGTGGTTACATTTATTAAATAATAATAATAATTTAAATATGTTCACATAATTTATACATTTGAATGTTTTTATCGTTATTATAAATATTCAGCTAGGAAATTTACTGAAAATTATATTAATTTACTTTTTTTGGGGCAAAATGGCCATCTTAATTGTTAAAGTCGATTATAACTTGCCCCCGGTCCGGGGCACGTTGTTACATCTTTGGGGCACCATGTTACGGGAGACAAATTAATAATTTCAACAACGATAAATCACAATTTAATATTTATTTTAAAACGCTATTATTTCTTCCTCTGGGGCTAGATGGTGCTGTGTGAAATGTCCACCGATTTTTTTTTTTGTAATTCCTCTGCGTAGCAGTAGCTTGCCGGAAGAAATTGGTGTGGTGGCAGTACTTACCCGGATGAACTTAGCAAAAGTCCTTTAGCATGTTATTATCCCACTACCAGTATCCCTTTATAAACCTAACAGTCGTAATTACTAAGCGTCTGTGATGATGTACTGAACATTTTAATCGGCGACTAATAATACTGTCATTCCCAGTATCGAACCTGAATCGATACTCGGTACCGATATAATATTTATAATCGAATAGCCCAGATTGCCGAGTCAAAGGGAATCGTAAAATATCGATGCGTTTAGTAGACACGACACGATTTAGTTATAAAATTTTAAACTGTATACGACTTTTTCGTGCTGCGTGATTAATGCAGGCTTTTCCAAATTCGGTTATCGAATCTGGGCACCTTAATGTGTGTATTATGACTTTAATAGGAGGGGCGTTGCTGCTTGCGACACAGTATTTTTCTAGCAACTATCTATAGAAATATATACAATGTCTGTTTGTAATTGCCATGATACAAGCTATGCTTAGCTTACTTTGGGGCTAGATGGCGCTGTGTGAAATGTCTAGCAATATTTATTTATTTATTGTTATCTGTATACAATAAAGAGAATAGAGAGGCGATGTGTGAAATGTCCTACAATATAAAAAATCTTGCAAATTAAAAACCTCGTTAAGTGTAAATGTCCCCACAGCTAATGCCGTCTATAGACGTCGTTTCATGTATTATGAAGAGCGTTACTTGCACGCAATCATATCATACTCAATATTCTTATTTAAAAGGACTATGGTAACTTTGATAAAATAGTTACAGAAGGGAAATATCCAATCCTACCAAAATTAACTGGCCTCTCAGTTGGTCAACTATACCAACTGAGTGCAGGTCGTGGGTTCGATTCCCACTAAGGACAAACATTTTTGTAAGATGTTTGTTCTGTCTCTGGGTGTTAATATGTTTTATATGTACGTATTTACAAAAACGTATATATGTATTATATGTTTGCTTGTATTACATAAAAGTATAATAATTGGTATGATTATATAATAATATTAGGTGGACATTTCACACAGTGCCATCTAGCCCCAAAGTAAGCTAAGCATAGCTTGTATCATGTAAACCAGACAACTGATGTACATACTTATATACTTTTTTGTAATTATATACATATAATACACATATGAACACCCAGACACAGAACAAACATCCATGCTCGTCACACCAATATTTGTCCTAGGTGGCAATCGAACCCACGACCTACAGCGCAGAAGGCAGGGTTACTACCAACTGAACTATGATTATAGTTTAGTAGCAGTACTCGCAAATAAAGAATCATAGAAATTACCTTTGTCAAAGATCATAACAATTTAGAATCAGAAAATTGTGAGAATTTTTTATAGCCTAGGTCGTTATGCAAATAAATTTGAATAGTCAGTACAAAAGAAAAGTGGAATTTTAATGATAAACATAAATAACCAGAGGGCGTTTCGACTGTGGCTAGGCGGGGTACTAGATAATGTTCCAGTTTTTTAAGAACAAATATAAATACAAAATTTATTTGCCTACTAAGTACAATAAGGTCTTAGAGATTCTGATAACCTGGTGCTTAAAACTTAGTTCCCTTTTTCAGGCATTGCAAATTGATATAGGCGTTCCATTGTACTAAGACTAAAGTTAGTTTTAGTTTAACATTATTTCTCCGTAGACCAAGACACGTACTTGGTGACCCCCCTGACGAGATAACGGCCGCCTATCCGGAGTTATTCCTATCGTCAGCCCCCCACAGAGAAAACACTCAACCTTCGCACCGACCCCGCCGGCGGGGTCGAAGTATCTCCGTAAATGCCCGCGCGGGGCGCATTTTCTCCAATTCCTCCCGACTCGCAACGCCCCAAGCCGAGGTCCGAACCTAAGTGGTGCCCTTGGTGACGTTGTGTATAATATTAAGTTTTACCGGTTGAGAGCCGTCTGCTCTCACCAAAAGCCCGTGTAAACGCTGTCAAGGCCATCTGCGGCCAACAGCTTAATGTCCATTCACAAAAAAAAAAAAAAAAAAAAAAGTTTAACATTAGAAATCTCACAATATAAATACAAAGTAGAATAGTTTCATATTTATTTATTCACACAACAACTTATATAAATTATTTTAGTATTCCTTACTCAAAGGACGGGATTCTAATAAAAGTAATAATTTAAAAATTTCTAATAAAATATTGTTCGAACCCACGACCTTCAGCGCAGAAGACAGGGTTACTACCAACCGAACTGTGAGGCCAGTCATTTAAATTCAAATTCAATTCATATATTTGCGAAACATAGGTATATAAAATAGATATTCAAATAGATTGTGGTACAGCCATGTTTCTGCTCACAGCAAGCAAATTATTTAACTTAAAACTAACCACAACGATACAGTTTCAAAAATGTCAAAATGTTAATGTCAAAAATTAAAATTAAATAATGATCCGAATTGTCATAATATGATTAGGCAAAAGTTATACACATTTAGTTTAGTTTAATTAATTATACATTTATATAAATTTAACCATTATTTATTTTTGTTTATCAGAAAAATACCTAAATGAAGAATTAAGTATATAAATTGTTATATCTAGGACAGTAAACGTACTAAAATATGTAATTAAATAAATTTTAAAATATAGGAACAAAGCTTCTTATTCAATTAATTGAAAATATGGAGAAAAATAGTTATTTTATTAATTAAAATTTGGTAACAATTAAATCCAGTTATAAAACCAAGCTATTTCAAAGACTTAAAAAAGTGATGAAACATAAATTACCTATTCAGCTTATTTCAATTTGCACTGGACCTAGAAATAGCTAAAAGTAAAAAATCTGCTGCATCGCTTTAAAAATTAAATGTAAGCGGACCAGGGATGTAATCCATAGTTCATTATAGGGGCAGTATTAACGATTGTGTGGCCCAGTGGTACAGACACCGAGTTTCGATCCAGAGGACGCTAGTTCGAATCCTGACGTGCACCAGTAAATTTTCACTTTATAATATTTATGTACACAATACCACGTTTTAAACATCATCTGAGGAATCCTGCATGTCCTTGAACCAATAACTCAAAGACATGTTTCAAGTGCATGAAAGGAGCCTCTTTCAGGCGCACTTTAAGATAGTGACACGATTAGTGCCTAAGTCTAACTGTGATTTAGGAATAAAAAATTACTCTATTCTATTTGAGTCACTGGTTCTCTCGAACTAGAATGGTGAAAGGATTTAAGTGCGCCTCAAAGAGGCTCCTTTCGTGCACTTAACTAACACAATTAAAGAAACAATAACAATTGAATTGATCAGTTGAAAGTCTCAGCAACATAACAGCACCAAATCAATTTGCCTAGAACATCCAGACGCTGTAAGTCTGCTGTCACTCACGCCCTGAGTCCGCCCGCCCAGATCCAAAATAGCTGGCAACATCGACCCGGGCAAATTGACTCGCAGACAGACAGACTGTTTAGCTGTTAGATATAGCTAGTGCGTTTATAACTGCACTTAAATCTTTATTAGGTGCGGTTTGTGTAACTAGCTTGTTAGGAAAACTAATTTTACTTCACATGTCTCACTCAGTTGGTAGCTTCTGCGCTGTAGGTCGTGGGTTCGATTCCCACCCAGGACATACGTTTGTTTGATGAATATAGATGTTTGTTCTGTGTCTGGGTGTTAATATGTATTTACAAAAAAGTATATTATGTATTCTTTCAGTTGTCTGATTCCCATAGTACAAGCTTTGCTTCGTTTGGGGTTAGATGGCGCTGTGTAAACTGTCTACCAATATTATTACGTAAATTGTTATAAGGATCTTGCTCGCGAAAAAAGGAATGCTTCCTATAGGGGTTTCTTGCCTGTTCTTCCTCATGGAGGTTCCCCATGGAGGATAGAGTTTTAAAGAGTGTCAAACTTAGTGATAAGTACGCGTGACCTTATGTTTTGAATATTACTTATTTAACGACGTAGCTAAGCTATTTCTATATGAATTCTATGGAAATAAAGTATTTTTGAATTTCCTGAGGCTTCTTAGAAATATGAGACTCAATGTGACGAAAATAACTTGGGCGTGGAATACGCGAGTCTGGAATAGACTTCGCCAAAATCCATTCACCCAGGCAAGGGTCGTTCCTACATTCTTTTATTTACTGATAAACTAGCTGTACCCAGCATGCGTACAAAGTTTCATTAAAAACGAAAAAATAAACATTTTATCAGTAATCGACCACCGAGGGTTGAAAATTATAAAATTAAAAATGTTGTCCAAAATTTAAAAAAAAAATTAAAATTTTAGTTGGACCACCCTTATCACTTAGGGGTATGAAAAATAGTTTACGTCCTATTCTGAGACCTACCGAATATACACAAAAAATTTCATAAAAATCGGTCAAGGCGTTTCGGAGGAGTTTCGTTACATACACTGCGATACGAGAATTTTATATATTAGATTCCGAAAGTGACTTAAAAACAAACTATCCATTCGCTTTCATTTTAAATATACTTACAAACAAGAGCTAAAGATATTTTCCATAAAACAAATATACAATAGAATTCCGAAAGTAAAATATCAATACCGGAAGCCATTACCAAACATCACAATGGAATTAACAATAGCGGGATTTGCAAACTCATTTGCAAGAAATAAGATACGGGATCGTAATGAATGGTGGATTATGTTACCCGCAGGTAAGAGAGAAATGGCTTGCTTCTATCGGTTTGGCAGAATATGATAAATTTTCTTGGTTTGACAGAAAATGTTATTATTTCTTGGTCTAACTAAAAATTATAATGTTTCTTGGTCTGGCAGAAAATGATAAAGCTTCTTGGTCTGACAGAAAATGATATTATTTCTTGGTCTAACTAAAAATTATAATGTTTCTTGGTCTGGCAGAAAATGATAAAGCTTCTTGTTCTGACAGAAAATTATATTATTTCTTGGTCTGGCAGAAAATGATAATTTTTCTTGGTCCGATAGAAAATTATTATTTATCAAATTGGTAACCATGGAAATATATTTGTGACTGGCTTCATAGCTCATTCGGTAGCTCTGCCTTCTGCAAAGGACGTGGGTTCAATTTCCTACCACGACAATGTGTGCATGGCGAAAAGCTATGTCTGAGTTGCATAATGAAATTAAAACATGTAATCACATTTTTTTTCATGTAAGTACATTATATTAACAGTTATCTATTTTTTGATGTGATACAGTTACGGAACGAGCCGACGGCCCACCTGGTGTTAAGTGGTAACCTCTGCCCTTAACAACGATTCTAACCCATAACAATGGGCCCTCCCCTACTAGGTACGACAAGACCCAAGTCGCATCGTATGCGCCCGTAACACTGAGACGTGGGATTGAATTTTCATTGGGGTAAGCTCGGACATAATGTTGAATAATAGGAAAAAAACTTATTGACGTCTAACGGTTAAGATGAAAAGATGTGTGTTATATAATATTTATAGCACAGTGTGACCTAAACCCGCACTTTACGCACGCTTTTCCGTGACCTAAGTTGCCTATTTCTGCACGGTGTGTAAATGAATTGACCAACTTCACTCATGTAGAAAAAATAAAAGGAAATATATTTAAATGTCATTTAGAGCTTAAAAACTCACAGCAAACAAATGACATTTTGTCAAAAATGACAATTGACATTTTTCCATTTGACAATGGGATTTTCAGTGACAGCCAAAACAAGGAGAAACGGTCAGCTATAATTCATAATTAATAATTATAAATATAATAATTATTAATAATTATTATAATTATTTTATTTATAATAATTATTTATTATTATTTATTTATATTTATAATTCATATATAATTCATTTCTTATTACTTTCAAAACACTAATCGCATCCCTCGGGCGACTGACCCCGAACCCCCCCTCTTGCCCGCGTCCGGGGCGGGTTTATGTCACACTTGCTATAAAATAGTATACGATACTTGTGGCCTAAGTTGTCTATTACTGTACGGCGTTTAGCAGGGCGCTAACTTCACGCCGTGCAGTAATAGGCAACTTAGGTCAAGCGTATCGTAATGTACTATTCCTTATTTCAAAGTGATTTATTGAACATTTCAAGAATAACTATAAACTACTCATTCTGACTATGAATAGTGTGCACCAGCTATTCTATGAGAGCTGTGTCACCTGTTCAAGAGGCCTTTGTGTGTTCCGAGGAATCTCAGCTCTACGTCGCGTCGGTTGAAAGTGATGCAAAATGGGTGCCATTTTTTTGCGACTTTCGACCAAACATCGAACGTTTTGGGCATTTGTGGAATACTGACCGCAACATTTAGCGTTTACCTGTAATCGTTTTGTACTTAAATGGTGTTTAGTGGTTTATTCGGGTGTATCGAGTCGTTTAGAGTCTTAAATTTTAGGGTCCACGTGCAGTCCAAATTGGATAATTGATCTTTATTTTTTACTGTTGCCCCTATTTTACCCCACGGAAAAGTAGCCTTAGTTCTTGTTACATCAGCTATCTGCCTATATATAGCCTTATAGGGGTGCGTGATAAAACCGAATTCCACGCAGACGAAGTCGCTGGCAACAGCTAGTAAATATAAAAATATGAAAAAATAAAATATAAAAATGAAATAAAATTTAAAAAAATAAAATTAGTACATCACTCCTTGTGTAAGCTATGAGTCCGACATATTGGCTGACATGCGACAGAGATCGTGTTTCGCTATTTGAGCTGTCGTCACTTGAGCGGAACACATCGGTGATTCAATCCACAGATGTGATGTGACGGCCAGGTAATGCACGGTGCGTGAGGCTAGTTTTTTTGTAAAATAATTTGGGGTTTACGTTCCTCGCTAAGTGATAACCCTTTGAATCCCTACACGTGTCCCCCGGGTGGTGCGAAAGCAACCCAAAGTAGCAGTAGAACTTGTGCCATGTTATATGCAAAAAAAATATGTCATATTAGTGACAGAACGAGCTGACGGCCCACCTGATGTTAAGTGGTAACCGCCGCCAATAGACAACAACAATACGACTCGAGTCCTCTCCACCAAAGTATGAGATGACTCAAGTCGCATTGCGTTGCGTCCATCACCCCGAGACGGGGATGTTACGTCTCATGCGGCTGCAATATCACCGGCACCCACTCCCTTCCACGGGAACACAGCAACACGAGTGCATCACTGCTTGCCGGCAGATTACCAGGTGTGGTGGCAGTACTTCTCCGGGCGGACTTGGCACAAGTTCTACTGCTACTTATAATACTTATGTCTTTTATAATAAAATAATCCCCTAGGCTATTAGATGGCCCAGAGAATGCCAGTAGAATAAATCTAGGCATTCCAATCGTCTCCGGTAATATAATCGTTAATTCTCAAACTGAAAGGAATTTCCTGCGAGTGAAATGTCAAAATATCTTCGAGTTAATAAATCAAGTCAAAGGGAAAATCACTAGAACACGCAAACATGGCCGCTTGGTTCAAATTACGAGAGCAAGCGTTTAATTATCGGGCCTCACAACTTAGATGGTAGTAACTCTGCCTTCTGAGCTGTAGGTCGTGGGTTCGATTCCCACCTATTATAAACATTATTTGATGAGCATTGATGTTTCTGTGTCAGGGTGTATATATATATGTAAATATATGTATGTATCTACGAAAAAGTATACATATATGTATTCTATCTATATGTATCTATCTGTCATCTATTCTGGTTCCCATTGTACAAGCTATGCTTAGTTTGAGGCTAGATGGCGAAGTGTGAAATGTCTGAAAGTTACAGAAAATGTAATGGCCCACCTGTAGTTAAGTGGTAACTTGCCCGTAGGAGTAACATGCCCATAACAAGCAATACGAATTGAGTCCTCACCTACTTAGGTACGACAAGACCCAAGTCTCATCGTATGCACCCGTAACTGTGAGACGTGTAGGTGGAAGGTCTCATATGCCGGTAATTTCACCGGCAACCACACCTTTTATACCGGAACACAGTAACACGAATGCTTTAGGTACTGCTAAGTGGCAAAAATGGGTATGGCAGTACTTCCTCAGACAAACTTGGCATAATCTACTTCTAAAATATTATCGAAAAGTATACTTTTAAATATATACTAGAGATTTTTAGAATTAAAAGTATTTATTACTATTAAAGGTAATTGGCTGTAAATACTTTTAATTAGTTTTACTTTTAAATCATATATTTGTATTTGTTGGTAACTTAATAAATAAATAAACAATTCTCGCTAAAATCTTCCACATCAGACCGTCAGTTCGCGTCAGGTGGCGAATCCCGAAACACGATAGCGCTCGGCCGCCCGTGAAACCTGCCGAGCGTCGAACACGCTACCTGAGCCGCGCCAGATCACAGCTCGCCTGTAAATAGCAAACATCTACCATAGACTACACAGAGGAAACCTAGTAAGCTAAGCATAGCTTGTATTATAGGAACCAGACAACTGATATACATACTTAAATAGTTTTATTGTAAATACATAATTATAATACATATCAACACCCAGACACAAAACAAACGTCTATATTCGTCACACAAATGTTTGTACTGGGTGGGAATCGAACCCACGACCTACAACACAGAAGGCAGGGTTACTACCAACTGAGCTGTGAGTCATCGTCTGCAAGCTATTTCTTTATTAAGATAAAAAAAAATATTTTGGTTTAAGTACCGTGTATACATCCATATGCACTTAGTAAAAAGCGGTTATTTTGATATGACAAACAGACACTCCAATTTTATTTATTTGTATAGATTTGCTATCCACTTACAACTATACACAATACACGTAACGAATTCAGTCTGTTTAAATAATACTTAGGGTAATGAAAGGTGAGTGTCTCAGTATTCTGTGACTACGCGCTTTAAACAATAACCCAATTAAATAAATAAATAAAGTGTACGGAATCTGTGACGTCACGTCTGCGTAGTACGCGCCGTGGCCGCGCGCCAACGCCGCCCGCCCTCAGGGGTGTCACTACTCGGTATGCAATAATCCTACTAATATTATAAACGTGAAAGTTTGTATGGATGTTTGTTCCTCTTTCACGCTCAAACGGCTGAATGGATTTGGATGGAATTTGGTATCAAGATAGCTTATATCCTGGATTAATACACAGGCTACATTGATCCCGGAAAAGTGCAGTGTTCCCGTGGGATAACTTAGTCACTGCGGGTAACACCGTGGGGCGTTAGCTAGTAATATAACAATAATAGCATGCGTTGCATTGCCACGTTAAGTATAAAGAAATGAAAAGTATAATATATAATTAATTAATAAGAATACTTTGTGTATTGAAGTGGTTTTTTACAAAATAGTAAACAGACAGCTAGTAGTATATAATAGTATATACATAGTGTGCAAAGTACTTCTGCAATACAAACTGTTACCTTTTTTAACGTGACCAAAAATTTAGAATTGCACACATACTTAGATATCATTTGCATTTTAGTTTTAAGGTATATATTTTTTATGAGTCCTATAGGTATATTATTACTCTGTGTTGCCTGATTTATATATAAATAAAATTGTAGATTCATGTTATACATAGCGATAAATACTATACAAACGATAAAAACTTGGAACTTCCTCTAAGTTCCAAGTTTTTATCGTTATTTATAATATTCTCTGGTGTAAATAAAGTATTTTATTATTATTATTATTACTAAGTTTTATATCCCACTAGAGAGAGAGAGAGAGAGAGAGAGAGAGTTAGCGACTATAATATTCAATTAAAGAAAATTTATAAATTCAAACGCGACAACCCTAAAATACAAATCCGTAGACTGAACAAAAAAACGAGCGCAACTTCTATCGCCACTAATTATTCGGTAGTCGATGCCAAGCGTTTGAATAATCCTAATTATTTGAGAGTCTAGACTACCACCTAGGCTTTAGGCTAATAATACATATTAGAGCTATTGTGTAAGACATGACGCTCAAATAAAAACAAAGATCTATCATAGTCCACTTACCATACTGTGCGCAATATTGACAGGCCTCACAGCTCAGTGAGTAGTAACTCTGCCTTCTGCGCTGTAGGTCGTAGGTTCGATTACCACCCATGACAAATATTTCATTATAGTCGTAGAACAAAGGCGGTTTTGATTTATTCAAATTTAGTTTTTATGTTGTAATCGATCTTAAATATCATAGAAAATCTTAAAACAGTTTTACATATCCAAATTTGACGATGATAGGACTAGCCGGTAACAAAATATCACATCAATTCTAATTCAAAAACTTTTTAAAGTGCTCTACTGTAAAGTTACTGTATTGCAGATCCGCCTTTGTTCTACGACGATTTGTGTGACGAATATAGATGTTTGTTCTGTGTCTGGGTGTTAATATGTGTTTTATGTATGTATTTACAAAAAAATATATATGTATTTTATCCGCTGTCATTTCATACAGCGGCCATCTATGTCTCAAACTAAGCATAACTTGTACTATGGGAAAGATGACTGATAGAATTGTGAAGTTTTTACACCCACAATACCTCCGAGATTTAATCTTACTGGCAGTTTTGTCATCCTTTGGCTTTTATTATGTGTAGGCACATGAGACATTCCATCTGCACATCTCAGAGTAACGGGCGCATACGATGCGACTTGGGTCTTCTCGTACCTAGTAGGGGAGAAGCCAAGTTGCATCGGTTGTTATGGGCAAAGGTTACCACTTAACACCAGGTGGTCTAGTGGTACTGACCCCGAGTTTTAATCCGGAGGTCGCCGGTTCAAATTCCGACGTGCACCTATGAATTTTTCGATTCAAAGATTTATGTGCGTAATACCACGTTCTCAAAACGGTGAAGGAAAACATCGTGAGGAAACCGACATGTCCTAGAACTTAAAATTCGGAGACATGTGTCGAGTGCACGATAGGAGCCTCTTTGAGGCGCACTTACAATCCTTTCACACTGTTTCGACAGAACCGGTGACTCGAAGAAGAAGAATAACCAGGTGGGCAGAAAACTTTTGTTCATAATCTCATCAACATCCCAATAAATTTAAAAATTATCTTGATTTGACCAATCAGAACTCAACAATATAAAGTGTATTGTATAATTATTTTGAATCTATTAAACATCTGAACAAATACTTGAGGGTACGATGTTATCACCATCTAAAGAAGTAATATTCATCTTCGTAGAACGACTGGGACCTCTTCGCTGGGCGGGTCTCACCTCTATTTCTGTTCATATAGGGATCAGATTTGCATGTACAACTTCCTAAGTCAACTTTATCGCATGCATGTTTTCTTTTCAAGGGTCTGACGTCAAATCTGGCTGATCTCTTCGTACTGGTCGTGGCGTCTGTCTTAACGCAACAAGATTCAGACACAGATTTTGTTGATTTGACAGAACTGTTGGAAGATTTAGCTGGACAGCAAACTGAACTGGATTTCTTTTTGGAGCAGCAAATAGATTTGGAGGATTTATTAGTCTGTGCCATTGCACAGCACGTTTCTTCTTCTTCCGATGAAGAATGGTTGCTTTTCTTTTCCAAACAGCATTTGTGTTTCTGGCTGTGCTGTGAAGGAGTGGGAGACTTTTGACATGTGTGTTGTGAAGTGCTGGAGCCAATGGCTACACTTTTGCAGGACATGGAGCCACAAGATGAAGACTTGGCTGAGGTCCCGCATGATGGACAGCTTTTAATTTCTTCGGGTTGTGTAATTATGCTGGCTTGACACATCTTACACGACGAAGACTGAGATTTCACAGATGGTTTTGCAGAAGGTGCGAAACTGTTTAGCTTTGATAAGCAGCTCTTGCAAATATTTTTGATTTCTGGCTCGTTTGGCTCTATTTTGCAACTCTCTGTGGATCGAGTTGGCGGTAGGAAGATGTTTTTTATAGTTTCAAACATACTACCTGGTATTACTACCTCTTTTGGCTCTTCCTTTGGTTTTTCTTCAAAACAACAGACCTTGGGTGGTTTGGCTATAATTTTGATGGTACAGCAACTACCTGACTTCTTTTTGGATTTCTTCTCCACGCTTTCATTGGAATCTCTACTGGAACAGCTGGGGGCTGGACTAGCCTTTTTGCTTTGAACTCTACTTGGTCCCTTACTAGACGCACGGCTAGGTACTGCCGTCAAATCCGTAGTGGATGTCCAAGCATCTCTCCATAGAGCTTCAGTTGATGTAGTTTTGAATTTATTGTCTATATTATCAGGACAGATCTTGTCACCTCCGCAGGTAGGTAAGCAACAAGTGCCCTTATCTTCCATAGGTTTCTTGATTGGGACTTCTTTACAACAGGTGTGAGCTGAAGCTGTTTTTGTAACAGGTTTATATGATGTGATTGAAGCTTGGCTGGGTTCACCTGACTCAAGTACGCTCCCACAAACAGATTGAGTCTTTCTTGGACAGCAAACATGCGAATCAATTGAAGACGATTTAGAAATCTTGGGCACAGGGCCACATGTTTTTATTTTATCGGAACTTGTTGACGGGGGTAGTGTAACTTTGGACGTTTTTATAGACATGCATTGACTTGAAACGAAGTTGGTAGACGCATCTTTGTTCTTGGTGGTCTTAAGCTGACTACCAGACATGCAAGAACGAAGTCTTGGCTCACCCATTTGGTGACTGCGGTTTGCATGTTCAGATTTCGTTTCCCTAGCCCCTGGCCGAAACTTGGAGCCTCCATCGCCACCGTCATCGGTTCCGCCACCATAGTCTCTCCCGCTAGAACCCCTACTACCACCCATTAAGTTGCTATCTTCAATCGTAGAATCATGAATACCTGTTTTTCTAGGATTTCGTCTCTCAGTTCTTATTGTTATAACTTGTTTTTCTTCACTCACACTTCCGTCTTCGTTTTGCAACCTGGTTACTTTTACTATTTCTTTAAACTTCTTTTCAAAATAGCCTAGCTTGTCATCAGGCTCTGGACCCAAATTGTAACAACTTTCAGTACATGGTGGTGCTTCGGTACATCTGTCTGGAGTACTAACATCCAAAGATTTAGACGAAGCTGTTCTAGATGCTGTTTTTGATGCTAGTTTTATTCTACTTCCAGCAGCTTCAAGAAACTTTTTGCAAACGTCGCACAGTGGCGGCGCATTGGCATAATCTTCAATAGTCTCTTTAACCTGATGGCAAGTCTTTATAAACTTATCTATACTAGCTGGCACAATACCGTCTAGCTTATACTGTCTTGTCAAGTCTATTACATCGTCGATATGTGACATAAGATGATCAATCATTTTCTTATTTTCCTTTCCTTGAGCCACGGCACTTTTACATGGCACTATATTGAGTCTGATGTTAGATGCCTTGCCCTTAGCTTGAGCTGCTTTCTTGCAGACTGGACACGTGGATTCTACCATATCTTCTTCAGAGGCATACATAGAGAGGCAACAGCAGCATATATGCAAATCTTGTTTTTGCTTTCTATTTTTTAATTGTTTGAATCGCTTTAACCTGAATACGTCTTCCCGTTCCTTCTCTTCTACCTCTGACAGTATAAATTTGATGGTCATTTTCAGTTTTGGTATAATTATCTTCTCTAGCACATTTTTTCTCCTATAAAGAAACAAGTTTGTGATATATGATTACTCTATTTTTAGCCGCAAATGAAATCACCCTTTTATACATTAAAATTGTGACACCTATCTGTAATGAAATATTTATTGTGATTATCATTTATATTACTCATGCAAATAACTGAAGTTTATGAAATTTTTGTTTGCAGATCAAAACATTGGCTAAAACTAGGGTAAAATATCAATATCTTTCTATGCAAATAGTAGAAACATCCTTTGTCTCACCCTCTTCTCTCTAATAGTCTTTCTTTTGCTACTATTTACCTACTAGAGAGATGAGGTAAGAGGTGGTAGCGCGACATTTTTTTTTTTTAAATTTGATGTCAATCATTATTTCAGTGTTAACTAATTAGATATAACCATTAATCACAATTGCATGCTTGAGTCGCTAAATATCGCTGTACCTATTGTAGCATATCTACCCAGTTATCTACCCATATTAAGCAATAACATAATTATAATTTAAATTTGAGAGAATCATTTGGTTTAACATATTTAATGGAAATAAAAACGCAAAAGTTTTTAAATTGTAATATATTAATTAATTGACGTAGTCCAAGCTTTAGAATCTAACTCACTCATTGAAATACTCTGTCTTAAATGAGCTGCTGCAGGTACAACTCTTGCACACTCTGATTTTGATATTCTCATGAATCCTGTCTGATTTTGTTGCGTGTTTATATACGATGATATACTCTTATCCCCAATTTCATTTGTATTCTTTAGAAGCGATTCGTACGACACTTCATATTCATCATCATCGTCGTCGTCTAAAAGAAATTCTGTTGGGTCATGTTTATCTTTTCTGATAGTTATTGTCAGCTTTTCTTCTCTTATCGTTCCATCAGTATTTTGTGATCTCGTAACTTTTATATATTTTCGCACCTTACTCTCAAAAAAACCTAAATTAGTTTCTTCTCGATGTTCTTTGACTAGCTCTGTCTCTGGTAATGTATACTCATCTGTTTCTTCTTCGAGATGCATTTTGCAAACATCACACATTTCTGATAAATCTTCAGATTTTGCTGGATCGACGCAAACAAAATTATTATTTTCTTCTTCATTGATATTGCTGTAGCAAAAATTACAAGGTGGAGAGGAAATATAACTTGATATTGACTTTGCCTTTAGCATCTCCTTGTTTTCAACACATAATTCATCAACTGATGTGGTTTCATCGGTACAAGTACAGGATTCACTACATGCAGGGTATACTATTCGAAATTCAGAATTTTGTCGGGGATACCGAGGAGGGATAAGAATTTTATCCTTAACTGTATCTAAAGACTTGACCATGTTTTCAATGCTATCACTTACTAAGCCTTGAACATGGCAATTGTTGGTATTTTTTATGATATCTACTATATTATATTTTAATTCATGTAGTAATTGTGGCTGTATTTCAGTCTTAGTTGTACCTTGTGACTGTATTTTTATTTTAATACCTTCACAGGATGAAATAAGTTCATCAATACATTCCAAATATGATCCATATTTCTTCGCTTTTCTACAAAGTTCTATTGTCTTATCAAGTTTACTGAGTAATTTATCAACTTGACCTTCAGTACAAGGGTTTTCAGCACTATATTGGCAGGTATCTGATGTCTCTTTGACTCTTTTAGATGGCAAAAGTATATTTTTGAAGCTAGAAGACCCTGCGTTTTTGAAACCTACTGCCAGTTTTTCCAAGTCAAGTATATGATCTTGTAGATGATCAAGTTTTATTTTGTCGTTTTCAATCGTTTCGTTTGTAAAAAGATTCATTATTGATTTGATTACTTCAAAAGTAATATAACGCAGAATCTTTTCAAATGTTGATGAAATAAGACTCTGTTTAACGTATTCTTCAGTTTTTGCCATGACATCTTCTATATCGGTTTTGAATTCGTGTAAACGAGATTCCACATTAGTTTCATGTTTTTTATCATCCATGCTCATGTTGTCAAGGTTGTTTATTTTATTATCAACTTCCTCACAAATTCTTGCAAAGTTGTCAATGCTAGGTGTTATGAAAGTATCACTTCCAAAGTCTTTTGTTATTCCTAACACTTCATGCAAATGTATCTTCAGTTGATCCAGTTTACATTTAAATTTTTCATCTATATTTTCTGGCACTTTAGCGCTGAAGAAATTTTCTATTCTAATTTTTATATCTTGACATGTTTTGAGAAAGTCATTCATACTGATACTTTCATAGTTTTTTTTCAAAAACATCTTACTAAGTACAATCACATTGTTTAATTGCTTTTTTAAAACATCTATCTTAAAAGCCATACTCATTTCTTCGATCGATAGCTCTTTTATATAACCCACACTGTGAGGTAAGTTCTCTTCGTTCTTTCTCTCCTCTATTATTATTTCAGAATCAGTATGATTACATATTTTTTGAGAGCAAGTTGGGCAAACTATATCGATTAAAACTTCTTTTACGGCTTTTTGTCTCTTACGTTTTATTAATTTCATTCTATACGTATCCTCTCTTTCCATTTCTTCCATTTCGTAAATAATGTATTGTATTGTTCTTTGAATATTCGGTATTATGTACTTTTGGAGAACATTAAAGCGTCTGGAACAACGTTTAAATATTTAAGAGCATTTAAATCATTTCTAAGCTGCCAAAACCACCCTTCCACTTCCAAGGACTTGGGGATATGTTACTATAAATAATTGTCTTCTGAGTCACTTTCATTATTGTGACTCATTATGTCACTGAATGAAGAGGATCTTTTGAAGAACTTTTTATTTTCTTTAATGACATTATTATTTGATTTCACTTTCATTTTCATACTCAGGTCATCAGTTATTTTAAGCACTAAATTTTGTTCTGAATCTGTTAGATTATTATTTTTATTACCTTCTGTGTTTTGAATGGTTTGATCACTCTGACTATGCATTTCTAATATCCTTAAAATATCTTCACTATTCATACTGATATTGAAATCGAGGGTACTAAAACTAAATGAAGATACATAACTTTTGATTTTTATATCTGCCATTGCAGGTGAACTATTTAGGACTTCAGATTTTACTTCACGTGTTTCAATTTTTTGCAACTTATGTTTTTCATCTTCATTTTTAGGATCAAAATTAGGATTAGGATTGTAGATAATTGATAAACTTCTTTATCGACGTGTTCATCTAATTTATCTGATGGCGGCAAAAACAGTGTATTGAGTGCCACTGGGTCTTGAATTTCTCTCTGAATTTTAATAATTTTCTTTCGTTCACTAACCGTGCCATCTTCATTTCTCACTCTAATAATTCTCGTAATTTCTTGAACATCAAGTTCAAAAGTACCTAATTCTAAATCGGTTTCTCTTTTTGGCGCAAGTATTTCACTTATATTGTCAGGTTTGCCGTCTTGTATTTCATTTATTAATAATTCTTTGTACAGAGATGTTTGTTTGCTACCGTGGAAAGGTATATTTTTACTTGCTTGTTCTTCTTGAAATCTTAAATTGCAAGTTTTACATAACCTAGCAATATCAATACCTGATTGAATTGGTTGTAATATTTTCATAACGCTTTTCTGTTTTAAGTTCTCGTTTAATTCTTCTGCTGTCTTTAAAAATTCTTCAAGACTTAATAAAACGATTTCATTTTCTGCTACATATTTAGTTAATTCAACTATCTCTTCAATTTGAGCTTTGAACTTTTGCAATTGTATTACCTTTTCTTCATGTGTCAATTCCGAAGAAACCGTCTGTTTTGAATCTACTTTTAAATCTAAAGCAGCTTCAGACTTAAGTAAATCACCACAAACCATACATGTATCGTCAACTTCGTTTTTAGAGCAAGTTGCAACTCGGTCTTTATGGCTACATTGGTTTTTCTTTTTATTTTTTACTTGCAGTATCTTTTTCAATCGGTAAAAGTCTTCTCTAGCTTGTTCTTCTAGTTCTTTTTCTATGTACGTAATCGTATCCAATGTTCTTGGTATAACGATCTTTGACAATACGTTCTTTTTCCTGTTAAAGACGTTTTTCTCTTATTATTTTATTTACTTTGCTGCCAATGGCTCAATCTTCGTTAAATCAAGGACTGCACGGGTTTTGAACATACCAGTCTTCTTGAATAAGGTAATGTCATAATCTGCGTTTACTGATTCAGTAGTTTTATCCGTTCTCTTTGAGAGTATTATTTCTCATAAAAATCGTACTGACGATGAACTCCATGTCAATTCAATTCTCTACAGTCAGTTTAAATAAACTTTTTGTGAAATCAATGTTTTATTTATAATTATTTATTATTTTATGTGTAGAATTACTTATGATGGGAGAAAGTTTGTTGAAATGAAATATTAAGGCAAACAAAATATTGTATTGCGCCAAGCGAGCTATCTAAAAATAAAAGATGATTAGGTCATCAATTACATCAATAAAAAAGTATTATCTGAGGGTAATTCCCGTTCAGTCCTTAGAAGGGTGAGTTCATCGGCAGTGGTGTAATTAAATTCAAATATTTTCATAAAATTACAAATAAATATGTCACTATACAGGGTTACAGGAAAAGTCGTGCTAGATCCGTTAAGGGCGTGGAGTACCCATCATTTCTGACTTATTTCACTGTGAAACACCCTACCCTAAACTTAACCCTTTTCGAGATATTCGACTTTTAATTTTTTATTGAATATTGCCGATTTTTAGGCTACGAAATTTATTTTTGTTTATTTTGTGTATCTTATTATTATTATTATTGCATTTTAACATGTGTAATAAGATGCTTTAGGACATCAATCATTAAAATAGTGCATAAGTTAATTGAATAGACCGTAGTAGACAAGTGAAAGTAAAAAAATAAAAAATATATTAGCAAGCTTATTTTTCTCTAAGGGATATCTAAAAAAAATATTATGACACTTGTTCGGCAGATATTTTTTAAAATATCTACGTTTCATCAGCTATCTAACGAGGTCTAACAATCTAGGGTTTGTATTACATTTCGTGGAAAAAAGTAGTTGGGACACTCCAGGTAGCAGTTCTAACGGTCCCGCGCCTATTTTCCTTCAAGTTAAGACGCACCGAGAGAGCGAGACAAGTGACGATTTATGTAGGTGCGAATGAAAGAAAAAGTGTAGAGACCGGTTAGAGCTGGGAATACAACAGAGGGTATTGTTTTGGTTGTCAGTCTGCTTTTGTGCTTCGTACATAGTAGATGTGATATCGTTTTGCTCTTTTTCTCGACTTGGCTGTGATTCTGGACTATTTCTTCTGATTTGTGACTACTGTGCTTGTTAACCGGACTCTGATTTGTACCTGTGATACGGAAGTGTTGAAGATGACGTCCTACACACCTGAGGAATATGCTGATATGCTTATTTGTTACGGATACTGCGATTGTGTGTCTGCGCAAGCTCGTAACGAATACATAACTCGCTACCCCGGTCGTCGAGTGCCGAATGTGGCCTGTTTTGACAGAGTTTATCGAAGACTTAAAGAAACTGGCTCTGTTTTGAGACGAAATACAGACATGGGAAGACCACGAATTGACGACGAAGAACAGGACAATGAGATAGTGCAACGCTTTCGAGCGGATCCGACTACTTCCACTAATATTGTTGCCCGTGATCTGGGACTTTCGCAATGGAGAGTGTGGTTTACAGTGCATACTGCTGGCCTATACCCGTACCATTACACGCCGGTACACGTTATTGAAGAAGGAGACCCCGCGAGAAGATTGGACTTTTGCAGATTTATGCTAAATGCTGACGTAGAAGACCCAGATTTTCTAAGAAATATCTTGTGGACGGATGAGTCCAAATTTGATAAAGATGGCATAACCAACTATCACAACGTCCATTACTGGGCCCCAAAAGAACTAAGGAATCCCAATAAGAAAAGAGTGAAAGGGTCCCAACGAAGATTCAGCGTGAATGTGTGGATGGGCATTATCTCTAATCATTTGATTGGACCTTACTTTCTCCCGGATAATCTAAATGGGGAAAGCTACGAAAATTTCCTGAGAGCAGACTTGAGTGATTTGCTGGATGATCTGCCACTCAACCTGATCAGGGACATGTGGTTCCAACACGATGGCTGCCCTGCCCATTTCAGAAGAAGTGTCAGAGACTGGCTGGACACAAATTATCCAAACAAATGGATAGGACGAGGTGGGCCGTTGCCATGGCCAGCAAGAAGTCCGGACCTAACCCCCATGGATTTTCATGTATGGGGGTGCATAAAAAGTCTTGTGTACAGCGAGCCGAATCCAGTTTTGTCTGT
This sequence comes from Chesias legatella, assembly GCA_947359385.1. Lineage (NCBI taxonomy): Eukaryota > Metazoa > Arthropoda > Insecta > Lepidoptera > Geometridae > Chesias > Chesias legatella. The sequence continues at coordinate 3,226,298 of OX375789.1, forward strand.
GGAAGACTTAAGAGAAAGGATTGTGGATGCAGCAAATAAAATGAGGACTACGTTGACCACTAGAGTAGTGAAGACTGGTCTCCGTAGAAGGATGCGACAATGTTTCAGAAATAGAGGCGGCCATGTTGAACATGAACTGTAGAATAAGAAAAAGTTGTGTGAAAACCTTTAATAAATGACATTTCATGCATACCTAATGTTTTATTTTACTTTTTAGGGCTAAGTATAAATTTTCTTCTCCACTGTCGCCTATGAAACTAATTTTTTTCCAATGCATTTGAATAAAACCCTAGATTATTATACCTCGTTAGATAGCTGATGAAACGTGGATATTTTAAAAAATATCTGCCGAACACTTGTCATAATATTTTTTTTAGATATCCCTTAGAGAAAAATAACTTTCTAATATTATTTTTTATTTTTTACTTTCACTTGTCTACTACGGTCTATTCAATTAACTTATGCACTATTTTAATGATTGATGTCCTAAAACATCTTATTACACATGTAAAAATGCAATAATAATAATAATAAGATACACAAAATAAACAAAAATAAATTTCGTAGCCTAAAAATCGGCAATATTCAATAAAAAATTAAAAGTCGAATATCTCAAAAAGGGTTAAGTTTAGGGTAGGGTGTTTCACAGTGAAATAAGTCAGAAATGATGGGTACTCCACGCCCTTAACGGATCTAGCACGACTTTTCCTGTAACCCTGTATATACAATATAGTATAAAATGTGAATTTTCTGTCAATTTTACTAAGGCTTCCCTATTAATATACAATGTAAATTTCCTGACAATTTTACTAAGCTTCCTTGTGAGGCTGTTTACGTTGATTCACCCTCGCTGAACCCCTTACCCCGCAAACAATCTTGCGTTAACTACAGCATCATCATCCCCGTTATCATTATTACCTTCATTATCACCATCATCATCCATACTGATGTCGACCATATTGACTGGCCTCACAGCTCAGTAGTAATCCTGCCTTCTGTGCTGTAGGTTTGGAGTTCGATTCCCAGACAGGTCAAATATTTGCGTGACGAACATATCATATATATGTATTTACTAATGCCTATGATACAGGCCCGGCCTACTTTAGGCATTAGAGATTTTTATGTGTATACTTTGTCGTGTAAATTAATTTAACAAATACACCTTACTAATGATTAAAATTAAGTGTATCAATGTCGATAAATTTAAGTTGATTTATAATAAAATGAATTGATTTGTATTGATTTGATTAAAAAAAAAAAGGATATAAGTATCATTTGTCTGGCTCCCATGATACAAGCTATGCTTAGCTACTATGGGGCTAGATGGTGCTGTGTGAAATGTCCACCAATATTTATATATATTGCTATATACATGCTGTCAACGGCTGTCATTTTATAGAATTTACCATATGATCAACTAAGAAGAAGAAGAATACCAAATGTAGAGCCGTGCGAATCGACAGAAAATTCACAGTGTAAACCTTACATTCGTTTTAATAAACAATTCACTCACTTGGTAGCGCTCCTGTGAGCTGAGTCAACCTGCTCAAAGCTGGTTCTTTGTTCCAGAATCAGTATGACTCTCTTGAGTAGCTCCTTCCATTCCTTCTTAGCCTCCTGGATAGCATGACCGCCTCTTTCTATTCCCAGATGTTGGTAATTGTCGTGGGCCATCTATACAAATAAATAAAACTGGTGTCTGTTTGTAATATTAAAATAACCGCTTTTTACTAAGTCCATATGGATGTATACGGTACATATACCAAAACTACATTTTTTTAAATTTTTGTTGTTCCGGCTAATCTTCGAAATGGCTGGACCGATTTTGACGGGACTCTCACTGGCAGATAGCTGATGTAACAAGGAGTAACTTAGGCTACTTTTCCGAGGGGTAAAATAGGGGTGCGTGATAAAACAGAATTCCACGCGGACGAAGTCGCGGGCAACAGCTAGTATTAAATAACTCACATCCAATATATCCAGGTGTAATACTTTGACTCCAGATATTGACTTCGTCTTCACATCAACAGTTAAGGCGGCCTGCAACCAACACAGGGTTGGTGAATTTGGTTAAATATCTATACATAGTATAAAACAAAGTCTTTCCCGCTGTCTGTACTCTTAAATATTTTATACTACTTTCGGGGGTCCACGTTGCTCGCATCCGTAGATGATTACCCTCTGAACCCCTACACGTGTCCCCCGGGTGGTGGGAAAGGAGCAACCCAAAGTAGCAGTAGAACTTGTGCCAAGTTCACCCGGAGAAGTACTGGTATCGATGAGCGTGGTGGTCTAGTGGTATTGACCCCGAGTTTCAATCCGGAGGTTGCCGGTTCAAATCCCGACGTACACCTATGAGTTTTTCGCTTGAATTTATGTGCGCAATACCCCGTTCTCATAACGGTGAAGAAAACATCGTGAGGAAACCGACATGTCCTAGAACTGAAAATTCGAGGACATGTGTCTAGTGCATGAAAGGAGCCTTTCTGAGGCGCACTTAAAATCCTTTCACCACTGTATATTCGAGTCACTGGTTCTCTCGAACCAGTGACTCGAATAGATAGGTCTATTGATTAGGTAATCAATTGATTAGGTCTATCTATTCGAGTTATATTATAATAATTATTATTGTCAATTGACAATAATAATTGAAGATATCTTCAGCTGTGATATCAACAATTGTATGACGTCATGGCGTTCCAGACAAAATCAACGAACTTGTAATTTCGCTGGCCAACTCATGGCCTCCGTGGCGCAATTGGCTAGCGCGTTCGGCTGTTAACCGAAAGGTTGGTGGTTCGAGCCCACCCGGGGGCGCATACACTTTTGCACAATAAGTTAGTAGTAATATAAAAATAAAAATCTTCTCCTATTGCTAACAAACAAATGGAAAGTCATAGGGCGTCAAACTTATCGATAAGTACGCGTGACCTTATGTTTTGAATATTGACGTTTCCAAGCCATTTCTAAATGAATTCTATGAAAATAAAGTTTTTAACTTTGATTTTTTCATAACTAGGTGTAGTTAAGAATTGAGAAAAAAATTACCCTGTTTATTTTAGCCATTTTGTAGAACATATTACACAAATTATGTACAAAAACATTCCTAGTTTATCGCTCTATCTATTAGTATAAACCGTATCAAAATCTGTTGCGTGGTTTAGAAGAAGTAAGCGGAGATACAGACAGATAGCTACTTAGTACTACAATATATTAATACTTAATACTACAATAAATATATACTTAATAATACTTAACTTAATAATACTTTTACTTACTTCAATGTATTAATGTTATGTTATAAATTTAAGTTTTTGTGCTACAGTGTTGTGTTATTGTATATTAATTAGCTACAAATAAAGATTTTTCTTTCTTTCTTTCTTTTCTTTTCTTTTAGTTTTAAACTATTTAGATAACAAGGTAACAATAGGTCAAGACTGAAGATAGATAATATAATTTAATTGATAAGTGTTCATGTAGGACTTATTTAATTAAATGGTAGTCAAAGTCAAAAACTTTATTTCCATAGAATTCATAAAGGCTTGGAAACGTCAATAATATTCAATACATAAGGTCACGCGTACTTATCGCTAAGTTTGACGCCTGTTCAAACCCTATCCGACCCTCCATGGGGAAGAACAGTCAAGAAACCCCTAAAGGAGGGCTTCCTTTTATTTCGCGAGCACGATCCTTGTAACAATCTGAGTACTTAGAACTGTTACATTTATGACTATAGTAGCTCTTACAATTCGGTCGCCTTTTTCGATACTGTAATGGAAAACATCTTAATACCGAAATATCATAGAACCAAAAATTCGCAGAAATATGCTTAAGAGCAGTCTAATTCACGCCAAGTTCGTCCGGGGAAGTACTGCCACCATTCCCATTTCTGTCGCCAAGCAGTGACGCATTCGCGTGTTCCGGTTTGAAAGGTGTGGTAGCCAGTGAAATTACAGACACAAGAGAAATTCCACCTACACGTCTCAGAGTTACGCGCGCATACGATGCGACTTGGGTCTTGTACCTAGTAGGAGAGGGCCCAAGTCGCATCGGTTGTTATGGGCAGAGGTTGCTATTTAACACCAGGTGGGCCGTCGGCTTGTTTCGTAACTGTATCACAATAAAAAAATTAAATTAAATATTAACAAATACTACATTTTACGTTTCAACATAATTTTTCTTTTTATTTTGAATTTAATCTTTGTAGTACGCAATGCCCGGTAAAGAAGAAAAAGACAAGACTAAAAGTAGGATTACCTCATATCCAATGTGTTCCAACACCATTTTGTTCATGTTCGGGTAGAAATATCTTGCTCTGGCAAGCAGTATAAATGCATCTTTCATGTCATTGGCGAAACACTTGCAGTTTCTAAAAGTTAAATGATAACTACTTTAGACTAAATGGATACATCAGATGCCAATTAAAATATTTATTAGTATCCTTTGGGGACCCAAAGGATACTAATAAATATTTTAATTGGCATCTGATGTATCCATTTAGTCTAAAGTAGTTATCATTTAACTAAGCAAATAATATAAATAATGGTAGATTATAATAATATAATTAAAAAAATATTATAATAAATGGATTATTATATATCTGGACATTTCACGCCTTCTAGCCAGAAAACTAAGCATTCAATTCTTTTAATATGGAAACGAGATAATTGAGGGAATACCTTATATACTTTTTGTAAATACATAAAAACAAATATATAATGACATCCAGACACAGATCAAGGTCATTTTCGACACACAAAATGTTTGCGCTCGATGGAAATCGAACCCACGACCTACAGCGCAGAAGGCAGAGTTACTACCAACTGAGCTGTGAGACCAGTCATCTATACAAATATGCACTTAGTAAAAAGCGGTTATTTTAATATTACAAACAGACACTCCAATTGTATTTATTTGTGTAGACCTTACTGGCTGAGCTCCCAAGCCAGCTTCCTCATTTCCCTCCCGGTAGCCTGGGCGGTCCACTTCATCAGCTTCTTCCCCACGTAAGCCATGTGGAGACGATTCCTCATCTGCTGCAGAGCGACGAGAGACGGCATGCATGGATACCGCGTGTTCGAAAAAGAGTTATCTTCTTCAATTTCTATAAAGAAGATGAAGAGTTAAGGATTTACAGCAGTTGAACTGCCTAATAATTATCTGCGGTATCAGAAACCATTTAGATCTTCCCCTAAATATGCCCTGCTACTACTAATATTATAAACGTGGATGGATGTTTGTTACTCTTTTACGCTCAAATGGCTGAATGGATTTGGATGAAATTTGGTGCTAAGATAGCTTATATCCTGGATTAACACATACCGGAAAAGTGCAGTGTTACCGTGAGATTACTTATTCACCGCGGCTAACACCGCGGGGCGCAGCTAGTAACTAAATAAATAAATATTGGTGGACATTTCACACAGTGATATCTAGCCCCAAAGCTAAGCTAAGCACAACTTGTATCATGGGAACCAGACAAATGTTTTTTTTTGGAAATACATACATTTTAGAAACCCAGACACAGGAAGTAACATCTATGTTCGTCATACAAATTAATGTTTGTTCCTGAGTGGGGATCGAACCCACGACCTACAGCACTGAAGGCAGGGTTACTACCAACTGAGCTGTGAGGCCAGTCAAATAACCGAAAAGTGATACTCGAGTCAAATGAAATCTAATGGTATGACTCTGTGCCTATAATTTGACCGGCAACCACACGTACTGCTTGGCGGCAAAAATGGGTATGGTGGCAGTACTGCTTCGGGTGAATTCTGGCATTACCACTCCAGTACCCGACACGTTCAGACCTGAACAGCGTGAGAGAACTGCTTCGCGGTAGAAACGGGTAGATTTGCAGTACCGCACGAACTTTGTAATTCGGAAAACGGTGACGATACCCACCATCTTCGTCCTTCAGCATTTTGATATATCCAAAAACACCGGTTTTAATTCGAGTAATTCACTGATACTATCACAAAATTTGAACCATTTATTATCCTAAGAGAAAATGATGCATTTTTGGACAATAATTTTACTATTGAATTTATGTTTTTTTTTACATGTTTTTGGATATTTTCACATGATTCTATTTCGTTATAACGGAGATTCTTAATATTTATGTCTGAGGCATATTTTATTTTGATGTTTGGTAAACATTTCAGTTAATGTAGTTTTATTGACGGAATCATTACTGACAAATTCAGAAGTAACCAAAGAGTAATGATAATAAAATGATAGCTCTATTATATCTATTGAAATAAACATATTATGCTGGATTGCCTCGTTAGATAGAGCTATTTTAAAATCAACTAGGTTATATTAAGCCAAGTTCCAATAAGACCCCACAATAAAGCGATTAAATAAATAAAAAATGTATGTATTTACAAAAAAGTATAATTGTATTCTATCAGTCGTCTGGTTCATAATACAAGCAATGCTTAGTTTGGGGCTAGATGACGTGTGAAATATCCATCAATATTTATTTATTTATTAATAAAAAAAACATTAAACACTTAACACGTTAGCTCTTAAGCCCTCAGATTAGACAGACGCCAGACTAAATTGGATTTTTAATTATATTAGTCTCGGGTTAATCTTACCTCGCTTGGTAATAAGTGATGTTACTTGCTCACTAGAACAGGTGCTTAAGTGCAATTTTTGGTGAAAATTTACGGCTGAAAACGTATTAAAATTTAATTTGTAATCTAAAATAAGTTTTGAAAATTTATGTTCAAATAAACATAAATCTGAACATAAATTTCCAACAGTCGCAAATATAATTAATTTGTTGAGTATGTTTAAAATTATTTTAATTAGAGTATTTTTTTTTATATATGAAATAGATTACTTTAAAATTTTTAATCATTTAAATTTAAATATTAATCTCTCTTAACCCTGAATGTACGATTTTAAATCTTTGTTTGACGTAAAAATGTAACTTTCGCCTTTATGGATTGAAGGGAAAAGTCATCTCGCATTGCCACCAATATACTGCCAACCCTTTGGGTGGAGAAGTCGTGAATCTATGTATAAACAGCACTAGCAGAGCAATGAACCCGCACTAACAATTAAAAACTACATACTTCTTCACACATCCAATGATTCTCCACTCAAACAAGAAACTAAAGAACCCCCTTATATTATTTTCAACCAGTATATCTGAACACCCCCAGTTCTATAATTCGTTTACATCGAGCCAGCAACTTGCCAGAGAGTAGCTAGCATGCTAGCACGGTTTGATAATTCGTTACTACTACTTATCCAGTCACTGATTCTATCGAACGTCAAAGACTGTACTCACAGCTCAGTTGGTAACCTTCTTCTGCGCTGTAGGTTGTGGGTTCGATTCCCACCCAGGACAAACATTTTTGTCACGAACGTAAATGTTTGTTCCCTGTCTGGGTGATAATTATTTATTATATATTTATATATACAACTTTTAACAAATTTTCTGTTGTATATATATTTATATATACAACAAAAAGTATATAAGTTGTCTGGTTCCCATGATAAAAGCTATGCTTAGTTTGGGGCTAGATGGTCAATCCGTTTCGGAAAAGTTTTGTTTCAAACACTGTGAACGAGAATTTTATATATTAGACTAGCTGTCCCGGCGAATTTCGTACCACCATATTTTTTTGCCATCAATACCGTCTAAAGTTTAACATTTTTATTAGAAATATTTGCTATTTATTATTTATTTTTTCATAAAAACCTTCTCCTGACAATAACGAACACATAAAAGAAAGATTTATCCAATTTGGTGCAGTCGTTTGGAAGTTATGCGCGTACAAACATTTCAGTGATTCATTTTTTATTTATATAGTTTATCACAAGCTTAAGATCACCAGAACTGACAGCATCTCGCGTGCTGCGTTCACATACGACAAGTAGCTGCCCATATCCCGTCAAAAATCAAGTAACTTGAAATGTAATCGGAGTTCTTTCATGTCGGGCCTGTATTAGAGTTCCGTGACAGTCTCGCACAATGCCTATTATGTCGTACAAAGGGTATGGAACCCTCTTTCACACCTCGCCTTTTGATATGTGGTTTTACAATTAAATTAATGGTGAAATTAAAGCGTCAATTATGAATGCCTTTCTTAAGGTGATGAAGAATTTGAGTTCTTTTTTTTACTATTCCTTTGTCTAGACTAGGTTTTTATTTAGATGATTTTATAAAGATAGTGAGGAATGATAAAAAAATGAAATAATGTTGCCAGATATGTTATATCAAGATTGGAAAAAAAAATTGTCACACGAGGTCACTTTGTGGCATTTCTTTTATTATCTTATATACATATTCATTAGTTTGTACATACAATATATATTATTTTATTAATTACTGATTGATTAGTCAAATAATATATCGACAAACATTTTTCAATTAAATATTCAAATACCTTAATAAATATTTGTGGATATTTTATGCATAAGTTAAAAAAAACTTTATTTCCATAGAATTCGTTAAGAAATAGCTTGGAAACTTCAAGCAGATCTAGCCCTGTCGAGTGAAAGGATTTTAAGTGCGCCCCAAAGAGGCTCCTTTCGTGCACTTGACACATGTCCTCGAATTTTTGTTCTAGGACATGTCGGTTTCCTCACGATGTTTTCCTTCACCGTTTTGAGAACGTGGTATTGCGCACATAATTTTTCTTGCGAAAATCTCCTTAAACGTAGCAGTTTGAACCAGCAACCTCCTGATTTAAAGTCGTGGTCAGTACCACTGGGCCACCAAACTAATATCTAAGAAGACTAGAGTACAAAATAATAATAAACGTTTATTATTCAGACAAATTAATCCATAAAAATTTGGTGAAATTAATATGTTAATAATAATTAAATAATAGTAGGTAACTCTACCTCTCACAACCAAAAAATCTCTCACAACAAAATAACCAAAAAGGAGTTTATTATTTTCAATCATGGAATTAGCTTATTTATCGATTTTATATAATATCTATATATTAACCTATATATTAATCAAAAATTTATATGAAAAAAAAAATACTAAAAAAATATTAAAATAAAGTCTTATTACTATATATCTCACAGGTATTAAGTGTCGTATATTGAGATGTAGAAGGTGTGAAAAAGTACCATTGAATTCTGTATAAGTGGGCGATGCTTATTGGAATGTATGGAGGGGTTGGGGTAGGTTATGTAGCCTTGCATTACGGCTAAGGTCAGTTCAGATGGTAGAGCGAACTCTCGCGCGAATCATTGCGCAAAGAAAACAATTCAATATAATAATACTTACATAATTAGACTGGTTTCATAGCTCAGTTGGTAGTACCGCTTCCTGCGCTGTAGGTCGTGGGTTCGATTCCCACCCAGGACAAATATTTGTGAGACGAATACAGATGTTTGTTCTGCGTCTGGGTGTTAATTTGTATTGTATGTATTTAGAAAAAGTATATAAGTATTATATCAAATGTCTGGTTCCCATGATACAAGCTGTGCTTAGCTTACTTATTTATTTATCTATTTTTTTATTGGAACGAGCCGATGTCCCACCTGGTGAGTGGTAACCTCGGCCCATAACAACCGATGCGATTTGGGTCCTCCTCTACTAGGTACGACGAGACCCAAGTCGCATCGTATGCTCCCGTTACTGCAGTTGAAATGTCTCACATGCCTGTAATTTCACCGGCAACCACACCTTTCAAACCGGAACACAGTAACGCGAACGTTACTGCTTGGCGGCAGAAATGGGCATGGCACATTCCACATAGTACAAAAGTTCAATAATTTATTTGTGGATTCCGTTCTAGGGCTGACTTTTGTCGCGGGTGTCCGAAAACGATTCATCAATTCTTATAACAGGATAAAACTTGTGAGACATTTCACACATTTTATAGCCACACTAAAATCTATACCCAAAATAACTGTAGAAATTTTATACAATTCTTAAGATACGTTCACGAAATCTTGCGATTAGCTTACTAAATGATCTGAACATTCAATATATTCAATAATAGAGCTTTAGTTTTCGACAATTTCTTGGAAACTATTTTTTTTATTTAACTATGAGATCTATGGAAAATAAGTAAATGATATAATAAATATAAGACAAAGACAAAGACAAAGACAAAGACAAAGACAAAGACAAAAACAAAGACAAAGACAAAGATCATTATTTGCTTATAATAAAATAATCTATGTAAAACCACGATCTCTGCGTACCCCTCCGGGAAACAGGCGTGGTTTTATGTATGTATGTAAGTATGAGATCTAATGAGCCGTTGGACGAATGGAAGGTCAAAAACTCACAGCCCTTACAACTGTAAGTAACTTCTTCTTGTAACTAACGTTCTTACTGTTATTCTGTGATTTGAAAGAAAAAAATTCTCGTATAGTAGTTTTTTAAATAAATAAATATTGGTGGACATTTGACACAGCACCATCTAGCCCCAAAGTGAGCTAAGCATAGCTTGTATCATGGGAACCAGACAACTGATATAATAATAATACTAATAATAAATCATTTATTCCAGGTGACAATGGACCCATACACACGTAATTATTCTAAAATAAACAAAACTAAATAATTAAATTATAGAAAAACACATGTCAATTAAATGAAAAAACAAATCATAGGAATAAAAACACAAAATCAAATAATAATTAATTCATAACATGCAGTTTACAACATAGATTTATAAATTACTTACACATACATATAATACATATTAACACCCAGACACAGAACAAATAACTATGTTCGTCACACAAATGTTTGTCCTGGGTGAGAATCGAACCCACGACCTACAGCGCAGAAGGCAGCGATAGTAACATATTTTCAACATTATTGTTATTAATAATATTTAACAAATTGGTTCAACTCACCCTTGGCCGTTTCATCCCCCACAAGATGGCCGTCCTCTCGTGACATATTTTCTATTCGTAGATCAAAGAGGAGGGTTCGCCCCTAGCCTAGGTCTAAAAGTATGCCTAGATGCCTGGCTTTCATATTAACGAATGAGTTTTTATGCGCGTGCATACAGCGGCGTCGTAAACCTGGAGGCTTCCGACATGGCTTTTAGTCGGTTGGAACGTGCACAATATCTAAATAATGTAAAACAAAGTCTCTATATGCATCTATCTGTTTCTCAGAGCACGAAAGGAGCCTCTTTGAGGCGCACCTAAAATCCTTTCACCACACTGATTCGAGAGAACCAGTGACTCGAATAGAATAGAATAGAATCCGCTTACTTGTTCACCACGCAACAGATTTTGATACGATTTTCACCAATAGCAAGAGCGATAAACTAGGAAGTTTTATGTATATAATACACGCCCGATTCTGTGTCGTTAATGTGAAATGTCTTTTATAACTAGCTGACCCAGCAAACAATGTTCTACCATAAAAAAAAATATGTCATGTAGGTGATAGAACGAGCTGACGGCCCACCTGATGTTAGAGGTAACCGCCACCCATGGACAACAGCAATACGACTCAAGTCCTCTCCACCAAAGTACGAGACTAAGTCGCGCGTTGCGTCCGTCACCCCGAGACGGGGATTTTACGTCATGCGGGTGAAATTTCACCGGCACCCACTCCCTTCGGAACACAGCAACACGAGTGCATCACTGCTTGCCGGCAGATTACCAGGTGTGGTGGCAGTACTTCTCCGGGCGAACTTGGCACAAGTTCTACTGCTACTTTAGGTAATTTTTTATTAGATTTTAATGCCACCCACACCTTTAAATCAGAACACAGTAACGTGAATGCATTACTGCGTGCCGGAACATACTAAATACTAGCCCGAAACCTAGACTAACCAGATTTGACAGACAGCCAAACGTATTAATTATTTCATACTTGCACCGCTGCACATCTGTCACATATGTTCGATGTGGTACCGAGTTTCACCGTAGCATACCCACACAATAATGTCACAGCAAAAGTATGTCTGTCTGTATTGAATTGTTTGTTTTGAGCTCAAAGTACTGAAGCGATTTTGCTGAAATTAAATCAATAAATATTGGTGGTCATTTCACATAGCGCCATCTACCCCCAATGTAAGCTAAGCATAGTTTGTACTATGGGAACCAGACAACTGATATAATACTTGTATTTTTTTTTTTAAATAACTATATATAATACATATTGACACCCAGACACAGAACAAAAATCTATATTAGTCACACAAATGTTTGTCCCGGGTGGGAATCGAACCCACGACCTACAGCGCAGAAGGCAGAGTTACTACCAACTGAGCTGTGAGACCATGGTGTCAATTACATAAGATGAATCAAATATTTTCACACCACAGCTTTCATATTGCTGTCTTTTTTTAATTTAATAGATAAAATGAGACGGAAAGTCTTATATAGTTTCATCATCAATGAGATGCAATGTTGTAAGATGCCTCTAATATGATGGGGGTTCCGCGTTTTAATGGAAGCGTCGCGTCGAACCATAGAAATCTATTGTGTATGCTTTTATTATAGAGAACTATTGTTCTAGGAAAAAATCATGTATTTTTAGCGCAGTAATAGAGCATGGTTCGAATGGCTGGGTGGTAGAAGACCTCAGCGGGTATACAAGGGATTTACGTGTGTGCGATATTTTTTAATTTATGAAGAGTTTTCAAGGATTTACGTAAATTTTAGATATTATTTTTGACGGGCCTCACAGATCAGTTGGTAGTAACCCTGACTTCGTGGTATCGTGGGTTCGATTCCCACACAGGTAAACATTTGTGTGACGAACATAGGTGTTTGTTCTGTGTCTGGGTGTTGATGTGTATTATATGTATGTATTTACAAAAAAATGTATTTAAGTATTATTATCAGTTGTCTGGTTCCCATAGTACAAGCTGTGCTGAGTTTGGGGCTAGATGGCACTGTATGAATAGTCCCCCAAATATTATTATACTTTTCAAACAAATGGAATATTTTTCTGTTTGTGAATTTTTCTTCAAATTCTCAATAACGATTATGGTATTTCGACCAATTGGGCGAAGACTAGAATTATAAAGTACGCAGGTAATTCTACTGACCCTCGCGTTGCTAGCACTAGGAACCCCATTTGAGCTCCTATTCAAACACGGTCAGCAGGGTCTCGCCGGGCCCAGTCTACAGTCTATAGTCTATGGTATTTACCTGCTTACTAGCTCTTGCCCCCGACTACAACTGTGCATTATTTGAGCTTAGCCTTTTTTATTTGCTATAGGATAACATTTGACCGCCATCTCATCTGGTGTTAAGTACGGCTAGGAGAAATTATGTCGTGAAAATAGGATAGGATTTGTCATGAACATAGTCACATAATGAAGCATTATTTATTTATTATTAGGAATACTTATGTCAACTACGCTAGTTACCTAATTAAAATCTAAATTTATAAATTGTACTTACTGTTCTTATTACCATTACTATTGCTATTAAATCGATTAAACTTAAATATCTACTTATCTAATAGTAGCACTAATAAAAGTAGCGTAATTTTATAGTCTATGGACGTCAGTAACATATACTTATAAATGTCTATGGAATGAACAAACGAATAAATGTCTATTGACATGAACAAAAGAATAAATTCAATGAAGAAATGATTCGGAACTTAGCATAGATTAAGCGAAATGTTGTATTTCATGTCAAAGTCACAATCAAAATACACGAAAAAATATTAAATAATCTATTATCAATTAAATTATACTTTTATATATTTCATAATTTTTATTCAAAGTGGTGGTCACTTCAGTATATTTTCTGATGAGAAACTTACAAACATACAGACACATCACCTACAGACAGACATATAAAATATAAACATATATAAAATTCGCAAAGCAGCTGGACTGTTGAGGGACCCTTAGTCCGTGAATGAGACCTGAATAATTTATTTGGTAACTATGTTTGATTGTATGGTCCAGTGAGCATAGAGTATAAGATATAGACGCAGATAGGCTATAGACAATTTTAGCATAGTGTACTAGGAGCTGTGTCACGGACTATCTCTAGCTTGTTCGACGGGCCTCACAGCTCAGTTTGTGCATGAAAGGAGCCTCTATGAGGTGTACTTAAAATTCTTTCACCACACTAGTTCGAGAGAAGCAGTGACTCGAATAGATAGATAGAGAGCTCAGTAGGTAGTACCTCTGCCAAAAATAAATTACTTAGTAACGTTTCCAAGCCATTTATTTATAATAATAATAATATTTATTTCGGACTTTCGGGTTTTCCATATTTGAGATTAATTTGTATAGTTATATTGTAATTTATTTATTTATACAGACAACATTTTTGGCCCATACATGTTAAATACATTAAAATTAAATAAAATCACAATAAACCATACAACACACATAATACCCTACAGACAACCGTAATTTATGAATTCTATGAAAATACATAAAAGTTAGACTTTATCGATTTGACTTGTTTTTTTTTTATTAATTGTTATCACAATTATTATCCACTAACTAATTGTATCCTTTAATATCTTTAATTATGTAACTTCCATATTTTATATTTTTTTTTTTTTTTTAAATAAATTAATATTGATGGACATCTCACACAGCGCCATCTAGCCCCAAAGCAAGCTAAGCATAGCTTGTATCATAGGAACCAGAAAACTGATACATTACTTATATACTTTTTTGTAATTATCAGAAATATGTTTAGTTATAGACAATATTTGTGGCAAGGGTTGGCCCTGTGAAGTGAATACTATGGCTCTTCTGCAAACAAGAAATTTCCTTGGCTTGTAAGTCATGTATCTATCCATTTTACCAGCAGAACCAGTTTTGTCTGGCGAAGAAACTGTTCTGAAGAGCATTTCTGGTAGCTCTAACAGTACTGATTGATCGGAAGTATGAGTCAGTACTGTCAGAGCTACCAGAGTTACTCTCAGGCTCTTTAGCTCTAGTCTGCTTGCTCTGAAGATCGCTTTCGCTATGGGAACCAGGTAACTGATGGAATACTTCTTAACGTCTTTTTGTAAATACATGCATTAATACTATATACACTCATTTTAATTAACATCCAGAACAGAACAAACATTTTATGTTAGTCACACAAATGTTTATCCTAGATGGGAATTGAACCCACGATATAGCGCCGAAGGCACTGTTACTACAAACTTTTGCTTACTTTAAAACGTAGAAGATTTATTTTAACTGTATTTTTAACGGAGAGCTTGTTCCATAAACCCACTGAGACTATCTTGAATATAAAATGGATGATCGTAAAATAAAAATATGAGACATTTATATTTTTCGTGCAAGCCTCTGCTAGTCCGAGAAAATAGTGGTGAATACATTTGCTGATAAATAAATAAATTTAAGTCGCACGCATCTTTGATGGAATATAATAAATAAACCACAGACTGAATTTAAGAACTTTCCACCTAAACCAAGTGATGTTTACTTCTGTTTGCCAAAAGAGTTTGTCATAGTTTAGACGCGATGGTTTACTAGTAATAATCGAAATATTGACAAAATATCGAAAAATGAATGTCATGTTTTACAGACTTTTGGTGCGGTACCATAATTTGTCCCTCCTTATTCACTAGGGAGACAAAAATATAAGAGAACTTAAAAAAATATTGGATATTTTTTTTGTTTGGCTTTCGGGCTGGCGAAAGTTTAACGGCCACACTGCAAATTTTAATAATATGTATTATATGTATGTATACACAAAAAGTATATTATTATATCAGTTGTCTGGTTCCCATGATACAAGTTATGCTTAACTTACTTTGGGGCTAGATGGCACTGTGTGCAATGTCCACCAATATTACTATTATTGTTATTATTATTATTTATAAGTAGCTGTAATTTGCAGAGCACTACTCGTGTGACTCGGACCAGTGCGGTGAAAGGATTAGAGTGCACCTTAGAGACTGCTTCGTGCATTTGATACGTCATAGAATTTTCGGTTCCAGAACTTGTCAGTTTCCTTGCGACATTTATCTTCAGAGTTTTACGAACGAGGTTATGGCACATTTCATGCAAAAATCTTATTGACGCATGTCGGGATTTGAACTAGCGACCCCTTTATTGGAGCTCTATACTACTGGGCCAGTAAGCTATCTTGTTGCACAGTCGGTAGCACACATCACTAAAAAAACGAGTTCACACAAATTTTAACAAAGTAATAAGTTAATTCGTTTTTCCTGATTCAATTACCCGTCATGTGCACTCTACAGAATAAAGTGACCTATCTATATTAATTTAATCATTCTTTGTTCGGAACTATTAAAACTTCGGTAGAATAGCGGGCAATGCCATTGCCCTAAAAAAAAAATCATTGTCTATGCTTAATTTACTTGGGGTCGCGTTGAAACATTTCAAAAATCGAACTGCGTTTTCGCGCTTTTGTGAAGTGAACTTTATTCCGTTTGGTTAAAGCTTAGATTTCTTTAGCAAATCAATGAAAATGGTTGAATTAAGTTTGTTGAAATATTTTGACCAACATGTAGTTGATGTTTGACCATTGGGGTGTAAAATTGGATGCTCTTGAGTTAATAACATGAGTGCATTGATTTATTTTATATATTCAAACAATTTTTTTGGTAAATACCTTTATAACATATTGTTTCGGTTTTTAAATAAGTTTCATAGGTTTTACAATTTGGTTGTACCTATTCAGTTCGAAACTATTTCACTACCAAGAATCTTGACCACCATTTAGCACTTAATCGGTGTAGTAGTATCCTTTATAAATTACTGCTACTCTTAACATTTTTAGATGAGTAAAGTAATTTCATAAAGGTTTAGCGCACTGAGAATTTATCTTTCAGTCTAGTTTTTCAGTCCTGAAGTCGCCGGTTCAAATCCAGAGCGAAGCGCACGAATAAATTTACCGCATAAAAACAAAAAAAAAGCATAAAAATATACTATGTACTGCATGCTATTAAAATTCTTGTTTAGAGAAGTACTTCTCACCATCTAGGTAACAATCTGAATAGAGTTTATGTGGTAGATTAAGCCGTTCATTCTTTAATATCTAAATAAGAGACGGATTGTGTACTGTGAAAAGGTATTTTCTAGTTATATTTAGCGAAATCACAACGCAGTTGAATCCAGTGGAGTGCGAATATTGTGATACAAAATTGAATAAATGAATGATGTAACGTTCCACATTCAAACGTTGAATGAAATAAAACTCTATGGATCTAACTTCGTGCAGAATCTTGAACAGACATTCACAAAGCGGGAAACTACACCTACATAATATTTTTTTCTTTCTTTATACCTGAATAGGAAAAAGCACGCATCTAAACGCGAGGCCTTTTTTCTTCGTATTTATTGAGCATGCCAGAAGTGCGCGTAAAGGCTTTTTTTGGTATATTATTTTTTTACGGTACGTGATAAGTAGCGGGGAGGTTGAATGAGTATACAGCCTTTGCCTCAATGGAAAGAAAAAGATACAACTACCATAGAGAATGAGTTTGTTTTTTTTAATTAACTTTTTATTGCATTGCCATTAAGTGAGCGCTATTAAGGGGCTTTTTCCGTATTACAGACGGGTATATACAGATGGGTATTTTGTTTTTTTTTTAATTGTAGAAAAAGTTCTACATGATAAGCATGAAGTAGGTCACTAAAACTACGATATTACGCTGGTGATGCGTTATTAACAAAATTATCCTGTGATTTTCTGTGTGCTGCAAATCTTGTGCCGTTATCCCCCTTGGGAGGACAATGTAGATATTATTCCGATTGTTCCCATTCGAGGCATCAGGTGGTTGGGAGTAAACCGTCGAGTACTACGGAACCCACAATCCGAAGATGAGTGTAAATTATTTAAACCAGGCTCCCAATTTGATGTGTACAGAAATGTTAAAAACTCTGAGGTGAAATAAAACCAACCAATCAAAAACGAAACATAAAAGCTTAATGGTTACCGGAAACTCGGTTTTATCTAACAGTTGTAAAGGTATTTTTTAAAATATTCAGCCTATACTCCAAATCCTCCTGGAAAAATTAAGATTTAGATACTCCAATGGATATATTTTAGACGGTGGGAAACTTGCGATATGGAAGCCAAACAAGTGTACAGTTATTTATTCTTTCCTATAAAATTTTATATTATCTGTATTTACAGGCAACTGTCAATGGATCATAATTTTTTTTTTCTTTATTTTTGGTCACCTATTTTTTTCATTCTACCTATATTGTCTATGGATTCACTGGTGACATGGTGATACTATTCTTTCTATACAATTACTATATTATATATATACATACTTTGGTTCATATATCATCCTCATTGGGACATAACCAAGAGCCCGTGCTTTTTGTAAAAAAGATCCAGGTATTTGTTCGAATTATTAGAAGACTAAATAGTCTTAAATCAACAGATTTAAAGTAAATACCTATGATGATAAAATATTATTATTTTTCTTCATTTTTGGCTGCTAATTTTTCAGCATACTATTTGTTATTTTTACGAATACTTTCCACACAGATACTTATAGATATCGCCCTCCTTGGGTTATAAAATCCTAAGTATTGTAACATATTTATGAAGTCTTGATCTAAAGCACCTCGCTAAAAATTTATGCGTGTGTGTGTTCTAATTCAGTAGAGTTCTTACACCGGCCTCGGGTGTGATCAAAGGGGTAGGTAGACTGTAGAAAGTCTAGAGGTGGCGAATTCTTAATTATAAACTGAAGTACAAATGGTTACCAGACAGTTACCCAGACTACCCCATTTCACTTCTGACTGGCCTCACAGCTCAGTTGGTAGTAACCCTGCCTTCTGTGCTGTAGGTTGTGGGTTCGACTCCCACCTAGGACAAATATTTCTTTGACGAATATAGATGTTTATTCTGTGTCTGGGTGGTAATATGTATTAAAATATGTATGAATTTACAAAAAACAGTATTTTAGTTTAGATATGTATCCTGTCAGTTGCCTTGTTACCATAGTACAAGCCATGCTTAATTTGGGGCTAGATGGCGCTGTGTGAATTGTCCACCAATACAAAAGGTATAGTGGCAGTACTCCCCGGAAGATTGGCACAACTCCAACTGCGTCTAACGCCATGTCTAACGCATGTTGTGGTAAGGGCGCACGCTCTCGCAAGAGGCGTCGTTAATGGACGGTTAGCGCAACGCCGCGCATAATGCACGCTTGTCCCACTAACGGGAGGTATTGCCATAGACAAAAATAGGTTTAAATATTTTGAAAAAAAAGACACTATTTATGACAAAAATTTATTCTTTCACAAATCTTTTGCACAATAATAAATTCTTATAATAAATTTTGTCACCTGAATTTTGAAATATATCTATACAAATAAATAAAATTGGAGTGTCTGTTTGTAATATTAAAATAACCGCTTTTTACTAAGTGCATATGGATGTATACACGGTACATATACCAAAACAACTTTTTTTTACAATTTTTGTCTGTCTATCACTACAGAATAAAACATCTATCTTCGTCACACAAATATTTGTCCCAGGTGGAAATCGAACCCGCGACCTACAATATAGAAGGCAGGATTACTACTGAGCTGTGAAGCCAGTCAAATAAATAGCATGGTGGCAGTACTTCTCCGAATGAACCTAGCGTGAATTCTACTGCTCTTAAAATTCATGTAATAATTGTAAAAAAACATCGAAGTAATTGGCTACAAAAATGTAATTAGACACCCAAAGCAAGACCCGCATAAAAAAGTGAATAAAAATGACATTTTAATAGGACACTTCACTTGTCAATCTATTGAAATGTCCACTGAAAAGGGCACTTGGCGTGATCATAACAAAAAAAAAATTATTTTTCAACTAGGGTCGGCCGATGTTACTCCTCTTAGATCAAGTAATGATGGAACATTAAAGATTCAAGATATTGCACAATTGACATGTTTTTCTATAATGTAATTTAAAATATTGTTTAGTTTTGTCTATTTTAGAATAAGTATAAATAAAAAAGTGTAAATAAAAAAGGAGATGGTTAGACTGGCCTCTGAGTTGGTAGTAACCCTGCCTTCTGCGCTGTAGTTCGTGGGTTCGATTCCCACCCAGGAGAAACATTTGTGTGACTAACGTGTTTGTTCTGAGTCTGGGTGTTGATTTGTATTATATGTATGTATTTACAAAAAAGTATATAAGTATTATATCAGTTGTCTGGTTGCCATGATACAAGCAATGCTTAGCTCACTTTGGGGCTAGATACACTGTGTGAAATGTCCACCAATATTATTGTTATTATTATTCAAACTCAACATCTATATATCTATTGTAATTTTCTCATGTTGATGTAAAAGGCAAACCCTGCAACCGATTTTTTTATTGGTAAAAGTAACTTTTAACCTCCTCCGAGTACTTTGCAAGATTCGCGTCTTGACCTCTTTTAAGATGTTGTAGACATTAAAAATATATAAAGAATACTTCGTAAACTTTGAGATTTTCCTTCACGGATGTATAAAAGGTTTTAGTAATGGATGTGGCTTGTGTGCCGATTATTATGTGATTTAGAACAGAACAAGCTGACGGCCCACCCGATGTTAAGTGGTAACCGCTACCCATAGACATATGACTCAAGTCCTCTCCACCAAAGTACGAGATGACTCAAGTGGCATTGCGTTGCATCCATCACCCCGAGACGGGGATGTTACGTCTCATGCTCTTCATTTGTATTTATTATATTTTGATGTAAGGTATTAATATTCTATCAGAGAAGATATAGATGGATTACACACTATACGTACAATCTATACAAATAAATAAAATTGGAGTGTCTGTTTGTAATATTAAAATAACCGCTTTTAACTAAATGCATATGGATTTATACACGGTACATATACCAAAACAACATTTTTACAATTTTAGTCTATCTGTCTGTCTGTTTGTTCCGGCTTATCTCTGAAATGGCTGGACCTATTTTGACGGGACTTTCACTGGAAGATAGCTGATGTAACAATGAGTAACTTAGGCTACTTTTTCGAGGGGTAACTTTTATTTTTTTTTCTTTTCATTTAAACGAAGGAATTCAGCATCCAATTAATTATATATCAATGTTTCGAACGTCTGGCAAACATTATGTATTGCATATTCAGTAAAAAATAATACTTTTCCGGCGGCCATCTTGTTTACGAGACTCCATCTCGGGGCGACATTTTCTCCTTTATTTTTCCTAATGGGTCAGAATGGGTATCATTTCAAGTGGCCTTGAGAACTCAAGAGTTTTGGACCGATATTTGAGAGAATACTTTCACAGGCCTCACAGCTCAGTTGGCCCTGCCTTCTGCGCTGTAGGTCGTGGGTTCGATTCCCACCCGGGACAAACATTTGTGATGAACATAGTCGTTTGTTCTGTGTCTGGGTGTTGATATTATGTATATGTATGTATTTACAAAAAATGTGTATATCAGTTGTCTGGTTCCCAGGATACAAGCTATGAAGCTATGCTTAGCTTACTTTGGGGCTATATGGCTATTTCATTTAATTTCATTTATTCAAGTACAATTCTCCTACAAATCTTATTTTCTTTGTTGTATATTATTATTTCAAATGTAATTTTATAATGCAGGATCAATTCATTAATGTGTTAAAATATATTATTAATAACTTACGAAAAATTATACATGTAAATTTTATTTAATTTAGACATTTTAAGTAATATGAAATTGATTATGGAATGTGAATTCTTATTTATTAAGTTATTACTAACATAGGTTTAAATTTTAAGAGCAGTAGAACTCGCCAAGTTCGTCCGGGGAAGTACTGCCACCATGCCCATTTCTGTCGCCAAGCAGTAACGTGTTCGCGTTACTGTGTTCCGGTTTGAAAGGTGTGGTTGCCGGTGAAATTACAGGCACATGAGACATTCCACCTACACGTCTCATAGTTACGGGCGCATACGATACGACTTGGGTATTGTCGTACCTAGTAGGTGAGGACCCAAGTCGCATCGGTTGCTATGGGCCGAGGTTACCACTTACCACCAGGTGGGCCGTCGGCTCGTTCCGTAACTAAATAACATAAAAAAAAAAAGCATTATTTACTAACAAAATGGATGAAAATCTGAATTTTAAAATAAATAAAAAATGAAAAAACAAAAACATGTCTGAATTCATTTAAATTAACTTAAAATTAATAAATAAAAATTATAAAAATAAATAATAATAGAAAATATATGAACAAAAATTGCATAGTGAGTCGGCCTCTCTATCATCTAATTACTTACTAGCATCACGCGTTCACACTCAAACTATACAGGTTGTCACCTTTTTAGAGGGTCTGATCTACTGAGGGCTGGGGTCGAAGAGGGCTAAAACTGATCGGCCGATTTCACCACGCCCCATAACAGTGTTGTAGCGAGTGTAGTTGGTGGACATTTCACACAGCGCCATCTGGCACCAAAGTAAGCTAAGCATAGCTTGTGTCATGGGAACCAGACAACTGATATACATTACTTTTATACGTCTATTCGCAAACACATACATATAATACATATGAACACCCAAAACACCGAACAAACATCTATGTTTATATATATCTAGTTAACACCCAAATAATAATTATAATAAAATAGTTTTTAATATAAATAATAAACTTTTTTCAATACATATCAAATGTCCATGATCTTAATATTATCTTATAAAATTAAAATAATTACAATTACTGTCATTTTGAGCCTTTACAAACATCCCAACCAAAGTAATAGATATCGGAACATCCTGTATCATCATCATTTCCACACACACATACAGTAGCGGTGCGTGGGTTCGGCACGCATTGACTGCTGCGCGTGAAAATTCACGCCCCAGCTGGAGTTTTCGCTTTTTTTTAATTACAACCCCGTCGTGCTATTGTCAGCCCTAGTGAGGGGATCTAGGGTTGTCGCGAGACGTGCCATTGATTTCAGATGTCAAAAATATTAACTTTGATACGACATTTATGTGAAATGTCAAAGTCATAAATATGAAGGTTATATCTGTAAAGCGACATATCAAGCGACCTATCTATCTTGACAGGCCTCTCATCTCAGTTGGTAGTACTCTGCCTTCTGCGCTGTAGGTAGTGGGTTCCATTCCCACCCAGGACAAACATTTGTGTGACGAACATAAAAGTTTGTTCTGTGTCTGGGTGTTAATATGTATTATATGTATTTACAAAAAACATATGTGTATTCTATCAGCTGTTTGGTTTCCAAAGTACAAGCTATGCTTAGTTTGGGGCTAGATGGCGCTGTGACCATTGTCCACCAATATTATTTTTATCTAAAGACAAAGATTTCGGGTAGACAGAAAGCGTTCCCCGTGGTAACTATGGGAGTACCACAGGGTTCGATACTAGGACCTTTTCTGTTTATAATGTACAAAAACGACCTAAAACTTGGCATTCAATGAACATCAATCAATTCTCTCAGAAAATCTTCTGGAGGTAGCCCTGTGCCACATTTTATCGAACTGAGGGCTCCAAAGAGGTTCCCGGGTAATATAAAAATACACGTTTCCACTCATCGCTCAGACATATCTGACTTGTTGGTGTAGTGATTAGTCAAAAGGCAAATTACTGTATTACCATTAGATATTTAGCTCTTTGAAATAATCGGAAATTGGACGAAGTTGCAGCCGCATGAGACGTAACATCACCGTCTCGGGGTGATGGACGCAACGCAATGTGACTTGAGTCACCTCGTACTTTGGTGGTGAGGACTTGAGTCGTATTGCTGTTGTCTATGGACGGCGGTTACCACTTAACAATGGGTCTTCAGCTCGTTTTTTCACTAATATCACATAAAAAAGTAACTAATAAGCCAAACGATATGCAAGCTGGAACTAGGATGGAAAATTAAAAATGTCACCAGAAACCACAAACTTCAAACCGGAACACAGTAACGTGAATGCGTTACCGCTTGGCGGCAGAAATGGGTATAGCAGCAGTACTTCCCGGAAGAAATCGGCACATAAGTTCTACAAATCTAGTTAGACACTATAAGTTATACTACAGGGCACTCTCGATACAGTCACAACCAAACATGATATGAAAGAAAACAAAGGCTCAGGTACAGTGGCGTGCATAAACAGTTCGCGCCGCAGTGAACAAAGGGCGACCCGATGTCACACCGAAATGTAACATAATTAATAATAAGAAATTACAGGCATGTGAGACATTCCACCTACACGTCTCAGAGTTACGGGCGCATACGATGCAACTTAGGTTTGTAACGTCATGCATTATATGCTCCGCTGAAAACCAGCGCCGCTACCGGCATGTTGGGTTCTATCATGTTTGGGAGCGGCGCGGCGCAGCGTCTTGCTGGGACGGAGACCCATGAACAAAAGACAATTTTTTGTTAATGTCAATATTGTACGTGCGTTTCATATAAAAAAACTATTCTATTCTGTTCTAGATGGGCTAAAGAAACTGATGTATGGAATAAATCTTTGTTAAATTATGACAGCCCACTATTATTTCAGTCTTCAGTCCAGAATATAGAACTTACAACCGTCACGATTTGTTTTCATTTTTTTTAGCGTAGAACTCGGCCAAAATCTCACCTGATTAAGTGAACATGTAATCACTCTCTTGAAAACTCCCAGATTATAGTTTTCTGGAGACACAAACGAAGGAAGGAATGAGTTACATTCCTTCAGCGAATTCCAATAAGTTCCAACGAACAGGGTTTACTTATCTATATAAATGACTGGCCTTATAGCTCAGTTGCTAGTAACTCTGCCATCTGCGCTGTAGGTCGTGGGTTCCATTCTCCCATCCAGGGCAAACATTTGTGAGACGAACATAGATGTTTGTTCTGTGTCTGGGTGTTAAAATGTATGTATTTACAAAAAGTATATAATGTATATCAGTTGTCTGGTTCCCATGATACAAGGTATGCTTAGCTTACTTTGGACAGCACTAGATAGCGCTGTGTGAAGTGTCCAACAATATTATTGTTATTACTGTGTAAATGCGCCCCCTGCAGGCATGGGATGAAACTAAGTGCATGCAGGAAACAGAGAATAAGATTCAAGCTTTTGCACCTGGTTCAGTCAATGCGGAAAGCTCGCAGGGTGACTTGTCCAGTCGTTGTTAACATACCTTGTTAAGGGTCGTTAGTATAATTTTTTTAACAAATTCTTTTTAACTTTTCGAGAATAACCATTACGTTTTACTTACTAATGACTGGCCTCTGCTGAGTTGGTAGTAACCCTGTCTTCTGCGCTGTAGGTCTTGGGTTCGATTCCCACCCAGGAGAAACATTTGTGTGACGAAGATGTTTATGTAGATGTTTTTTCTGTGTCTGGGTGTAATATGTATTATATTTATGAACTAGCTGTTGCCAGCGACTTCGTCCGCGTGGAATTCGGTTTTATCACGCACCCCTATTTTACCCCTCGGAAAAGTAGCCTAAGTTACTCCTTGTTACATCAGCTATCTGCCAGTGAAAGTCCCGTCAAAATCGATCCAGCCATTTCAGAGATTAGCCGGAACAAACAGACAGACAGACAGAAAAAAAATGATTTTTTTTTTTGGTATATGTACCGTGTATACATCCATATGCATTTAGTAAAAAATGGTTACTTTAATATTACAAACAGACACTCCAATTTTATTTATATGTATAGATTACATGAAAATGCATTAGGAGCAGAGTCTACCTGCGTTTCAGGCACATAATCTTTCATTTCAGACTAGCTCTATGCACTAAATCTAGGCAGCCTAACCCCTACCCGAGTACATGCATAGGTATCCTAGCTACCAACTAAAACCGTAAAAGTGCGTAGGGTAACTTATCTCTTCTAGCAATAACATTGATTGCAAAACAGACTTTATTCCATACAAAATAAGATTGAAAATGGCCTGTGTTTTTCCATGGACCTCTGGGAAAACCTCAATTTTGCAAGAAGAATAATGATCTATATTTATTATGTGTTAAGTGTCATTATCGTTTGCAGCTGCATTATGCACTATCGTATAGTCTGTGGTTAGGGTGCGTATAGGGGGGAGTGGAAAACTCGTTAAGAATGGCTGAGATCTGTTTCCACGCACAAATGCTACGATAAAATGACGTTTGAAAAAAAACTGTCAACTTAATATATCTGTATGAAATAAAAAACAGATCCGGCTATTATAAATGTTTTTCTGATAAAGAACAAGAACTGTTAAGGGACAGAACAACTGGAAAAAATGGCCTTAAACTATGAAATTTTGAGAAAAATTAAATATGTGTCCCTCTAGAAATTTGTACACATTTTATGTTGAGTCAGCTAAATGAATAATAAATTGTTTTTAATAGACAGAATAATGATTTAGGATAAGCAAAATTTGAATAATTGCCTTTAGTTGAATTGAAAGTTAAACGTGCGTTTTCATTTTGTAATTTAACGTCTGTCAGGTCAGCTAGTTTTCTTTCTCAACACAAAAGTTGGGTTATATATACGTAGTTTTGAGTTGATCAGTTGACTAGCCTCACAGCTCAGTTGGTAGTGACTCTGCTTCCTACGCTGAAATCTCTTTCAAATATTCAACCACATTTAACAATTATTTATATATCTTTATGAATTCTATGGAAATAAAGTTTTTGACTTTGGCTGTGGTTATTTTATTTTATTTATTTATTAACACAACATTATTGGTCAATACGTGTTCCATAACATTAAAATTTAATTAAATCACAATAAACGACACAAAAAACATAATAG
The DNA here is from genome assembly GCA_947359385.1 of Chesias legatella. Classification (NCBI taxonomy): domain Eukaryota; kingdom Metazoa; phylum Arthropoda; class Insecta; order Lepidoptera; family Geometridae; genus Chesias; species Chesias legatella. The sequence continues at coordinate 3,252,916 of OX375789.1, forward strand.
ATACATTATATAATACCTAAATAATGCCTTCCTGACCTCAAAGCTCAGTTAGTAGTGACTCTGCTCTCAGCGATGCAAAATCCACGGACGCTGTGGAATATTCAACAATATTTAACTTTTACTTACTTACTTACATTACTATAATAAATTAAAATATACACTTATAATTAATAAACTTTTTTGCCAATAATATGAATTAAATTTCAAGTCAATTTCACATTCACAATTACCTTATTTCTATTGAGAGAAACAGCGAGGCCCAAACTAGGTGGTTAAGTCTGTATCTTGGGTGTCAGGAGTACGAATTAGCCAAATTATATATTTTTTAAATACATTATGAATACGTAAAATTATTGACTATTAAAAATTAAAACAAATAGCCACCTAGAATAATAAAATTGCTGTGCCCTAACAGGGTTTATGTTTGTACCCTATAAATATATTAAGAACTTTGTAACAAAATAGTGCAATAAATGCATTGAATTTGAATTATTTATCGTATGACAATGGAAACGGTAAATTTCTTGAAAAGTGCGTGAACCGTGCGCGGTCTCTTTAACATTTGAACCTTATGTATTCACCCGCCAAGAAACTCGAGTACTCGCATAATTACAGGAAAACGTATAATATGCTTACCTAGGTATTATGGCGTCCTTTACGCGACGTGAGCAGTAAGCAGTTTTCAAAAATTGAAAATTCCAGGTGGCCATTGGCGTAATATTTAATTTTCGATTGATAATAGTTAATATTATCTTCTCTAATGTATAAAATTCTCGTGTCACAGTATTTGTAACCAAACTCCTCCGAAACGGCTCGACCTTTTTTGTGTATTTCTGTACGTCTGAGAATAGGACATAAACTATTTTTCATATCCCCAAATGATAAGGGAGATCCAACCCAAATTTTTTTTATATTCTGGTCACCTTTTCTTTTATGATTATGCATTAAAAAATACATACAACCCTAAATTTTCGCCCTTATACCACCAACCCCCTATTTTTTTATTGCGATATTATTACTTTTTATTTCTTATACTTATCTATGTTGAAATTACAGGCACATAAGACATTCCACCTACACGTCTCAGAGTTACGGGTGCATACGATGCAACTTGGGTCTCGTCGTACCTAGCAGGAGAGGACCCCAGTCGCAACGATTCTTACGGGCCGAGGTTTATTTTTATTATATTTATAGGTAATCAATTTAATTTACAACTGACTTTTCCAAGCTATTTCTACATGAATTCTATGGAAAATCAAGTTTATGACCGACTCACCATTTGCGTAATCTAGTTCCCTCACGCCAGTACCACAATAAACAGTGGTAAGAAAGAAAGAAAGAAAGAAAGAAAGAATAAAATTTATTTATACAAATACAAAATGTACACCACAACACAATATAAAAAAGAAAAAGACACACAGACATACGAATGATGATCGTGGTCGCGTACATATATTTTCATTGGTACATACCGCGTATAATATATTATGTTATATATGAACTGTGTGTGTCAAATAAAACATCATATATCCGTATGTTATTGGAACCAATCGTGAATAATATTTATTTTTGTAGTAATGTTAAGTGCTTGCTATCTGTGATTACTATTGTATGAAGTCGTCACAGATAACCTCTTACAGAGACGAATTAAGATATTTATTTATTTAATTAATTTAATCAAAACGGTATTAACACTAATTAAATCAATTAATACATAATTAATCCGTTAAAAGTTACGCAATTAATTGTTAAAATAATCATTAATCTTTAACGGATTATTTATGTATTAATTAGTGTAATAGGCGTTCATGCCACCCCGATTAAATTAAATAAAAGTCATTGGTGCACGTCAGAATTTGAGCCTCCGACCTCCGAATTGAAACTAGAAGTCTCTATTACTGGGCCACCGCGCTCTTTAATATTGTGAATTTGGATTTTGGTCCATGTTATAAATTAAAATAAAGTAATAACAATATCCAGTAACAACAACAAAAATACAAAACAATAAATATTAAATTTAAATTTATACAAATAAATAAAATTGGAGTGTCTGTTTGTAATATTAAAATAACCGCTTTTTACTAAGTGCATATGAATGTATACACGGTACGTATACCAAAACAACATTTTTTACAATTTTTATCTGTCTGTCTGTTTGTTCCGGCTAATCTCTGAAATGGCTGGACCGATTTTGACGGGACTTTCACTGGCAGATAGCTGATGTAACAAGGAGTAACTTAGGCTACTTATCCGAGGAGTAAAATAGGGGTGCAGCTAGTAAATAAATAAATAGACATATTTTGGTATGGAACCAAATACGCCCCTGTATTAAAGATCAGTCAGATCCCAGTATCCATTAGCTCTTAGATCGACGCGCAAGCGTGGAAGAAAAATACCTTCTTACACAATCCCTAGATTTATCTAAACAAAATGAAATTCTTCTCCTTATTGTGTGTGATTTTCGTCACCATTGGATTTTGCTTGGCAAGAGGTAAGTAAAATAATAACAATATTATATTTAATTCATTTACTTTGGGGCTAGATGGCTGTAAGAAATGAAACCAAAATATATTTTACTCAAATGATTAAATTCTTCCCCGTTCGAACTTTGCGTGAGTTCTACTGTTCTTGTAAGTTACCTAGTAGTATTAAGAAGTGGAACGGTAATTTTTATAACAGGAAACTTTTTAATTTACTTACTGAACTATGTTTCTATTTTGTTGAACAATATTTGACATGAAAGTTTTGAATTTAATTATTAAAATAAATAAATAAATATTGGTGGACATTTCACACAGCGCCATCTAGCTCCAAAGTAAGCTAAGCATAGCTTGTATCATGAGAACCAGACAACTGATATAACATACTTATATACTTTTATTTTGTAAATACATACATATAATACATATTAACACCCAGACACAAAACAAACATCAATGTTACAAATGTCGCATAAATGTTGTCCTGGGTGGGGATCGAACCCACGACCTACAGCGCAGAAGGCAGAGTTACTACCAACCGAGCCATGAGGCCTGTCATTATTATTATATAACATAACAATATATTTTGTATACATATATAATATACAAGATCGAGTCCTCTTCACAAAAGTACGAGATCACTCAAGTCGCGTTGCGTCGCGTCCATCACCCCGAGACGGGGATGTTACGTCTCATGCGGCTGCAATATCACCGGCACCCACTCCCTTCCACGGGAACACAGCAACACGAGTGCATCACTGCTTGCCGGCAGATTATCAGGTGTGGTGGCAGTACTTCTCCGGGGGAACTTGGCACAAGTTCTACTGATACTTTGAGTTGCTCCTTTCGCACCACCCGGAGGACACGTGTAGGGATTCAAAGGGAATTGGTATATACGTATATACGTTCTGGAAATAATACATTACTGTTTTCAGATCCGAGATGCAACTTACCCATCGACACTGGATTATGCTTTGGTTTTATGCCTAAGTGAGTATGAGTTGGAGGTTATGCCAACTACATAAGGATGTCTACTACTGTACTATACTAACCCCTCATAAGGGTTACCCCTTATGAGGGGTTACCCCTCATATTGGGGCCTCATATTACTACGAGGCCCCAATATGAGGGGTCGGTACAATACTTTGATTGTTACAAGGATCGTGCTCGCGAAAAAAAGGAAGCCCTCCTTTAGGGGTTTATGGACTGTTCTTCCCCGTGGAGGGTCGGATAGGGTTTGAACAGACATCAAACTTAGCGATAACTATGTGTGACCTTATGTTTTGAATATTATTGACGTTTCCAAACCATTTCTTTATGAATTCTATGGAAATATAGTTTTTGACTTAGACTACGGTACAGGTACAAGCGATTTGAATGGACTCTTTATCGTAATCTACCATGGGTGCCTGTGCGGATTGGTAAATGTTATACTTAATTACAGGTACATGAGACATTCCACCTACACGTCTCAGTTATAGGCGCATACGGTGCGACTTGGGTCTTGTTGTACCTAGTAGGGGAGGACCCAAGTCGCATAACTGACTTAACACCGGGCCATCGGCTCAACCCATAACTAAATCACATTAAATAAAAATATCATCGGTATTTGACTTTATGTCATTTCCTCACGATGATTTCTGTCAGCGTTTTGAGAACGTCCAACTAGCACAAAATACTTATTTAATTGCTAAGTTATTAAGTTATATATTAATTGAAAGGTAATGCACTTATATGCCTTAATATACCTACCATTAGAAAGAACATTTAGTACAGGATTATAATTATATATTTTAGAGTAATTTATTTCAGAGAAAAAGTAATATTAAACATATCGTCCCTGTAGTTCGTGTGGTGTAAAGATGGAAAAGTGTTAGCCCGAAAAAGTGAACAGAGCAAAATTTTTATACTGCGTTTTGAAAGCGATATTTCAGACATACTTAATCACCGCTAAATGCCTTTTATATTTTTGCAGCATACCCTAATACTTATCCTTTTCTGATTCGCTTACTTTTTAGTAATCTTAAATTAATTATGGAAAATGAGAATAACATCTCAGAAATACATGATTATCTTAATTTAACTGAATATTATGAACTAACTCCCAAATGCAAAGGCCAATTAATCTGTAATCACGTGAAGATTCGCTGAATTATTAAAAACAATTCATAATAGAATTATTTATTGATCTATATTATCTACGTAATTCAAAGTTCAAAACGCGTACATTTTTAAAACAACTATATTAAAAAATAATCACATGACTTAGCTATATTTGTTGTATTTAAATTCATGCATATGAAATAGGACTAGACGCAGTTGACACATACAAAAATATCAAGTTTCACTCCAATGGATTTTGTTCTGTTCACCTTTTGAACTTATTATTATTAAGTATGAACAGTTAACAATATTACTTTGTAATTGGTAACTTTATTCCTTAGGAAACGCACTTGTGTATATATTTATTCAAATTGATGAGGAATCTCTTCACATCTTAGATAAGCTAAATTTAGTTTTTTAGATGTGTTATTTTTAATTTCAATGTACTTTTAATGTGTAACAAATAAAAAAAAAAAGTTGGAAAACTAAATAACTAACACATTTTGCCAAATCGACTTTATAGCACCTTCATAAAGACCAATTGAAGCTGCATCTTTCTGTGTCACTAAAGTTTTGATATCGTATTTCAATAAAAAGATATACAAAAATGAACCTGTCAGGACGTCAAAGATGAAAAAATTAATTTTGAAGTAATGATAAAAAAGTAGTGAAGGAGAAATAGTTAACTCAGCAATAAAACAGCTAAGTGTAATTAATTAAGCGTTAACTTTGCGGCGAATAAAATGCATAAAGTTACTTATTCAGTTTTCCTTCGACACATTTCTACACTCTACAGGATCAATGCAGTTAGGAATAATTAAACAAGAGCATTTATGTAATTTTCATTTTCAATTTTATTAATTAGCTAATATAGGAAAATTAAATAAAGGCACTTAATGCTAGCTTTTTTAAGTTGTATGGAGAACATTGACGAAGAAAAACTAAATAACTGACATGAAAAAATAAATAAGTGCTTAAAAACTTTATAACTTTGTTGAGGGAAAAATACATAGTCGCTTTTAATTTTTTTTCTTACAAACTAATGAACTAACGTATAAGACCTTTATATTGAAAAATAGCTTAAGTAACAATCTATAACATAGCAAAAGATGCATAGTAAAAATGTTCCCAAACAAAAATTTATAGCCATATTACACGCAAAAAAATAGTAAATCGCGTTTTTCTCCCGATTTTGGTTTTGTTACTTATTTAGTTTTCCAACTACAGGGACGATATATTAAATGATTGATTTAAGGGTCATGACATGAAATCTCAGGCGCTAGCTTGTCCTTAAATTTTTGACAAAGTCAGCCTTTCTCATGTCAAACTGATGTTCGTTTTTACAGGTTCGCCTTTAACACTGAAACTGAAAAATGCGTCAGATTTGTCTACGGTGGATGTCACGGCAACGAAAACCAGTTTGACACCATAGAGGAATGCCTGACTGTATGCTAATATTGACCAAAAGATGGCGCTAGTACCGAAATTACGGTTTTTGAAGTTATATAAAATTCAAATTATTGTTATATAGAAAATAAGTAGATAAAATTTATAATTGAGTAAGCTATGTGTTTTAAACATTCGGATCCTATCCTATTCCTAATATTAAAAATCTGAACTTGGTGGACTAAGGACTTTTTTTTTAAGAGAGTCTCTCTTTCCCTTCCAATGTATTAAACTGTTCTGACTGACATTTTTAATATATCGTCCAGTACCCGAACAGTTTATCTAACTTTCTATAATATGATTCCTGCAGGTTCATGAAAAAATAATCCATAAAATATAGTAGTAGATTTACTTCATGCATAGTACGCCGCATTTCGCCCAAGTTACGGGAGAACAAGCAAAGCATAGGTCGAGTTCGCGCAGGTTTGTGGAGGTCTGCCCAATTCGGGTCTAGAACGATAAGTAGTTTAACTTCAGCATTATTTTCCTGTCATAAGTCCTTCTTACGCTATTAATATTTAGCAGACGGTAATTAATCTCAAAATGTTGTGTAGAGGTATCAAGGCTTATTACACTACTCTAAATCAGTGGCGGACTGTATACAGAAACATTCAGTTACCACCATGGAGGTAGTATGTACCTTCTTTTACTTTTTTTTTGAGTAACCATTGGCCCCAATTTTAATGCTTCAAACTTCAAATTGTCACTGTCACCCATCTGATACAGTATTTCAATGTCAAATAAATTTATACGTAAAAGACGTGTGCTGGTCCTGCTGCGCTTTATTATCGAGAATCGAGATTTACGCACATTAATTATCTTTGAGTATTCTTAGGTACCCTACTGTATAAATTTTAAGGTATGTTACATTTAACTGATATTTATTTGATTTTGTTAGCGTTATTTATAGTTTGTCGGTGAGGTTATTTTTCCTTCGTGTTTTACGCTAAAACGCGTAAGGAAGCACCCTTTCAGAGCTTCGTATTTGAAGATTAAATGCGTGGTTATAAGCAGAGTGCTAAAATAACTGTACATATGGTTTAAGGCTTTATTTTATAAAGCCATCATACATTTTGTACAACATCTAAGCAACCTTACCTGCTTGCTTAAAATAAATAGTCGTAATTTTTTAACGGTAGTTGACAACGATGTGTTTTTTATTCCACCACCTGAAAAAAAAAAAAAAAAAAAAAAAAAAAATCATTTATTTTAATCAATTTTTTGTCATGTGGTTTTTGTAAACTGTTAAGACAGATTCAGTTAAACTAAAATTCATTTAATACATCTACAGTTCAAGAAAAACATATTACATAAAGAAGGATATTGATACTGTTATGTTTTTTCAATTATCTCATTTGCCAGACATGTTTGTTTTATTTTGTTGGTATGACTTGTTCTGCTGAAAATTTATTTATAAATAATCTGCTGAAAGACACTGTACTGTCCGTTACCCAAATCAAGCCAATCTAGAAACTTTTATTTGTATTTGTGTGTCATCGTATCGTGTTCCACAGCCTCCTATGATGTTATTTAAGATGGACCAAGTAATGTGTGTCATGATATTTGTCTTCGAATGTCACTTGTAAAGTTGTGAAGTTTAGTAGTTAAGTCCTCCCTACTTTTTATGGGAAGACCCAAGCTGCATTATATTGTACCCATAACTATAACATGTGGTCCAAGTAATCTGCTCTTCATCTTTTTTCTAAATCTACTTAATTCTTGATTATGATCAAATTTTTTATAATTTCAGATGTCTGGCCGCGATGGTGGTAAGAAAAAACCGCTGAAAGCCCCTAAGAAGGAAAGCAAGGAGTTAGATGATGATGACCTAGCTCTAAAACAGAAGCTGAAAGAACAGCAGAAAGCTCTACAGGTTGTTGTAGAATAATGATAATTGCAAAATTCAAACATGACAACTTAGTAGCAGAATAACTTGTGCCAATTTCCTTTGGGGAAGCATTAATTTGGCCATGCACTGAAATTACAGGTGCAGACATTCCTCTTTTGTGTCTCAGAGTTACAGGCTCAGTATAAGTGATTACCACCTAACACCAGGTAGACCTTCAACTCCTTCTGTAACATTATCACTTAAAAAAACTGAAAAAGTTCGAAAGATTTATATATTTTTCTTTTAATTTCAGGAGGCGAAAGCCAAAGCATCTCAGAAAGGTCCACTAACCCAAGGTGGCATAAAGAAATCGGGCAAAAAGTGACATTTCTTATATTATTATGTATCTAATTTACTTATAGGTTACAAATTATAATGTAAGACTTGAAAATATTGTTGATTTGGCTGAAGAACTCAAGTTTGGGACTGTGCTATTTTCAGTAACATTGGTATGCAACATGTTCAATTATTATTAACATTTACATTTATTTATACTAAAACATGTAACAGTTTGTTATACCGCAATAAATGATTAATACAAAAAATATGTTTCATTTTCTGGTTGAATGAAAAGGAGCATGCATTGTCTTGTAGAAAAAAAAATATGATGTCAGACTTGAGGATCTTGTAATCTTTTACATTATGTTGAAAAACTCAAAAGTTTAGGACTATGCTATTTTCAGTAACTTCAGTTTGCAACATGTACAATTATTATTAAAATTTGCATTAATTTATACTAAAACATGTAACAATTGGGTACACCACAATAAGTGAAATAAAATAAAAAATGATTCGTTTTCTGGTTGAATGAAAAGGTGAGTGCGTTGACTATTAAAAAAAAAATGTTCCCTCCATTGCAAGCTTCAAATAATAATAGCATAATTGTTACATAACATTGTATCAGTTTTATTTTACATTGTGTATAACTGAGTGACTAGCTCATTTTTGATTATTTGTTAACACATTGCAAGGGATTTTTACAGTTGTTCACATGATTTAAACGTTAGATTAAGTGGTAAGTAAGAACTTTTTTTTATTGTCTTGTTCGTAGGCATGTAAATGAAAAATATCTATTATAGCCCAATTTATACAAATAGGTTATAAAGAAACACGAGTTAACTACAACTAAGTAGGTTTTTATGTGATAAAGTTAAGGAACGAGCTGATTACTGTCCTGGTGCCAAGCGGTAAACCCGCCCATAACAAACAATACCACTTGGTATCTTCCCCTACTTAAGCAGTCGCATCTTATGCGCCCGTAACTTTGACACGGAAGATGGAACAATACATAAATACAGCTAACACATTACGTTGATTACGCGCATACAATATTTATACGCAGTTGAAAACAAATGACACGATACAAACTTTATTTTACAGTATGACTGTAATTTTTATAAGATTAATTTTAAAAGATGTACATAATGTTATTTTAAATAATAATTCTATTAGAATCTGGTTTTATTTAGAATAACAGGTTGGTACGGCGCTGTAGCTCAAAAAGTCATTTTTTAGATAGTGACATTTTAGTTTTGAACGTGCGATATTCTGCGGTCTTCGACACTAGGCGTCTAGTGTCAAAGAAGAATGAAAAACTCACTTTTGACTAAACGGGTAACATAGTGGACAAGTAAACATTGCCATGAGAAAACTATCTATCGTAAAGGTGAAAGGTAGGTAGGTACATGAGACATCTACGTTGACTCAGGGCGCATACGATGCGACTTGAGTCTTGTCTTACATAAGTAGGGGAGGATCCAATTTGTTATGCTTGTTATGGGTAGAGGTTACCACTTAATACCAAGTGGGCCGTCCGTTCATTCCGTAACTTACACAAAAAAGGCTCATAAAGTTAGGCAAAATTTAGTAAAAACAAAAATTGTCAAAATTCTACGTACGAAACTCACTAGTTGGAACCTGTGACGTATGGAGGTTAAGGTAATCGCGAGCCCTTCATCATATATAATCCGCGACTCACTAGCTCAAAAGCAATCAGTCAGTGATTCCAGGAAGTTCAATAACCTAAGTATACTACGTAGCTTACATTGCTGAATAATATTTTGTCATAAGTATAATTGATAGTACACGAAAGAAGCCTCTTTGAGGCACATTTGAATCCATTCGCCTCACCGATTCGAGAGGGTAATGACACGATTAGTAGTAAGTAGTAAGTAGTGAGTAGTAGGTATCATTAATGGGGTTGATACTTGAATTTTTATTTTCAGTTTCATGAAGTATTTAATATGAAGCTTCTTTGCAATATTTACAAAGATAATATCTAAATAGAAATTGTTGCAACAATGGGTTCCAAAGAAACGAAATTAGATGAAACTTATAAATCGCCGACAGACCCTACAATGAATACTAAAGAAAGCCTTACGGAGTTTGATAATATTCTGGCAAAAATGAAAGGTACCATTTCAGAGGAACCTAGCAATCTAGATGAAATAGATGAAGTAATAAATATCAAAGAAAGTTTAAATGAAGTCGATGTGCCGTTACTTATAAACCAAAATGTTGACATTGAATTAATTATTCCCAAATTTGAAATTACTTCAGAGTTTAAACTCCAAACGCCTCATGCCTATTCTAATGGAAATGACATTAAAAACACGCTAGAAAAAGCACATAGTCTGGTTGCAGACAACGATGATTTGTTCAATAAAATAGAACAAAATCTAGTAGATTTTGATTTTGAAGAAGCTATTAGATCAGACAGTTGTCAAACCAATGAAGGTGACGAAATAAATTATCAACAAGTAGTTAAAATTGAGACAGATACAGAAGTAATATCAATTAACTCAGATGATAGTCAAACCAATGAAGGTGATGGAATAAATTATCAACAACAAGTTGTTAAAATGGAGATAGACACAGAAGTAATATCAATTAGCTCAGATGATAGTCATACCAATAAAGGGGATGGAATAAATTATCATCAACAAGTTGTTAAAATGGAGATAGACACAGAAGTAATATCAATTAGCTCAGATGATAGTCAAACCAATAAAGGGGATGGAATAAATTATCATCAACAAGTTGTTAAAATTGAGTCAGATACAGAAGTAATATCTATTAGACCAGACAGTAGTCATACCAATGAAGGTGATGGAATAAATTATCAAGAAGTTGTCAAAATTGAGTCGAACACAGAAGTAATATCAATTAGCTCAGGTTGTCAATCTAATGAAATTAATGTTGAAATTGATTCAGACTGTGACTACCATTCGTCAGACTTTGAATTTATAACAGAAGACGAAGCGAAAATGGATGGACTTATAATAAATAACAATTCTGAACTAAGGAGCAATTCAAACAGAATAAAAACGTATAAAAGAAATAACTTTCGTAATACTAAACGGGAATATATGAATGCAACAGACGCCCCTAGAAATCTAAATTGCAAAGTAAAAGATAATGTCTCCAAATATATTCGTATGGGAATAACTTGTCCTGGTACAAACAAGGAGCCTAAAGTAGTGAACTATAGAAATCATCCTGGAAACCGCTTCCATATAAATAGTCTAGGAAAAGCTCATATCGAACAAGAAATAAGCAATGGTGATTTCGAAATACAATTGGGTCCTGGCAATTTTGATCATCAGCCAAGAAACATCCAGGGGAATAGACGGAATGTTCTACAAACAAGCAATTTTGATTCCAGCTTAATGCCAAACAATTGTACTGAACAGAAAATAGCAGAAAATATTTCAGTTAACAGACCTACCCGCAATTTGAAAAATAACGAAGCAGAAATACAAAGATGGCGCTCATATCAACAGAATAGAAACCGGGTTACTTTTCCAGGTATTTTACTTTACTAATGTTACATCTGTACAAATAAATAAAATTTGAGTGTCTGTTTGTAATATTAAAATAACCGCTTTTTACTAAGTGCATATGGATGTATACACGGTACATATACCAAAACAACATTTTTTACTATTTTTGTCTGTCTGTCTGTTTGTTCCGGCTAAGCTCCGAAACGGCTGGACCGATTTTGACGGGACTTTCACTGACAGATAGCTGATGTAATAAGGAGTAACTTAGGCTACTTTTCCGAGGGGGTAAAATAGGGGTGCGCGATGAAACCGAAATTCACGCGGACGAAGTCGCGGGCAATAGCTAGTGTTACATATGAATAGAATTAGAATAGTTTTTTTTTTAATTTTTATGCAAATACACATGCTCGCCGAAAAGAATGTGATTTTCCTTTAGGAGTTTCAAATTGAAAAGTAGAATATTTTTGACGTTTCCAAGCCATTTTATGAATTCTATGGAAATTAAGTTTTTGACTTTGACATTGATCACGTTCATGTTTATTCTGCTTTTTGTTCCAGACTTCAGTTACAGAGACAATCACAGAATACCTGATGGTGAAGAGTTAAGGAGACTTTTCCACCCGAATTTTGGTCCAACTCCTAGCAGATCATCCAGGTATACCGAAGTGAAGAGTACTGAGCCTCGACAACGGACGACATCGTTACAACTAATCCGTTTCGTTAATATGTTTATGCAACGTGAAAATGTTGATGAGGAAGGTACGTACGAGTAATTTTTTTTGACGAGCTGACGGCCCACCTGGTAACCTCGGCCCATAACCGATGAGACTTGGTCCCCTATTAAGTATGACAAGACCCAAATCGCATCGTATGCGCCGGTAACTGGTGGAATGTCTCATGTGCGTGTAATTTCACCGGCAACCACACCTTTCAAATCGGAAGAAGTAACGCGAATGCGTCACTGCTTGGCGGCAGAAATTGGCATGGTGGCAGTACTTCCCCGGACGAACTTGGCGTGAGTTCTACTGCTCGTAAAATATAATCTATCTATTTGAGTCACTGGTTATATCGTACCAGTGTGGTGAAAGGGTTTTAAGTGCGCCTCAAAGAGGCTCCTTGCGTGCACTCGACACATGACTTCAAGTTTTTAGTTTTAACACGTTATTTTCCTCCTGATGGAAAAACTGTTTTACACAATAAAGAGTTTATCTATCTACTTATTTCAATGGCGCACACCTGCATTGGATTCGAACCGACGACCTTCATTCAAATGATTCAAAACTACTCAGTAAATTAAAAATAAATGTTTTTTCTTCTTTCAGTCAAACAAGAAGCAATAATAAGTCGTAACAAAATATTGGAGCTGTATCCTTATGAGAATGGACGCAGGAGAACTCGACGACGATTATAGACGGGAAATCGGCGAGGGAAAACACCGTTTGGAAGCCAGAAAACACCATTTGGAAGCCAGAAAACACCATTTGGAAGCCAGAAAACACAGTTTGGAAGCCAGCACTGACAAATTATATGGTCTTTTTTTCGAATAAGGTTGTCCCACCTGATGTTAACCGGTAACCTTTGCCTACAACAAAAGAAAACGTCTTTTCTTCCCCTACTTAGGTAAGGGAAGAGCCAACTAGCATAGCATGCGCCCGCTCGAGATGTGAATGTGGAATGTCTCATGTGCCTGTAATTTCACCGGCAACCACACCTTTCAAACAGGAACTGCGAATGCGGTAATAATTAGGTACAGCTCAGTGGCAAAAATGGGTATGATGGCAGTACATCCCCGGTAGAACTTATTACCACTTTCTTGCGGTTGCTAATGATAACAGGTAAATAATTAAATCTCTGTATTATTTTTTATAATTTCTTATGTGTTATATTTAATTTATAAACTTAATTTCTATAGATTTTATCTGAACGTCCAAATAAAATGATAATAACAAAAACAATTGTTTTTCCAATTTTGTTATGAACTTTATTATAGAATATTTACAGTGTAATTATATAACTATAATTTAGCCTAAAATAAACGTCTAAGTAAATATACGATGTACTTTTACCAGTCAAAGTAACAAACAAATTTTACGACAAATATTTTTACACAAACATTTCCAAATGTTTATCAAATTAAAAACATTCTAATGAACGCTTTCCAATGATTATTTTAATATGGTGCTATAATTTTGTTATGTTAATGATACTGAACTAGCTTATGGCTCACCTGGTGTTAAATGGTAACCTCGGCCAAGCAATGCGACTTGGGTCCTCCCCTACTGGGTACCACAAGACCCAAGTCGCATCGTATACGCCCGTAACTCTGAAACTTTAGGTGGAATGTCTCATGTGCCTGTAATTTCACCGGCAACCACACCTTTCAAACCGGAACACAGCGTCACTGCTTGGCGGCAGAAATGGGTACGTCAAATTGTTCCTTTTCATATCAACTTCATTAAAAAAAAGCCTTTTTCAGTCAAACTTTCAAATTAAATTTAATAATATAAAAATAATCATTAACATAGAACTTGTTGGTTCAAGATGAACTATAATATGATTGCAACCTAATAAAGTACTTATAACGAAATTGCACCTAAAAGAGGCTCCTTTTACGCAATAAGATCACGCTCAGATAAAATACTCATATAATTGCTTTGCGCAGCAAAACAAATAAACAAACTTCATCTACAATGAACGAGAATGATTCCTTCCTCATTATCTATGGATGACATATTTATTTTCAGTTACTGTAATTTAAAAACCGTTACTGAAATAAAATTATGAAATCGGTTTATAAATGACGGAAATTTGAGTTAATTTATCTAGAAAACAACCAAATTGATCAACCTCCTTTTTCTAAACTCGGTTAGAAAAACTGACCTCAGAGATTTTCATTTTTATATCTGTGGCAATCACCCATCAGTGTTTTGAGCAAAATTCTACTTGATGTTGAAACAGATCAATTGAGCTATCTACAGATAGACTGAATCGATATTTAGATAGCTCAATTACTTCCCCGAATCAATATTAATTAGACAGGTCGATTAGTTCCGTTATTTTGTAAAAATATACATATTTTTTTGTCAAATGTTTTAAATAAGTAATATTTTTATTTTTATTACTTTCCGGAAACAAAGCCCCTAATAGAAATGGAAAGCATTCATTTTTACAACATGTTTGTATAAATGGGTGTAACAAAGTTATTGAACATAAAAAAAATTGTTTTCATATCAAAATAGACACAAGTAATATAGATGTGATAGGTGGTAAGCGTATCACCGCCAGTATAGATTAAGCTTCGAAATAAAAAATATTTTATGTAGAACACTTTTTTTTCTACCCAAACAAGGCGAATTTTAATCAGTAGAAAATTGTAATCTGCGAACAAAATATTCATAAGGTTCTAAGTTCAAAAAGTTTGTTTACAACTCTTTTAAATGAAAAATGAAATAATACAACTAAGTCCAAAAAAAAACATTGTTCTTTACAAAGCAGCTTAAATCTAAAATTTCGTCCACGAAAATAACCTACAATAAAAAAAAACTTCAAAATTAAAGTCTAAAATAACTATACGAATGTTGTTTTCACAATGAGTGAATGCTGGGGTGTTAAATTAATACTTGCAGCTTGCAGTATGTACACATAATTAAATTTATAACAAGTCTAAAGTAAAGAAAACTGAACGACTTCGGTTTGTCTCATTACCAGTTACCACAGCTGTACAATTCATTATGCAAAGACACAGTGCCACGAATTTATATAGATAAATTCGTGGCAAAAACTGATTTAATGCAACGAATTTTTATAGATAAATTCGCTGCAAAAAACTAAATATTGGTGCAACGGATTTTATGGATAAATTCGGTGCAAAAACTGAAAGTTGGTGCAACGAATTTTTAATACATAAATTGGTCTAACGCTGGGTTTTCAGTAACATACAAATGGTTAAAATCATTTGTAAATTGCATAAAAATGTTATATATGTAAAAAAACATATTTTTACAGATTCCAATATACTAATTTATTTATATATCTTTTAAAACAGATGAAAGCCTCAATATACTGTTATTGAAAACCAGCATAAGTTACAGTTTTTCATGGGAGGGTATGCAACCACTAAAATTGGTGATGGACCGATGGAATATTTATCAATCCAGCATCTTAGCCAGTTATTCGGACAAATTGCATAACAGTCAGCTTTATTTTAATTAACACAGAATAGCAAGGCAAATGAGATATTTCAACACAAATCGACTTCTATAAACAGCCTTCCTCGGCTGAGGAATTTTGACAACGGGCTAGTCAAACACAGTTAGTACTTAGATTTTCTTTTCGTGGGAGACCGCAGCGATGGCGGTTCAGTCTTCTTGTTCTAAAAAGAAAAGTTTAGTTTTAGAAGAAGCTGCAGAACCAACTGTATGGTTTATTTAATGTTGTGACGTCAGAAGCAGATGGCCCATCTGATGTTAACTGGTAACTCCCTCATCCCCGAATTGAAGTATGGAAACGTCGACATTT
The DNA here is from genome assembly GCA_947359385.1 of Chesias legatella. Lineage (NCBI taxonomy): Eukaryota > Metazoa > Arthropoda > Insecta > Lepidoptera > Geometridae > Chesias > Chesias legatella. Next base: position 3,269,133 of record OX375789.1, read on the forward strand.
ATAACATAAAATTTTATTATAACTGTACAACTGATATATTATTACTATTTGCATACTTTTAAGGGCTTGTACCTCATTGATAATATGTGTTAGATATTGGGAAGAGAACTGTGTCCGGGACCAGAAACCATGTTTCTACAGAGCACAAGGGCTCAACTTTAATTGATCAATCATTATAATTTATGCCCAAATAAAAATTCCGTTTCACAGTGCCATCTAGCTCCAAAGTAAGCTAAGCTTGTATGATGGGAACCAGACAACTGATATCATAATTATATTTTTCTATAAAAACCCATACACAGAACAAACAAATGTCCATTACACAAATGTTTGTCCTGGGTGGGAATCGAACCCATGAGCTCCAGTGCAGAAGGCAGTTACTACCAAGTGAGCTGTGAGGCCAGCTAATGAAATAAATTAGAATTTGGAAGTACCAAGTGATTTTAGATTTGAAGATGAAATTTCTCATAATTTTCAGCACATACTCTTCAAACCGGAACAGAGCAACGAGTATGATGGCAACACTTCCCCGGACATACAGTTAGTATTACTGCTTCTTAAGCTTAAACGTGTCGAAGAGACTGGCATCGCTTGCAACGTTGACTGACTCACATCCTCACTTAATATCGTAATGGACTTACCTCTCTGGATCGTTTGGCCCGGGGCTCACCGCTGTCTTGCCTCTCTTTATCATCAGCCTTCTCATCGGCTTTCCTCTTTTCACACTCTTTGCCATTCTTATCACTCTCTTTAGCACCTTTTACAATCTCCTTGCCAGTTTTGTCACCGTTCTTCTCAACTTTCTTCTCTTTCTTGTTTTTAGCATCGTCTAATTTGTCTTCGCTCGAGTCCGGCTCTTCTTGAGTGC